>CM066038.1:228946139-229507233 GCA_033557465.1 Ichthyophis bannanicus
GGTCGGGGCTTATTAAAATTGAGTAAAACAGAAGTATCACCATGAGAGGTGGTTTATTTCCTCACGGCTAATCTTCCAACATTAATACATTCACATATATACTTCAGCTCATGATTTTTTGGTTTTGCTCTATTTTTGTTTATGAGTAGATTTGTATAGAGTAATAGTTATTTTGAACCATTGTGAAATATGCCTCTTTGTATGTAATTAATCTCTAGAATTCATTGCCAAAGGATATAGTAAGAACTGGAAAGTGTGACAGGGTTTAAAAAAGTTTGGACAAATTTCTGGAGGAAATGTTCATATACCATTATTAATCCACTGTTTATTCCAGGAATAAGCAGCATGGACTCTGCTTATCTATTGGGATCCTGCCAGGTACTTGTGACCTGGATCAGCCACTGTTAGAAAGAGAATATTGGGTTTTGATGGATCTTTGGTCTGATGCAATATGGCAAATCTTACGTACTTATCTTTATCTTTATCTTTATCTTTATTTACATTTAATATACCGCCCTTGTCGAAACGTGAGGGCGGTTTACAATAAAAAAACAAAATACAATAAAAACGTTAAAAGGAAAAGAAATCCATTAAAATAGAGAGAAGATAGACCAAAGAGGTCACAGGACAAAGCAAACAATAAACAATCAGACAAACCATGGGTAAACAAAACCAAACAAAAACCAAACAAATAGACAAGACTACTAGGAGGGGAGATCAAATGCCTGTTTGAACAAGTGAGTTTTCAGGGAGCTTTTAAAGAGTTGATAGGAAGGCTCTAGGCGAAGAGGGGCAGGAAGAGAGTTCCAAAGCGAGGGGCCCAAGAAAAAGAAAGCAGCGTGACGGGTTTGTTCAAGGTGAGCTCGTGAAGGTGGGGGGAGAAACATACGGTTAGCATGCAGTGACCGTAGTTGCCGATAAGGGGTGTGAAGAGAGACCAGGTTTGCTAAATACTGTGGATTGGAAGTGTGAATGACTTTATGTACTAAAATAAGAACTTTGTATTTAAACCGAAAGGACAGAGGAAGCCAATGAAGGTGGAGCAGAAGGGGAGTAACATGATCTGATTTCCGAGCAAAAGTGACAAGACGAGCGGCTGTATTTTGCAGGAGTTGAAGACGTTTGAGTTGGTACGCGGGGAGATTAGCATAAACTATGTTACAATAGTCCAGTCTGGACATAACTAGTGCAAGCACTAAAGTGGTAAGTGAATCACAGGGCAGGATTGAACGGACTGAACGGATCTGTCGAAGTGTAAAGAAAGAGCGATGAGATAGGTTAGATATGTGCTCGTGAAAGGATAGTGAGGAGTCTAAAATTACCCCCAAATACCGGAGGGAAGTAGTAAGCGGAATAGGGGTGGAGTTTATATGAGGCGCAATGTCAGGGCAAGGAGAGCTCAAAGACACCCACATTGTAGAAGATCTGGCGGGATTCAAGTGTAAGAAATTGGATGAGATCCAGGAGGCAATATGAGAGAGGCAGTCATTGAGAGGAGCAATGTCAATCGTAGTTGGAGGAGTATGAAAAAGGAGAACAATATCATCAGCGTAAATGTAAATGGATACTGGGAATTGTTGGACCAGTAGGGGAAGTGGGGCTAGAAAAATATTAAAGAGCAGAGGAGACAGAACCGACCCCTGGGGGACACCACAGAGCAAAGGAATGGAGGACGAGGTTTGGTGATTAGCATGTACAACATAGGAACGGGCAGTGAGGAAGGAACGGAACCAACGTAGCACCACATCCCGTAAACCTATATCAAAAAGGCGTGCAAGGAGAGTCCGATGATCTATCAGATCAAAGGCAGCGGAAAGGTCCAGTGATACCAAAAGAGTGATGTCACCGCGTTCGTGTGCGACATGGATCTCATTTTAAAGAGCGAGAAGAATGGTTTCGGTACTGTGACCTGATCTAAAACCATTGAATTTTTACACTAGAAGCCCCAAAAGGCATTTACCTAGAAACCCCAAAGTGTGTCAATTTACGCATTATCACGACGACTGCATTTAGCATGAAATACAGATGTGAATTAATTTGAAGTTACTTATTTGTTTAATGATTGCAGTATGTGATGTCATTACATGACGTCATCGTGTGTTTATTGGTTTGTAATTTCGGAGTAAAACTGGAAACAGTGATTGATTTAAAACCAAAATTTACTCTGTTACACAGATATGTACAATGTCGTGACTTTCGAACATGCCCTAGAACAGGCCAACACTCCAGAACTTTTAGCATATCGCTTCCTCCCTGAAATTTTATTCATTTTTTTCTACGATTCTATTTACAGAATGCCGAGACCTCATAAGAAGACAGCAGTGCCTAGATGTGCTGGTGCAAAATCAGTTGATCTGTTGCCAGCTGCGGCTACCACTTCGATACAGAAAATGAGAGAACCGCGTCCGCAGCGCATGACAGCAGCACAAGCACTTCCCAAACTGCAAGATATTTTGGAAATTGACAGTGGCTCTGATTTGACTGAATCAAATTCAAATGTTGACCTACATTTTACAGGTTGTGCAGGCGTAGAGGATTTGACTGGTTCAGACTACAGCAGAAACACTGATGAAAGTGAGGATGATGCTCATTATCCAATAATCTCTGAAAACAAGAGCAGGACGACAGGGTCAACAGTGGTAGCAAAAGATGGGACTGAATGGAAGATCATGTCACAAGATGAAAGCAGTGGCAGATTGCAGGCCCAAAATGTATTCACTGCTAAAAGTGGGGTTACTGCATATTGTCGTAATGTTGAAACACCAGTGGATGCATTTAGGCTGATTGTTGACCCCGGTTTTGTGAGTGACATCTGGAGCTGCACTGTGGAGTATGCACGTTTATCAGACCCATCATGGGATGTAGCCGAAGATGAAATAGAAGCGTTTCTGGTACTGGCATATCTAAGAGGTTTCATGAATGCCAAAAACTTTCCAATTGATTTGATGTGGTCCAATTGATTTGATGTGGTGCAGCATTTAGGAAAACAATGTCACGAAACAGATTCGAAGAAGTAAAGAAATTCATGCAATTTGATGTCAGAGCTTCACGGCAGGAAAGAGTGAAGTGTGACAAATTCAGCCTAATGACACGGGTGTTATCCAGATTTGTTGATAACAGTCAAAAGTGTTACGTACCAGAAGAATCGCTTACTGTAGATGAACAACTATTTCCAACGAAAAGCAGATGCAAATTCACGCAGTACATGCCAAATAAGCCAGATAAATTTGGAATAAAGTTCTGGATCTTGGCAGAATTGCAGTCCAAATACTGTTTGAATGTGAAACCATATTCTGGGAAAGATGATGAAAGAGCTGGCAGTTTAGGAACGCATGTGGTCATGACTCTAATGCAGCCATATTATCAGAGAGGATACAACGTTACGGTCGATAATTTTTTTATGAGCCGTGACCTCGCTGAGAAACTATTGGAGAAGCGCACTTCATTGGTCGGGACCATTCGTCTGAATCGCAGAGAACTATCATCACTTAAAAAACTCGAACAGTACCAATCCAAGTTCTACACCAATGGATCAATGACCGTAGTACAGTACCAGACAAAACAGAAGAAGACTGTTGCCGTTTTGTTAACTTTGCACAAAGGTGCAGTATGTGAAACCAGCGGCAAGCTGAAGCCTGAAAGTGTGTTGTACTACAACAAAAATAAATGCGGTGTCGACATGCTGGACTCAATGTGCTGTCAAATGTCCACCAAACCTGCATGTTGTAGATGGACACTAGCCATTTTCTTCAGTATTCTCAACTTGGCAGCCATCAATGCCTGGATTATTTTCTGCAAGCAAACCGGTGTCACCATGCCAAGGAGACAGTTTCTTCACACACTGTCGGAGCAGCTGCGACAAACTTGTGCTGCTCGATGTTTGTACACTGAGTCAATGCCAGCCACTGTTGCGACAAACAAACTTGCAAAGTGAGTAACGTGTGCAGTCAAGGCCAACTGCAAATGAAATCGCACTGTCATGCTGTGCGATAAATGCAAGCGTCCAGTTTGCGGACAGTGTCTGTCAACAATCTGCGCCAGTTGCGCATAGACTCTAATGTACAATAGCAAACTGTACATGCTTATCCTGTTTGTTCATTAACTGACATGGACTTTGCAGTTACTTTTGAATTTGCAGTTACTTTTAAATTTAGTTAACACTGTTCTTATATTAGTCATTGTAAGAAAATTTGTGAAAACCACTCAATTTTCTTGGTTGCGTCAATTGATGTACTTTGGGGCTTCTAGGTATAAATTCATTTTCACGCTAGGTGGCGCATCTGTCATTAATTTTCGATGCACATATTTGAACATCTTGACCTTGACTGACATGGTTCTAGCAGTGGCACTGGTATACAACTTCAAAGATGCATTTGCATCAATTGATGTATTTGGGGCTTTTAGGGTTAAGTTTGAGTGGTTCTATGTACCCATTCTTGGAATAATGTCTCCAAATGAGTTAATTTTACACATACCATGACAGGAATGAACCTCACTCTTAACCCAGAATATGTTGGAGATGATCTCAATATCTCAGATTTACTGCTAGGCCTCATATGAACACCTGCATTGTGCCAGAGAAGGTTTTCTCCTGAAGTTCATAAGAATATGTGCAGGCACCCATTGCTCTGAGTCCTTATAGATAGGGTAATTCATAAAGTTCAGTAAATAAATATCAAGATGGACATGGAAATTCTTTTTAATCGGGTTGATGGTATTTGATACAATCGAGACAAATTTTGTATTCTTTTGCCACATTTTTCTGGTTTCTGGTTACATTGGTTGTTCTCTTTCTCCACAGATAATACGGAATAGTCACTTGGCACTGATACTTCTGGTATTGTTATTATTCTTGTGCTTCTCTCCTTTACATGGTGTCTAGTTTTCTTGCATCAGGCTTTTTCTTGTCCCAGATGATTCTTCATTTTTAACAATTCTGTTTGGATTGTCATCCTAGTGTTATACATGATTTACGTCAGGGTTGTGATCCCCATGTCACAGCAATGCTATAGTTCTTGCAAAGTTTCCAGTGGATGAGATGTGCTACATTATTGCACCTTTGCATGTTCAGGCCTTCTGAGAGCGGTATATCATACTCAGTGACAAGGTATGTCATTATTTCCAGTTATGTGCTACAGAATCTGCATTTGCTTGCTTTATTTCTTTTCTGTGCTGTGAACCATCTTACGAATACGCCTCTTTCTTGTGCTTCAGTTATCAGTCTCTCATCTCTTCTGCTAGCTCTGGCATCAAACTCCTGTGTGCTGTCCCATACATTCTGAGGGTAACCTTATAACAGGTCGTGAAATGTCTCTGGCTGTTGCATACATAAGCCATACGTATCCCACAGACCAAACATGCATGCATTTGTACCTGTTCTATGGCATACAAAATATTAACAGTTTATTTGACACATATACATACGTGCTTCATAAAGAATGGATGTAAGTCCAAACTCCACCCGAGGGAGCACTTCAAGTCAGATAAACCTCTGTGCATACAGGCCAGAGGCAGCATTTTTTATTTTAGCTCTGCAAGTAGCAGATAGGAAACTTGCACCTTCCTGCTTGCAAAGTTTTTGAAGACTTTGGTCAGTGAATTTGGTCTGAGAAAGATGGGATATGCAGTTGCCAGGCTGGTGGTGCATGGGCTTTGAGGATATCATCTTCCTGGGTTGGCTGGAGTCCCTGCAGGCTATGTGGGTCTAATCATTCCTTGAGGCATTTGGGACAATTGTCATGAGGTCTCTAAAAGCCCCCTTTTTGAGTCTTGGGGTCCGGGAAGGGTTCAAAATGCTCACCAGCCCTTTCGCTTTGGATTGTTAGTATGAGTAAACCTGAGCTGTCAAACACAACAGTGCTAGTGCGTCAATGTTGTCTTTAACATAGATATGGTAATACTATTGCATTCTGCTTTTCATTGGTATTGCATATTAGGGATTAAATCCCAAAGTACCGCTGAAGTTAATCCTGGCAGTCAATGCATATTATCATGCCTATTTTAAACAGTGAGTATTATGTAGGTGCTTTAGGCTTGCATTCCTTATCCCTGTTTCCTTCCTACTGAATAAAGAATTGTGGTTGCTGTGTTAGCCTACAGGACTAATCACATTAGCCATTTGGATACAATATAGAAACGTCTGTCTGGTTCCAACCATTTTAGGTAAAGTCACAATTCATTCTTAAAATGTAGTTCAATTTCCTAGGAGAGGTGAACTGCAGACTACCTCAGCATACTATTACCATAGAGTATACTGAAAGTGTAACACAGTAACATAGACATGACCACCGATAAAGACCAGCATGGTCCATCTGCTCTGCCCAGTAGCATAGCTAGAGCTGTAGAGCTGCACCTGCCGCTCTGTGCATGTTATTCCCCTTCTGTGCAGAGTCTGTAATGCAGTGTTTTCAAAGCTTATTTTAAATTCAAAATATGTTATTAGAAATTCTCTCTTTATGAGTTCCCAGAAAAGACCATAGATTAAAAATGAAGCTGATGACTATACATATTTGAAATAGTATAATACTATGGGGTATGTTTACTAAACCGTCTTAATGTTACCAGCGCTAGTTGCAGCGTTAATGTGAAGAATGCCATATAAGGTAGTGGGCGGTCCGGCGGCAAGGTAGCAAGAATCTGTATCACATGATAGTGGGCACGTTAATGTGCGTTAACCCTAAGTTCATGCCAGTGCAATACTAGCAGCTGTAAAGATGTAGCCCACTGGTAACTGCAGTGACTGTGGAGGCAGCGGTCATGGGTTTGATCCTGCAGTGGTGTTATGTAAGAAGGCTGTCTGAGGCATTTCCTTTTAATTTTAATCAGTGCTGCCAGAAAAAAACACCCTCACAGTGCTGTAACCTAAGGTGCCTCATAAGGCGCCCCATAGGTCACATTATAAAGTGCCCTGTCCGCCAAGGCACCCTATAATGTGCCATATCGGGCGCTTTATAGGGTGCCTATGAGGCACCTTAGGCTACGACACTGTGAGGGTGTTTCTGCTGGCAGCACTGATTTAAAGTAAAAGGAAATGCCTCCTCAGACAGCATTCATAAAGAACACCACTGCAGGATCAAACCCATGACCTCTGCCTTTATAGTCATTGAAGTAACCAGTGGGCTGCATTTCTATAGCAGCTAGCATACTGCTGGCTGGGTACAGAAAGACTGCAGGTCACCACACAAACTGTCTGCTGTGGTTACCAGGATAGGATAGAGACAACAGTACCCATGATGCAATGCACATGCAGAACATCAGTCTACATCTGAACACAAGATGGGGTATGGGCCTCTATAGCACCCCGGCCTGGTAGGGGGAACTGACCGTGTGTGTTACTGGCACAGATTAGCTACAGACTGTGACATCGTGTGGTTCCTGTTTTCACCCTGAGGGTGAGGTGGGGGGGGCCCAGCACCAGGTCTGCAGCACCTGGCTTCGCTGAGATAGGCTGTGCTGTAGGTCCCCATCAGTGCCAGTGTGTGATGGGTAGCCCCTGCAGATACATCTGTGTTTCCCAGTCATGTCTAGTCCTTGTGGACTATGATGCAGTCCAAATAGTGCATATCCTGTGTGGGTGCCATGGTCACATGTTAGAAGTGAAAGGTGGTGTTTGGACCCCAAAGCAGATTATGTAGTACCACTGAACCTGCCCTCTGTGGGTCAGGGTGGGGGAACAGGATCTCCCACTAACATATCCACATTTACATCTTTGTAATGGTGGCAGTCCTGCTGGGGAATGGGCACCCTACAGGGCAGTCAATGCAGATCTGTACACATCACATAGGGCAGTAGGCCTGGAAAAGTTCAGCTGCCCCCACCCCCTATCTGATATTCACCAGCAGAGAGCACAGTCAGTCTCCACCCACTGCACCCTGCAAGGTGTTCCAGCCATACACATGCTAACTGCAGACAGTCTGCTAGCGAGTACATGTTCCTGGTGGAACTGTGTGCACCCACAAATGGGATACATGTGCAAACACGCACATGCCAAGCAGGTATGTCAGTGATTGGGCCCCAGAAAAGGAAACCCATAGACATCACTTGAGAAAAACCCAGGATAGCACTATGGGGGAACCTAGCCATGCCGTGGTCACTTCTCAGTCAGGATGAGAGTGATCTCTCAGCATGACATGCTGTGGCCACCCTGTCCGTGCAGGTGTTGGCCGGGCACTACAATGTCCCAGCCATTGCCCTATGCCCTGTGAAGATCCATCCTGCTCAGGCCGCCCTGACCATGCCATACCCATAGTACCTTGCTCCTCATTATGCACATTGGCAGGCCAACACTGGAAACAGTGCAAGCATTGTGGGCTCAGTAAGGTGTAGGACAGGGGTGGGCAAGTCCGGTCCTGGAGAGCCGCAGACCAGTCAGGTTTTCATGATGTCCCTAATGAATATTCATGAGATCTATTTGCATCCACTGCCTTCCATTGTATGGAAATAGGTCCATGAATATTCATTAGGGGCATCATGAAAACCTGACTGGTCGGCGGCTCTCCAGGACTGGAGTTGCCCACCCCTGGTGTAGGCAGCCACATAACACTGGATAGACATACGCACATTCCCACACCTATTTCAGCATTGTGCAAATATAGAGGTGGTTGGCAGCCCTGGCCGCCACACCAGTCCTGGGCACAGTGCAGGCATTGCTATGGTATGCAATACTGTTAGGGTCACTCCCTGGGGTGTTAAACACTGTCAGATATGAAACCTGAAACACACTCCACAGATATCAGAAAGGTTGCTATGATGAATCTCTGTCAGCAAATTGGGTTTAACTTAGGATTTGTTATCTGACATTATTCATAGCAACCTTTTGATATATGTGGAACGTGTTTCCACATTTAAGACGGCATTGCTAAGGTATGCAGGTGCTATTATTGGTAGATGCTGCTCCGCGCAGGGCCCAACAGCCTGACTCTCCATGAGTCGCTGGATAGTGGAGCCTGTGGGTGTGGTGTTTGTGCTCCTGTTGTCCGCTGCTCTAGGGCAGAGGTTCCCAACTCCAGTCCTGATGGGCCAAACACGGTTCAGGTTTTCATGCTGACCTTAATGAATATGCATTGATACATTTGCATACAATGGGAGCGGTGCATGTAAATGCATCTCATGCATATTTATTAGGGACATCCTGACAACCTGAATAGTGTTTGGCCCTCCAGGACTGCAGTTGGGAAACTCTGCTCTAGGGATTGCACATGTTTATGGTGTATGTGCTCTGTAGGGTACAATATAGGCGTTTATGGAATGTTTCTTTTATCAGCAATAAAGATTCTATCTTTATTACCATGGTTTAGTACTTGATAAAATGTGGGGACCTGGTCTGCAGGGGCCACAGCTGGGACTTGGACCTGTGGCTTTCTGCCCCTGAATATACTGGCTGTGTGTACTGCACCAAACTGTTGTCGCAGAGGCACATCATTCCCTGGGGATACCATGACTGTTCGTCAGACAGACCTTGTCTGTTGCAGTGCATGGCACCCACCTGAGCAGGGCTTTGCCTTGGTGTGTTGTGGGCAGATGCCACTGCCCTTCCACCACCAGCACCCCTCTGCCACCATGCTGACATGCCCTTATGCCGGTGGTGCTGGTGGTGCACAGTCCCAGGCCATCCAGTGTGCTGGTAGGCGGCTGCCTATGGTGTGGGATCTGGGGTAGGGGTGCCTACATAGACATCCATGCTTACCCCCGGCACCACCTGTCACTGTTATGTGCCCTTTGGGGTACCTGCTGGGTGCTGTCCCCTGGGACACTGTGGGATACACACTCATGGGCATGTTTGACCTTGGTCAGTTGCTGGCTTGCTGATTTGCAGTTACTGTGTTCCTATGTGCCACCTAGGCATCTGCCTAGTCCACCCTGTGCCCCGGCTGTCCCACTGCATGTCCCGCCTTTAGCCCATTTGCAGCCTCACCGTAGTGCCCTTTGTACTTGGCCACTATGCTGCTGCTGCACATGTATCACTACTATCACTTTTCTTGCTCTCTCTGGCTTTGCTGTACATTGCTGACTAAAATGGTTTCTCTCTCCTGCAAATGTGCCTCTAGTGCGAGGTTTTCACTGGCGCTAATTTTCAGACCTTCATTTCACGGCGTTAGTGTGCATGGAGCCTCTCCCCGCCCACTCTCTGCCCATTGACCCCTTATCTCTGCCCCTGGGGAGCCTTACTCCGCCCTCTGGGGAGCCTTACTCCATCCTCTGCGCACCTTAACGCCGCTGGAGACGTTATCGAGCGATACGTGATGTTCTCGCATGGTAGTGCGCCATTATCGTGTGATAATGTCACGTATCGCATAATAACATTGCAGCTGCGCCATTAGCACCGTTTAGTAAACATACCCCTATATGTGGATTACATTATTTAGACAAAACACTCAATATGTCACATACGTGAAGATACTGATGTATAAGTGGTATCTTGAATGTGTCATTTTTTCAGCTAAGAATGTAATGTGTGAGCTGCTTTCAGTGTTGATTGTAAGCTCTGAGGAGCAGGGCCCATCTTTTACATGTGTCTGTACAGCGCTATGCACATCTTGTAGTGCTATACAAATGATCAGTAGTAGTAGAGTCAGCACTGTCTCAAAGGCACACATTGCATTTGCAAATAAATTTGTGTCATTTATATAGCCAGAAGAATATGAATGGGCTCCGTTTAGGCTCCTAAACCCTTTGAAAATTGAACTATGCATGCACAGCTAAATATGATAAAAGTGGATTTATTTATATTTTTCAGGTGCCTGTCCAAAATGGCTCTAGGTGACATATAACAGTAGCCAAATTAAACATCAAAAATATAAATTCAGACTTCTATCTTTCACTTAATGTACATCTGAAGGTATGAAAATGTTCAAGATAGACTATCTATATTCCAGTTGAAAAAAAATATTGCGCAATAGGTGACCAGTGGCCACAGTACAAATATTTGATATACGGTAGTCAAGATGTATCTCCTCATCAAAAACCTTGGTTATTCAACAGTGTAAGAAGTACAGTATGTACAGAGCATCTAATAACTCAACACATAGGGGTATACCATGTTTACTAAACAGCAATAGTGGCTCCGATATTGCATGGAAGCCGCTACCGCTGTTTAGTAAACATACCCCATTGTGTTCAGATTCTGGAAATGAATGAGTTATTATAGGATAGATTGGTAAATCATTTATAGAATTCCATTGTTGATCAGTGTTAAAGAATGACTTGAAGGCTATTTTCTAAAAATCTACATCACAACCGTTGCTTAATAAAACTTGACACGGAGCATACAAATTTATTGGCATGCTGCCATTTAATAAAACTTCATAACATAAATACAAAAGGCACTGCTATTACTGTATATAGACTGAAACATTGTAAACCTAAAGTGACTGTTCCCTTGGCAAGAATTATGTGCTGATAACTTGATGTCCTGTTGCTGTGGAAAAAGTATCTGAAGATTATGCAAGAGCAATTATCTAATAATGTCTTCTACTGAAGCACAGAAAATAAAATAAAAATAACATAGATATTGGTCTTTATCTGCCGTCATTTACTATGGGGTATGTTTACTAAGCAGTCTTAACGTGCGCCTGGCGATAGTGTGCAGGCTGCCATAAAAGGAGTGGGTGTTTCGGTCTTAATGTAGCAAAACGTAGCACATTATCGGGCGAGAAGCCGCTAAGCACGTTAACGCGCTGTAATCTTAAGTAGGCGCGCAGAGATGCAAGCACCAAAGAAGAGGTGTAGCACAATGGTTAATACACTGACTGATACTACAGGGGTCATGAGTGTGATCCCCAGTGTGCCTAATGAATAAAGTTGGCTGAGGTGTTACACTTTATGTTCAAGTACTGCTTTTCCAGGCATTTTATTTTTATTTTAATTAGTGCTGCCAGCAAACACACCCTCACAGTATGTAACCTAAGGTGCCACATAAGGCGCCCTATAAGGCACTCCAGAGGGCACATTATAAAGTGCACTGTCCGTCAAGGCACCCTATAATGTCCCCTATAGGACGCCTTATGAGGCGCTTTATAAGGTGCCATATAAGGCACTTTATGGGGTGCCTTATAGGCACCTTAAGGTTACAACACTGTGAGGGTGTTTTTGCTGACAGCACTAATTTACATTAAAAACAGACAATGCTTCAGATAGGCCTATCAAACAACCCCACTGTGGGATCAAACCCATGACCGCTGGCTCCACAGGCAATGAAGTAACCAGTGGGCTACAGCTCTATAGTTGCTAACAAGCTCCTGGCTGGCTACAGAAGGACTGCAGGGCACCACACAAACTGTCTGCTGTGGTTACCAGGATAGGGTCAACCCACCTGTACCCATGATTCACTGCACATGCAAAGCAGCAGTCTACAGATGATCACAAGATGGGGTATACGTCCCCACAGCACCTCGGCCTGGTAGGGGGAACTGACCGAGTGCACCCCCACAGCACCTCAGTCTGGTAAGGGGTGCCGACGATGTGTGTTAGTGGCACAGAGTAGCTACAGACCGTCACATTGTGTGGGTACTGTGCTCACCCTGAGGGTGAGGTGGGGCACCCAGCACCAGATCTGCAGCACCTTCCATGGGTGAAATAGGCCATGTTGTAGGTACCCATCAGTGCGTGTGTTAGGTAGTTCCTGCAAATACACCTAGGATGCTTTAGTGTCCATCAGGTCTAACCCTTATGTGCTATGATGCACCCAGAATAGTGTGTATTCTGTGTTGGTGCCAGGGGAAGGGTGTGTGTATACACCCCCCCCCCAGCAGATTGTGCACCACCCCATGGCTCAGCGTGAGAGACAGGATCTCTCACCAACAGATCCACATTCTACCTCCCTGCAATGGTGGCAGTAGGGGAGGAATTTCACCAGATGGAGGGTGAGTAAAACCTGAGGTCCGGTACTAGCTTGGTGTTTGAGGCTTTAAACGTTTGAATAACCCATTTCATTGAGGAAGTTAGTCTTAGTGAGAGGTGGGGTTACTAAGGGGTATTTCTTTGGATTGGGGCAGTAGAGGGGGGCCATCAACTCCAGTCCTGCTGGGGAACAGACACCCTACAGGACAGCAAATGCAGAGCCATACACAGCTATAAGGCAATGGCAGAAAGGCAATAGGCCTGGAAATGCACAGCTGCCCCCACCACCATCTGACATTCTCCAGCAGCAAGCACAGTGAGTCACCAGCCACTGCACCCTGCAAGGAGTTCCAGCCATACACATGTAACTGCAGACAGTCTGCTAGCTAGTTCACAGTGCATGTTCCTAGAGAAGATTTGAGCACATCCACCAAGCAGATAAATCAGTGATTAAGCCCCAGAAGAAAGAACCCATAAATATCACTGGAGTAAAATGCTATATAGCACTATGGGGGAACCCTAGCCATGACGTGGTCACTGCTCAGTCAGGGTGAGAGTGACCTCCCAAAAGGACATGCTGTGGCCACCCTGTCCGTGCAGGTGGTGGCTGGGCACTACAATGTCCCAGCCATTGCCCTATGGCCTGTGCAGATGCATCCTGCCCAGGCCACCCCATCCGGGCTATACCCACAGTACCTTGCTCCTCATTATGCACATTGGCAGGCTAACACTGGAAACAGTGCAAGCAGTGTGGGCTGAGTAAGGTGTTGGCAGCCACCACACACTGGGTAAACAGACACACACTCCCACACCTATGCCAGCATTGTGCAACTATAGAGACTTTTGGCAGCCCTGGCCACCGCACCAGTCCTGGGCACAGTGTAGGCATGACTATGGTACGCAACACTGTTGGGGTCACTCCCCGGGGTGGTAAACACTGTTAGACACCAGACCTGAAACACACTCCACAGACATCAGAGAGGTTGCTATGATACAGCTCAATGAGCAGATTGTGCTTAATTTAGGAATTGCTATCTGCCAGTAATCATAGCAACCGTTTAATATATGTGTACCGTATTCCAAGGTTTAGGGTGGCATTGCTAAGGTATGCAAGTGCTAGTATTGGGAGATGCACGCAGGGCCCAACATCCTGCCTCTCCAGGAGGCTTTGGATAATGGAGCCTGTGGGTGCGGGTTTGTCTGCCCCGTTTGGCCGCTGCTCTAGGGCAGAGGTGCCTAACTCCAGTCCTGGTGGGCCAAACACTTTTCGGGTTTTCATGCAGTCCCTAATGAATATGCATGAGATACATCTGCATAACATGAGGGCAGTGCATAGAAATGCAGCACAGCCATATTTATTACAGGCAGCATGGAACCTGAATGGTGTTTGGCCCTCCAGGACTGCATTTGGGAGACTCTGCTCTAGGTAATGCGCATGTTTATGGTGTCTGTGCTCTGTAGGGTAAAATGTAGGTGTTTTGGGCATGTGCATTAAAGGTTCTGTCTGTATTAGCATGTCTCAGTAGTGGGTTGGCAGGAACCACAGCTGGAACTTGAACCTGTGACCTTCTGCTCATGAACACACTGGCTGTCTGTACTGCACCACCATGTTGCCACAGAGACAGTGCATTCCCTGGGGATAGCATGACTGTTCGTTAGACAGGGCCTGTCTGTTGCAGTGCATGGCACCCACCTACACAGGGTTAGGTCATGGTCTTCTGTTGGCAGCTGCCACTGCCCCCTCCACCACCAGTACCCCTCTGCCACCATGCTGACATGCCCTTCTGCTGGTGGTGCTGATGGTGCGCAGTCTCAGGCCATCCAGTGTGCCGGTAGACGGCTACCTATGGTGCGGGTTCTGGAGTAGGGGTGCCTGCATAGCTGTCCACACTTCCCCCCAGCACCACATGCCAATGTTCTGTGCCCTTGGGGGTACCTGCTGGGTACCATCCCCTTTGACACTGTGGGAAACACACTCATGCCCATGTTGGGCCCTCATCAGTTGCTGTCTGGCTGCTCTACTGTTTCAGCATTCCTATGGGCCACCTAGGCATCACCCTAGTCCGCTCTGTGGCCCAGCTGCACCACAGCATGTGCCGCCTGCAGCCCTCTGTGTCCCCTTTTCCAGCATCTGTCCCGTTGCCCACTCCAACATGCCCGCCTTGCTGTTGCGGAACATGTGCACGCCATAGGAAACCTGTCCAATGGAAAGGGAAAACCCTGATCAGCGCTATTTCACTGTGGAATCCTTCACCTTGTATTGGGACAGGGCATAGACCCTTCCAAAATTAATATCTTTTTTTGGAGCTTTTTTGGTAATGTTTTTTGATGTTTCCCATTAATATCGCTATTGCCCAGCTTGGTTATGTTTTTGTTTCATTTTCTTCTGGTCATTTTCAATTTTTATTTGCTCTTTTGTTCCGTGCACATGTATCACACTTATCACTTTTTGTAGGTTTCCCTGGTTTTGCTGTACGTTGCTGACGGAAATGCTTTCTTTTCCCTTTAAATCTGTTCTAACGCCAGGGTTTCACTGGCGTTAGTTTTCAGCCCCAGAATCCACAGCGTTAGTGTGCAGGGAGCCTCTTCCCTCCCACTCTCCACCCATTGACCCTCTCTCTCCGCCCCTGGAGAGCCTTCCTCCGCCCTCCGGGAGCCTTTCTCCACCCTCAGTGCTCATTTGCGCCGCTGTGCGCGTTATCGCGCGCTAAGGTACCTTATCGCCCGGTAACGCGCCTTCATCGAGCGATAAGATTGCAAAGACCTAACTGTCTTCAGGAAAAACCTCAAGACTCGTCTTTTCCAGAGTCATTTTAATTTGAATTAACCTTAGGGGTCTAAGTCCAGAACATATTTATGTACTCCTGCTCGCATATTGTATAATGTATATATGTATATATGTAATTAGTACTCATATACCTAACAAACCCCTCGTGTGATGTGCCTACCCTCCTGATCAACCTGTACACACCCAAATTTTACTGTACTGATTGACAGTCCTCTTTATGTTCCCCTTGTGTAATCAGACCGCTGCTGATCGCTGGAAGCAGCGGTATATAAATGTTTGCTAAATAAATAAATAAAATAAATAAATAAATTATCGCCCGATAACATGGCAGCAGCGCAAATAGCGCCCTTTAGTAAACATACCCCTATGTTACAATGTTACAGTATACAGTATATATACAGTATTTTCAAGTTGCCACAGTAGCAACAAGATTCATCTAATCAGGGATGGATGGGGTTTGGGAGGAGGGGAGAACAAGGAGGTTGGTATCAGGGGCAGCCCAAGGGCGCCATGCGCAGAGATTCATTGCAAGACCTCATTTGCATATTCATTGGACCTCATTTCTATAAATTTAATTTCTTTTATTTTAAAATGTATATGTTGCCCATCTAAAATGCATATGTTGCCCATCTAAAATGAACTGGTCATATGTTCATTCCAGGAAGTTTAAATAGGGTTACTTCCGGGAATAGGATGAGCAACACAGTTTGAAGAAGGGCCAGGAGTTTCTTTGGCTTGAAAGACAACGTTGGGTTACCAGTTCGAGCGTTTGCAGATCTCGACCAGGTTGCTACAAATCCAGAAGTTTTGGGAAGATTATTTGGCTATATCTTTAGCCGTTTGGCTGCTGAAAGAAGAATAGAACAACTAATGTGAAATCAGCTAAGTGATCTTTCCGTTTGCTGATCAATTGTGATGGAAGTGAATGCAATTAATACCGGTTGGTGTTGAGGGGTTTTTATCCCCTCGAATACCTGAAGTTAGGGTTGCATCCCTAGATAAAAGAATAAAAGGAACATTTCACCATGAGAAGGACTAGTTCCTTCACGTGTCAGTTCTGACAAAAAATAGCATTAGTGGTGTGTTTCCCTTAATGAATGGTTTATTTATTTATATTCTCTTATATACTGTGCTATTCTGCATCAGTGCAGTTTGCATTGAACAGGGCATTATAACTTGGAGATAACTATTTTACAGGGAATATGGGCTATGGAGGGTTAAGTGGCTTGCCCAAGACCACAAGGAGTCCTTCCGGCCCAAGGTTGCTGTCCTCTAGTGCAGGGGTGTCAAACTCAAATACACAGTGGGCCAAAATGTAAAACTTGAACAAAGTCGCGGGCCAGCATTGAACAAATGAACCTTTTAATATGGACCCAAACAAGATTTGCTTTAACATTGAATATGAAGCAACACTTATTACTATACAATTTATAACTTAATAGTTCAGATATGCAAAAACCAATTTCAAATAAAAAAAAACATCAATGACATTCATTTATTAAATAAGATTTAAATAATAATAAATAATAATTTTTAAAATAAAATAACAATAATAAAATTAATCAACCATTCAAGCCCATGTCTTGGAGTAGCAAGAAAAAGTGCATAAAGAAAACGTTAATTATTGCTCAGTTTGCTACACACTGATCTAATCTGATGTGCCCAAGCCAGATACCTGGCATCTCTTCTTGGATGATAGTTCATCAATGTCTGGGCTCAGGCTTTGAGCTGAGGAAATCCTCAGTATCGAGCGAAGGTGTTCATCAGTCAGACGTCTCCTGTGAGATGTTTTGGTCATCTTCATCGAGGAGAAAAGTTGCTCACATAGATAAGTGCTGCCGAACATGGAGAGCATCTGAGCAGCTTGGGTGCGGAGCTGAGGCATTGTGTCAGGGATGAACTGTGGAAACTGGGCGGCACCCACAGCATCATACTTTGACTTCAGCGTGTCATTACACTGGAGTTCAATTAGCTCCATTTGGAGGTTGGTTGGTGCGTTTTCCACATTAACTGCAAAGAGATTACTGAGCAGTTCAAACCTACATTTCTGGACATCAAAGTCGGCAAATCGCCGGCTAAACTCAGCGCCGAGTACACTGAGTTTTTCAGCAAACTGTGCGCATGGGAACAAGTTGGTAAAGAACTGCGTTTTCATGGTTTGGCAGCAGGGAAAATGGCCAAGGTTTCCTTGCAGCATCTGATTCTCCCACAGGCACAGTTTAGTTTTAAAAGCCCTCACTGCAGCGTACATGTCTGTGATGATGCGCCCCCGCCCCTGAAGCTGCAGGTTCAGCGCATCGAGATGGCTCGAGATGTCACACAGAAAGGCCAGCTCACACAGAAACGTTTTCTCCCGAAGCTCTGCTGTGTCCTTCCCTTTGCTTTCCAGAAACTGACATATTTCCTCATGCAGCTCAAAACATCTATTCAGTACTTTTCCTCGGCTTAACCATCTCACCTCTGTGTGATACGGCACGTCTGCGTATTCCGAACCACACTCCTCCAGAAAAGACTTAAACTGGCGGTGATTCAGACCTTTGGCTCTTATAAAGTTAACTACTTGTGTTACTGTGGTCATAACATGTTCCATCTTTAGGGCTTTGCCACACAATGATTCCTGATGTATGATGCAGTGATAAACAGTTAGTTCACCTGCACAGTTCTCTTCCTGCATCTTCTCCCGGACCCTGCCCACCAGTCCACTTGTTTTACCGCACATCGCTGGCGCACCATCTGTCGTTAATCCCACGAGTTTATCCCACGGCAGCTTTATTTCAGTTACGCATTTGGAAACCTCCTCAAAAATTTCCTTTCCTGTGGTTGTGCCATGCATTGATTTGAATCCCAATAGCTCCTCCGTAACACACATATTTGAGTCCACTCCACGGATGAAGACTGACAGCTGAGCAGTATCAGATGCGTCGCTGCTCTCATCCACAGCAAGGGAGAATGCAACGAAATCTTTTCCCTTTTCCAAAAGCTGGTCATACAGATTGGTGGCAAGATCACATGTGCGATCAGCTACTGTGTTTCTGCTCAGGCTCACGTTTGAAAAGGCTTGCTTTTTCTCTGGGCACACGATGTCACAAACTTTCAACATGCACTTTTTCACAAACTCTCCCTCATTAAAGGGCCGGGCTGATTTTGCGATCTCTGCTGCCACAATATAACTAGCCTTTACAGCAGCCTCACTTTGTGATGTGGCTTTTTTTGAACATATTCTGTTGTGAAACCAAACTTCTTTTCATCTCCTCCACTTTCTGGCTCCTTTGAGTCATGTCCAGGTCCTTGTACTTGCCATGGTGTTTTGTTTCATAGTGTCGTCGAATGTTATACTCCTTAGTTATAGCCACGTTGACTCCACAAATCAGACAAACAGGTCTGTCTTTTACATATGTAAACAAATATTCTGTCTCCCACCTGTCCAGAAAGTTCCTGTTGTCTGCCTTTCTTTTTGCCATTTTTGGGAAGGGGTTCCACAGTGACAGTTGTAGCTTGAGATCGCTATGACTTCTGTCACACAGGAGAGGGCGTTTCTGGGACCTGTCCTGATTGACGCGCCAAAACAACAGCAAGGCATTATGGGATTTGTAGTATTAGCGATGAATGAATGCGCTGTATAATACCAGCGGGCTAGCTCTAGTAGTCATTTGGTATAGCCTCGCGGGCCAAATATAATTACACTACGGGCCAAATTTGGCCCGCGGGCCAGAGTTTGACACCTATGCTCTAGTGGGATTTGAACCCCTGACCTTCTGGCCTGAAGTACCTTGTCCCAACCACTAGGCCACTCTTCCACTAAAATTCATCTAAAATTTTAGTCAGCTTTCAAAGGAGCCCTTCAAAAGCCTCTTTTTTTCTCCTGGCAATGACTAAGGGGCATGTTTACTAAATATTAATATGTGTTAAGTGCCACTGCGCCAATAGAAATAAACGAGTGTTCCTGCACTTAATGCACATTAACATTTGTCAATGCGCATTCACTTCCAGTAAACATGCCTTTTAATGAGTGTCTGAATACCATTTGCATGGGCAGTGAGAATAAAGACATACTACCAGATTTCTACATTACTTATACTCCTGTGCAAACTGCCAGGAACATTAGGAAGTACTATAAACCCTGCTCATTTAGAATCCATAGCAAACCCGCCGTATCATAACAGCACTATCAGGACTCACAAAGCACCAAAACGTACCTATCAAAAGGCAACACTGCAAATATTAAACCAGTACATCTCAGAGAATACCAATACATCTCCTAATAGGGAAAGAGAACAAATGCAATATAAAATTCTCATCCTCACTATTCACTCCTCCTCACCTCAGTACTTGGCTGATCTCCTACAGTTCCATGTCCCCCCTCGTTTGCTCCGCTCTGTCCATAATTACCGGCTGGTGCTTCACAGGCACACCTCGAGCGCACTCGTTCCTCTGCTTTTTTCTTCCTGGCCCCCTCCCTCTGGAACTCTCTTCCCCTAAACCTTCGGTCTGAGTCCTCTTTCCCCCGTTTCAAGACTACCTTGAAAATCCATCTGTTTCAGTGTGCTTTCAATCTCCCTCTCCCCCCTCCCTAGAGTTCCCTGCTCCTTCTCTTCTCTCTTGCTGTGCTGTCCATCCTTTCTGTCCTGTCGATTATTGGCATTCCTTTCTTCATTTCTTCAGCAGTCTTTTTTGTATTGTACACTGTTTTTTGTCTTCTGATGTAAGCGGTATAGCAAATTCAAAATAAAGATAAAGAAAGTGAGACTGTGTCACATAGAAACTACATGAACAAAATACTGCAGCTCGGTTACACATGCAAAACATAGACCATCACCAAACATAGAACAAGGGATCACAGTTAAGAAATATGAAGACAATAATTAAACTGGGAACCCCAAAAGCCAAACTTGGAATGTACAACAAAACTGGAGAAATAAAACTATAAATTTATTTCCTCTTGTACTAAACAAAACGCAAAGATGTTAGTGATGCACATTTCCCAGAGCTGACATATTTCAATTAATAAATTCAAAATTAAAAAGTATTTTTCTACCTTTTGTTGTTTGGGCATTTTATTTTTCAGTCACAATTGCTCCAGTTGCTTTCTTCTGTTTTCTTTGTGTCTTTTGCTAACTCTCCATTGTCTGCTGTCCATTTGTCCTTTTTTCTCTTTTCTAGTTTTTTTCCATTCTCTCTCTCTACATCAGATCTAACAAACTGATCTTTCTTCTTTTGCTCTATTCTCCATTTCTTTCTTTATTTTTTTTCATCCATTCAAATTTCACCCCTCCATCTTCAATCCCTACTTACTCTCCCACTACCCTGCTAATTGTAGAATTTTCTTCCCTCCCACACAAAATATCTTTCTCACTCTTCAGTCTCACTCCCCAAGCTTCTTTTTTTCTCGTGTCATCGCCATCCCCTTCTAGTCCTCCCCAACATCAGCTCCCTTCAAGTTTCAGCCTCTCTCAGCATCCACTCCTTTCCATTCCCATTCTCCCATCCCCCTGCACCAGCCCATTTGCAGTCCTAGCCCCCAGTCTTCTTCCAAGGCCAGCAGCTCTCTTCCTCCTCCATCAGCTCATTTGTAGCTCTAACCCCCAGTTTTCTTCCAGGGCCATCAGCTCTCTCCTCCCCTCTCCCCATCAGCCCATTTTCAGTTCTAGTCCATAGTCTTGACCTTCAAAGGCCATCAATTCTCTCCTCCCCCCCATCAGTCCATTTCAAGTCCTAGCCCATTTCCAGTCCTAGCTCCCCATCAGCCCATTACCAGTCCAAGCCCCCCAATCAGCCCATTTCTAGTAATAGCACCCCCGATCAGCCCATTTCCGGTGCTACCCCCCCCCCCCCCATCAGCACATTACTAGTCCTAACCCCCCTGATCAGTCCATTTCCATTCCTAGTGCCCCCCCCCCCCCGAGGAGCCCTGTAGCTGCCTGACCAGCTTCAGAGGGAGCCAGGGAGGCCTGAAGTCTGGCACACCGGCTGACCTCTGCAGAGCCATGAGAAAGAACGGTGTTTTGCTGCTTTCCCGTGGCTCTGTTAAAGTTTAGCCTGCCGGTGTGCTGAGTGTCAGAAGGGTAACAAAAGCATTTCCTATCTCGTGCAAGACAGGAAATGCCCTCTTTTACCCTCACAACACTTAGCATGCCGTCAGGCTCAGCTTTAACAGAGCCATAGGAAAGAAGGAAAACATCATTCTTTCTCGCCTCTCTGCAGAGGTGAGCCAGGGTGCCGGGCTTTGGGCCTCACTCTGAAGCCGGTCAGGCAGGTGTGGGGCCTTGTGCGGGCAACATTCCTGCACATAGATGGGCCAGCCCTGGCTGGTAAGGTAGACAACTAAGGACAAAGAAAAAAAATTGACTGCTTGATGTTTAACTCTACGATTGACATTTTTAAAACAATGACTGCAGTACTTAAATAAAATAAGTATATTGTGACAGGGTCAGACATTACAGGTCCCAGAATTCCTTGGGTTAAGGATGGGAAGGCCTTGCCACAGGAAAGCCCAGGTGGAGAGAACACCTGAGGAAGACAGTGGAGCTGATATTTCTCCCAGATAGGATGAGGAGGATATAAAGCAGCTTCCCCAGCACCATGGGGTTAGGGCTCCTCCAGCTAGGAGTCAGCCTTATCTGAGTGCACCACAGTTCTGGAAATGCCAGCATCTATGGAGAAGGGACAAGCAGAACCTTGGGATTATAGCCTTGAGGACATGGAGTATCAAGAATCTGGATCTTCAGATGTGTGAGTTTCCTGAATTACCTTATGGTGGATTTGGACTGGGGATTGGGAATGCCTAGGGGTGGTGTGGGTAGATGGCTTCCCCAACCCTACTCCAACCATTGAGGAATAAGGGTTTGCCCAGGTTTTCAATAGTGGTTTAAAACACTGGAATGGAATGAACTAGTGATGAACAGTCTTGGATGTTATGGACTGTTAATAGCTGAAGGATATCAGCAAGAAGTCCCCTTCATGGGGCTGAGCCGGTGAGAGCCTGGTCACGCTGTTGGGGATCCAGGAAGGCATGTCTGGCTAATTCTGGGCAGTGGACTGGGGGGAGGGGAAACCCGGACCGGCTCACTTTAAGGCTTTGCTTGTTACTACAGAGACTGCTTATACAGTAACCATGTTTAATTTTGGTTTTTACTTGTTTAATGGACTGTTTTGCTGTTGTCTGAGGACTATTGGTGGAGCTGGACTGTGCCCCAGTCACACCAGGGCCTGTGTTGTGATGGCCATGAGGGATCAATAGGCTAGTTACTGGCAGCAGATCACATAGAACCTTGAAGCGGGTACTGCTTCTAGGATGCCTTTCCCTCCCATGTAGCGCATGCTTGACCTGGGTATATGACTATATGCAGCACTGTTATTTGGATAGCGAGCAACACTGAGTATAAATATACTGCAGTCAACACCAGAGTTATCCAGATAGTGTTGTTGCTTACCTGTAACGGGGGTTCTCTGTAGACATCAGAGGTATGCAGCCACACTCGCTGGTGAAGTGCCTCTGAGTCTAGTTGCCTGGGCTCTCCCCTAGCTCAGATAGGTGCCCTTCACACCTGCTTGCCTCCTTAGCAACAGTTTGTAATATAGTTAAAAACTCCCAGAGTTTGTCTTGTGTCTTGAATTTATGTTCGTTGTTTGATTTTGTGGGTATTTTTTTATTTGTTTTTGTGGGGATGGAGGGTGGGTGAGTGTGGCTGCATACCCGTGATGTCCACAGAGAACCCCTGTTGCAGTAAGCAACTATGCTTTCTCCGTAGACAAGAAGGGGATGCAGGCACACTCGCTGGTGAGTCCAGAGCTGAGCGCCACCCAGTTTGTTGATGTGTATTGCTGTTGCAGCCCAAGCATGGACAAGGCTGGAAGAGAAGCTGGAGTTAAGCTGCTAAGAGGTTGCGGAGGACTGCCTGTCCAAATACAGAGCTGTGCGCTCCAGAACCATCCAAACTGTATTGCTTGGTTAAGATATGAAGAGAGGTCAAGGTAGCTGCTTTGCAGATGTCTTGGGCAGAGATGGAAACTAAGCTAGCTATGGAGGTTGCTGTAGTGTGAAGGCTATGAGGTCCTATGAAACCAGGGGAATGGAGATGAGCCTGGTCATAGCAGCAAGAAATGCAGTCAGTTATCCAGGCAGCAATGGTCTGCTTGGAGGCCGATTGTCCTGGATTATTTGGATTGAAGTTGATAAGAGTTGCATGGAGCAGCGGTGGGAAGCAGTCTGCTGGAGGTAATACAAGCATATTCGTCTGCAGTCCAAGGAGTGAAGTGCTTTTTCCAGGGACCCTGCCCGTGGATTTGGGAAGAAAGTGGGCAGTATGAGCGGTTAATTGATATGGAAAGCTGTTGCGATCTTTGGAAGAAACTTGGGGTGGGTGCGGAACACCATTTTGTCATGAAGAAACTGAGTGTAGGGTGAGTAGGGAACTAGAGATAGTAGATCCCCAGTTCTTCTGGTGGATGTTATGGCTACAAGAAATACCGTTTTGCAAGATAGGTGCTTGAGGGAGGTGGTCACCAGTGGTTTGAAGAGCACCTTCATGAGTTCAACGAAAACAATATTCAAATCCCAAGCTGGTACCGGAGGGTGCACAGGAAGTTTAAGGTTCATGAGTCCCTTCAGAATCTGGATGTTAACAGATGCATGGAGACAGAATTCCCTTCCACAGGTGCATGGGAAGCCAAAATGGCCGAAAGGTAATAGCAGACCAAATTGGTCTAGAGTTCTGAATGGGAGAGGTTCAGGAGATAGGCTAACACCTAGCCCAAGGGCTAGTGAATGGGGTCTAGACTCTGGGTGACTGCCCAACTTGAAAAGTGTGACTATTTGCGCTGGTCAGAGTGTTGGCTCAATGGTCTTCTAGAGACTGTAATGATTCTCTGGACATCATCAGATAGTGGTAGGGCCTGCGCTAGGTGCCCTGCAGTTTCAAGCCAGCTTCTCCTCCACCTCTTATCACCTTCAATCCAGCTGAGGTTGGGCTGTAGCAGGAGACCACTATTCTGTGTAAGAAGCCCTGAATGTAGTCCCAGAGGGATTGGTGGCTCTCAGAGGAGGGCTAAGAGATGTGGAAACCAGGCCTTTCAAGGTCAACGTGGTGCTATGAGGATGACAGAGGTCTTATTTTGTTTGATCTTGAGGAGAACATGTGCAATGAGTGGGAAAGGAGGGAAAGCATAGAGGAGTCCCTGAGACCAGCTCACAGCAAATGCATCATGTGTCCAGTGAAGTCAGCTAGGTCTGATGGAGCAGAAAAGGGGATACTTGGCATTCTCCAGTGATGCAAAGAGATCTATGTTCGGCATGCCCCATGTTGCAAATATACTGTCCAGCATCGTTGAGTCGAGAGACCATTTGTGCAGCTCCAGATGATGGCCTAGTGAGTCTACTAGTTGATTTTGAGACCTCGGGAGATAGGTCACTGATGGACAAGGCAAAGGTCCAGAGATGGACTACTTCTCGATATAGGCAGAGGGGCCTGGTTCTGCCCTGCTTGTTGATGTAGAACATGGTCACTTGGTTGTCAGTATGTACCAGAAGGACTTTGTCTCTGGTCCAGTGTCGGAAGGCTGTTAGAGCGTAGAACACTACGTGTAATTTGAAGACATTGATGTGGAAGTGTTGCTCTAGTGACGACCATTCTGCTTGTGTAGACATTGTTATAAAACTATAATATCTACTGAATTCCCAAAGACTCTCACTCACTAAATGTTCAAACAAAAAGAGTCACTGAGCAACAAAGTATCACCAAGGGGGAACATAATACTAAGACACTACATGATAATGTCTACCAAGAGGTGTATGTACCAACTAAGGGGCACTCATTGAAAAGAGAAAGAAGCCTCAGACCACAGGGAAACCACATTGTGGCAATTAGCCACTAATAATACTGCAACTACTCTTTCGCTGCGGTGTCATTCACAGGCCTCTGGTGTGTTTTATAATTTTTTAAATGCTTTAAAGGAAAAGAAACACTTAACTGAATTCAATGACCCCTCAGTCAGAAACAGCAACACTCCAAAAGAGCTGGATCTATGTTGACTCGAGTTTTGCCCTCTAACTGTGATCGGGCTGCATCAGGATGAAGTTGCCAGCTTCTTTCCCGTTCCTCAAAATGAAGAGTTAAGTCCCCTAACTGATTATAAGGTGGCGGCTGAAGAAGCAAACAGACCACCACCAATGAGATCAACAGAGACTTGTTAAGACCTGTTAGATGTACTGAAGTAAGGGTGAATATCCATTTTTGTTCAAGCCTTGTAATGTCAGGAGTCTGTTGCCACTAATTAATTCACTAACAATATCAATGGCGAACAAAGGGAACACTCTTCCCGAATGAGGATCTTACCATTCATTGATACTAAGTGAAAGGTCACACAGAGAACAGTGAGTACAGGGTTGATGACACCTGCCTTGTAAAACATGATGCCTTTTATACTGAAAGTCTGAATGTTTTAGAATATGCCTTAAATTCCTTGCCCTGCGAAATGCAAAGATCCTCAATTGGGAAGAGTTCTTCCTTTGAAACATAAGACTGATTGTCAGTCTTCTTGGGTCATATACGTGATTATTTGCCCATGTTGCAAAATTTATGTGGGCAGAACATGTCAGACAGTTGACATACGCTTGCTTGAACACAAGGCATGGCTTTCTATCCAGACTATCAGTGCGCCCATGGTACAACATTGTCTTCAGTTTGGACATCAATGGGAGGACGTACGCTGGTTTGTCATTGATATTGTTAGTGAATTAATTAGTGGTGACAGACTCTTGACACTTACAAGGCTTGAACAGAAATGGATATTCACCCTTAATTCAGTACATCTGCAGGTCTTAATGAGTTCCTGGATTGGATGTTGATCTCATTGGTGGAAGTCTGTTTGCATCTTCAGCCGCCGCCTTACCATGTAGTGTCTTAGTATTACGTTCCCCCTTGGTGATACTTTGTTGCTCAGTGACTCTTTTTGTTTGAACATGTGTAGACATTGTTAGCAGGTGCACCCCTCAGCTGTGGGTGGAAGTATTGGTTGTGAGGATGAGGTGATGAGGAGGAATTTGAAAAGGCCAGCTGGTGAAGAGATGTGACGGGGTGGCATAGTAAAGTGGTGAGGCAGGGAGAACGAACATGAGAATCTTGCTCTTTAGGGACTGCAAATGCTGATTCCAATTGAGGCAGAGATGCCACTGCAGTGCATACATGTATAAGCGTGCCAATGGGTCAATATGGACTGCTGCTGGCATATGCCCTAGCAACCTCAGGACAGTTAAGCTGAGTTAATATCCTGCCTGGATGATGTTTAGGACCCAGCAATTGGTGCTTATGGATTGCCAAGCCTCTTCGAAGTTAAGGAGCCAGCTCCCCATGGGCAGGTGGTTTTCAAAAGCTTGGGGGTAGCAGCCTGAGGAAAGGATGTTTGTTTCCTGTCGCGCTGCAGCACTTCCTTCTACATCTCTCACCTATCACAGACTGGACTACAGCTGCCCCTCCCTTGCGGTGAGGTTTAAAAGTTTGTGTGTGCCGCGGTGAATCAGAGGCTACTTGGGGCTTGGACAGTGTTGCAGCACTTCCTTCTATGTCTCCCAGCTATCACAGACCGGACTATAGCTGCCCCTCCCTTGCAGTGAGGTTTAAAAGTTTGTGTGTGCTGCGGCACGCGGTCACCGGCGCACGGCCGTAGGTGTGTGCCCGAAGGGGCATGACCTAAGGGGCATGTTCTGCCCCTTAGGAGCCCCTTTGGAGCACTTGGGAGCCTTGGTGATAGCTGTCATCCTGGTAACAAATGGGGAAATGGAAGGCATGAGGTAAGGGTCCTGTGTCCTCGGGGAAAGCTGGTGGCCCTATGGATCATCATGTAGTGAACATTGCTCCCCCTGTGTCCTCTGGAATCTCTGCTTTGGATGTGGTTTCACCTTTTGAGGTTTCCTTAAGTTCGGGGTACGTACCCTTCCCCCTCAACCAGGTTATGATCTTGCTGTGCTTCCCTGTGGGGACCCCGCAACAGAAGCGGACTCTCCCAAAATGGTAGTCTCTATTCCTCTCCCCGGAGATGGGAATATCTCCTCTGACTTTCTTCATGTGGAATTGCATTATCCAGCGCCAGTAACACTGTTGGTTGCTGGGACGGTATTGGGAACCCCTTCCCCCTCAGGGGCAGAGGTTTCTTTGAATGATGTGTTTTCAGCTATTCGATGGGTGGAGGGAGTTCTGTCGGGTATTCTTGCACAGCTGTGTGAGTTTACGAAGGGCACTTCTGTAGCCCTTCGGAGCCATGGGGAGACCTTATCAGCTGTTTGTGAAAAAAACCGTAAGATGGAAGCCGCCGTGAACGGGGTTCAAACAGCAAGTAATGCTTTCATTAAGGATAGTTTGTTTCTTCAATCTAAAATGGAATCATTGGAAAATGTCGCCAGAGCCAGAAATCTTAGGTTTTTGAATTTTCCTAAGATTCATCTTATTTCCCCTTGGGAACTCTTTAAAAAATATGTTAAAGAGATACTGTGTTATTCTTCTTTTGATGATTCTCTTATTTGCTCTATATACTATTTACCACATCGTGTTTTGGATAAAGCTCCAGAGGGGGAAATGGATCATTTAGTTGATTTGGATGAATTAGATTTAACTACCTTCCTGGAGACCTCCTTTGAAAAGGTCTCTTAGAGGGCTACATTGTTGGTTACTTTTCATTCAGAGGTGGTGAAAGGGATGATTTTTCGTCTCTTCTTCAATATTTCTTTTTGTGGTCAACCATTAATGTTTTTTCCTGATGTTGCAAAAGTCACCCAATCACGTTGGAAAACATTTCTTCAAATTAGACCTAGGGTTCCGGCAATTGGTGCTACATTTTATTTGAAATACCCCTGTGTTTGGTCACTAACAGAGGTACTAAATTTATTTTCATGGAACCATTGCAGTTGGAATGGTTCCTACTTGATAAGGATAAAAATAAGTAAAGGTGTTAATTTTTTGGCTTTTTCTGGGTCTTGGTTGTTTGTACGATTGGGGTTTTTATTAGTGGGCGTGTTAGCCCTGAGATAGCCTCCCTTGATGTGGGCTGGTATGTCTTCTGATTTGTTTTTTTTTCCGTCTGTATTTTTCTTATTCTTGTGTTGAAATTGGTTGTTCTTTTTTCCTAAATGTTTACTTTATATGCATTTGAAAATTTAGAAAAAAAAAGAGGACCAGGGAAATCCACTGCTTATCCCGAGATAAGCAACATGGAAATAATTTGGTGAACTACCTTGAATGATGTATAAAAGGTGAATGAAGTACACAAATGTTTTGAAATTAAATTAAATAAAATATTCTGTGGCATTATCCAGATAGTACCAGTGAATATTCTCTCTGACTACCTTGGCACTGTCCAGATAATGTCTAAAGGCAGAGCTAGGATGGTCCCTTGATTTATCTGTATCATGGCAATTTTCAGTGCAGCTATATAAATAGTTATCCAGATAACTTAGGATAGCCAAAAGCTATCCTAAATGGTCATCTGCATGGTTCTCCATAAAGTAGCACAGAATGTCTCTACTTCATGAATAGTAGCTGTGACTGACCACAAAGGCTGCCAAATCAGTGCAGCCACTATCCAGATATTGGCACTGAATATCCAGGTCTTATTTAACTGCAGAAGCCATAATTTTAAAAACAAACACACATTCTATTCATTTTTGGATTGGTTTTCATGCTATCCACTTCATTTGTGTTTGGGGAACCAGAACTCATTTGTTTAAATTGTTCCATTCTCTTTCATTTAAGTCAATGAGGGAAGCAATTTTACACTCTTACACCAGCGTGGTTTTCCATCTAATTTTTATGAAACTTGCTGGATGGTATCAGCAACAGTGCCTCAAGAAAGCAGAAATTTCATAAACATCCCACAGCAGCAGGTGAGGGACAGTGGACACCAACTGTGGTATCAACAGCTCAAGAGAGGGACAAAGTGGCACAAATGGTGGCATTAACATCCCAAAGCACCAAAAGAGGGGCAAAGGGCACCACAACACTGGCATTAACAACTTAGGTGCCATGAGACAATATCAGGAATATGATAGACTCCATGAGGGGGGCAAAGTAGGCACCAATAGTGGCCAGAACACTCCAGGGCTTCAAGAGAGGAACAAAACAGCATCAACAGTGGCATGGAAACCTAGGCATCATGAGAGGGGTAAAACAGCCCAAACACTAGCATGAAGACTCCAAGGCAATGAGGATGAAAAGTGTCAGCATTGGTGTACAGTGTTATGTTTATTAATTTTGCTTGACCGCTTTTTTCACAGTATTAAAATGGGACAGGATATAAAAAAGAGAGTATGAGTTAAAGAAATTAAAAAAACAACAATAAAATGAATAAAATTGAGGTAATCAAGGACAAGAAATGCAGATTAAAAAAAATAAAGGAAAGACAAATAAGAGAAAAGATTTTCACCAGCAGTTGTTCCAGATAACCATTGGTACATTGCTGAAGTAGACAATGTCTGCAATGACTGACCTGACAGTTGTGTGTAGGGCAGGGGTTCTCAACCCCTTCCTCAGGACATACCTAACCAATCAGGTTTTCAGGATAACCACAATAAATATGCATATGAGAGATTTGCGTGCATTGCTTCCATTGTATGCAAATCTTTCTCATGCATATTCATTGTGACTATCCTTAAAACTTGACTGGCTAAGTGTGTCGTGAGGACTGGGTGAAAACCCCTGGGGTAGGGTGACTCAAAGAAGAGGAATTCTCTGTTCTTAAACAGAATGGGAGAGAGCTCCATTCTGAGAGAACTCAGATGAGAGAAAGCAGTTTTACAGATGATCATATTTATTTACAGAAATTTGATATACAACTAATCAACAATTTATGTGATCAGCACTGCAGTGTACAATTGGTAAAAGCTTCACAGCAAAGTGCAAGACAAAACGGTGGCCAAGCAAGCAAATAAAATGTTAGGAATCGTAAGGAAAGGAATGGAAAATAAAACTAAGGATATTATAATGCCTCTGTATTGCTCCATGGTCGGAGACTGCATCTTGAAAATTGTGTGCATTTCTGGTCGCCATATCTAAAAAAGGATATAATGGAATTAAGACAGGTACAGAGAAGAGTAACCAAAATGATAAAGGGGAGGGAGGAAAACTCCTGTGAGGAAAGGCTTAAAAGGTTAGGGCTTTTCAGCTTGGAAAAAAGATGGCTGAGGGGAGATTTGATAGAGGTCTATAAAATGAGTGGAGTGGAACTGGTAAATGTAGATCGGTTGTTTACTTCTTCAAAAAATAGAAAGACAAGGGTACACGCAATGAAGATACAATGTAGCACATTTAAGACTAATCAAAGGAAGTAATTTTTTACTCATTGTAAAGAAACTCGGGAATTTGTTACAGGAGGAAGTGTGCAATTCTGGAGACCGCACCTTCAAAAGGATGTGAACAGGATGGAGTCGGTGCAGAGGGTGGCTACTAAAATGATTAGTGGTCTTCATTATAAAGCATATGAGGACAGACTGAAGGATCTTAATATGTACACCTTAGAAGAAAGGCGTGATAGAGGTGATATGATTGAGATGTTTAAATACCTCCGTGGCATAAATGTTCAGGGAGAGAGCTTCTTTCAATTGAAAGCAAGTTCTGCTACGAGGGGACATGGGATGAGGGTGAAGGGAGATAGATTCAAGAGTGATATGCGGAAATATTTCTTTACGGAAAGAGTAGTGGATCCGTGGAATAGTCTCCCAGTGGAGGTGGTAGAGATGAGGACAGTAACTGAATTCAAAAAAGCATGGGACAAACACAGAGGATCTCTAAAGGTAAAAAGGGGACTGTTGTAGTTGTTGATATGGAAGGACAGACTAGATAGGCCATGTGGTCTTTTTCTGTCATCATATTTCTATGTTTCTAAGTAGTAAATGCTGTTAGTGAGTTGGGTTTAAAAAAGGTTTGGACAAGTTCCTGGAGGAAAATTGCATAAACTATTATTAAATTGGACATGGGAAATCCACTTCTTACCGCTGGGATAAGCAACATGGAAGCTTTCTACCATATGGGAACCTGACAGATACTTGTGACCTGGATTGATCAATGTTCTAAATAGGATACTGGGCTTGATGGCCCTTTGGTCTGACCCAGTTATGGTATTTATTATGTTTTTAACTGCACACACTAGGGGTGGGATGAGAGGATAGAACAAAAGTTTGAATCTATACATCCTATATAGAGGGATGAAAACAAAAGGGGGAGGTCAGCTACTCTAACATCCATAGGACACAATGGCTAAATCTAGGAAGGCCTGGAGGAAAAGCTATGTTAGCTCTAGCTTTAAATCTGTGGTAGGAGCTTTCCAGTCTGAAGTCTAACAGTATCATGTTCCATAGAATGAGGGCTAAAAAGCTTAAAGCAGATCTGCAAGATACTTCTGATCTCAGCTCGAAGGGTGGGGGGAATTGCTAAAAGAAAAGCTTGGAGGACCATGACATAAGATGAACAATAAAGCATAAACAGAAAATTCAAATACAGTAGTGGTTTTTTAGCTCGTGCCTTTCCCATAGTAGTTCAAGGCAAGTTACAGTCAGGTACAGGAAATATTTCCCTGTCCCCAGAGAGCTTACAATCTAAGTTTGTGCCTAAGGCTATGGAGGGTTAAGTGACTTTCCGAAGGCCACAAGGTATCCTAGGAACGCTGGTCTCTCTGATCACCACACTGCTGCTGTAATCACTAGGTTACTCCTACACTCTGCAAATCTAACCATAGACCCAACATAAACATAAACATAAGTGAAAAGCCTGGGGAATTAAGATCAAAATTTTAAACTTAAGACAGGAGGAGATGAGAAGCCAGTGTTCCATGACCAAGAGGGGAGAAGCATGATCAAAGTGACATACATTGTGTAGCAACTTCACAGTTGTGTTCAGCACCAGCTGAAGGCATGTTAGACTGCACAGTGGTGAGAAGAGAATTACAGTAATCGAGGTGGGTCAGTATATGCTTATGAATCAGAGTATGAGGAGCCCTGGCATTCAGAAAGGGTCAATCAGCCTTAGTGCATAGAAAGAACTCTGAACAATTGTGGAAATCTGGCTGCAGAAAGTCAAGGAATGATCCTTAAGGAGAATTTCGGTGTGGGAAACTAATAGTTTGAACATCAAGATCAAATTGTCCTCGAAAAACCAAAGGGCTTCACATTTCTGAGGATTCAGGAGCAGCTGGTTTGACCAAATCCAACTATAAACAGCTCCTAAGTGAAAGTGAACTTGGATTGATTAAGACCAACCAGATGTCATCAACAAAAAGATAAAGCTAATTCTTGAGCCAGAACAGCCAACAATGCAAGGAAAATGTTAAAAAGATTGAGGGACAGGATAGAACCCTGAGGCACACCACAACACTGAAGTGTGATCATTGACCTTATCCTGGAACAAGTGATTGGAGACAAAGGATCTAAAACATTCTAGCATAGTTCCTGAAATCTATATTTCCTATAGCCTATCCAACAGAAGAGTGGCTAATGATGTCAGAAGCAGTGCTCAGGTCTAGTTGGATCAAAAGAACCTTTTTTTCGTCATATAAAGAAAAGCGCATCTCATTCAACATGGCCACCATGCAAACTTGGTATTCTACCCCTTCCTGAACCTCAATTGTGAAGGTAGCAGGACTCTTCAAGAAGTGGGGTTAATTGCATAGTGCCAACTTTTTCTACAACTTTTATTGGAAATTTGGGCTGTAATAAGAAAGAAGGGCTCTGTCCAAGGCATTCTTTTTCAGCAGCAGTTTAATCGATTCCTTCCAGAGTCAGGACATAGTCCTTGTGACCAAGCAGGAGTTGACTACTGTATATCTAAAATAGTGTCTGAGAAGAAGGGAAAGAATTTCTTCCAGAAGGCTGGGACCACATCTGCAGGAAAGTAACCATTCTTAATGGAATTCATAGTTTGTTCTTGTCTTGTCTGGACCTGGATGTAAAAATGCTTAATGAGTTTGGAGTGCTGCTCGCTGGTAGAGCGCATGCAGAGAGTGCTCAGTGAAAATGGGTTGTAAAAGGCAGGGCTTAGCAGGACTATCATGACAAGAAATTTTCTCATTTGAAAATCCTGCATATGTATCTGGGTTAATGACTTCTGGAATGCATTGCCGGGAAAAGGGGGGGGGGGGGAGAGGGTAGAGGGTAGAGCAGGAGAGGTCCTTAACTGTCAAACAGTGGGTGAGGAAAATTAGCCCGAACTGGACCATACCAAAGATGTAGCAGGGATATTCAAAGGCAAGACTTGCAAACTGCAGAAATGCCAAATACAGTAAGAATTTTTCATCTCCAGACCTGGTTAGTGCTGTTGAATATCCATGGTTTCATGCCCTGTTTTTTTTTTTTTTTTTTAAGTGTTATCAAGTCAGTACTGATTCATAGTGACCTAGCTACCTCTGGGTTTTTTTGGCAATACATCACTGGAAGTAGATTGCCAGCCTTTAATTCTGAGGCAATGGAGGGTAAAGTGACTTGACCAAAGCCACAAGGAATGCCAGTAGGAATTGAACCCTTGATTTTCTGGGTACTAGGCAGTTGCTCTAACCCAGTGGTTCTCAACCTTTTTTGTACCGTGACCCCTTTTACCGTTGGTCAACTTGTGGTGACCCCCAATGATAAAATCAAATGCGTCTCTCTTCCTTTACCGTTAACGCATTGTCGCTGTAATCATTTGTTGAATTATTAATATATTATAGGCCTTTGCAATATGTTTTTATTTATAAAATACTTATTTAAATAATCAAAACAACAAGTAACAATATTTGATTTCAAAATTATGATGATTTTGTAGTCAAATCACTAATATGAAATAAAATTATTTTTTCTACCTTTGTTGTCTGACCAATTTATTCTCTGATCATGCTGGTCCCGATCTGAGGCTTCTGCTTTCCTGTCTTCTCTTAGCTCTCTTTCTGTGGTCTATGGTCCATCTGCCAGTTCTTATCTCTTTTGTTTTCTTCACTTCTTTCTATCAGCCTATTTCCAGTCCCAGTAACCCTCCCCAGTATCAGCCCCTTTCCAGTTCTCACTCCCAGTACCTTCCAATGTCAACTTGCATTCCCATGACTGCCACTGGTGTCCATTCCCTTCCAGTCCCCCTCCTTCCCCACTGATCAGTCCCCTTCTAGTACAAATACCATGGCAGCCCCTCTCAGATCCACTCCCTTTCAGTTTCCATTCTCCCATCCCCTTGTATCAGCCCACTTGTAGCCTTAGCCCCCAGTTTTCTTCCAGGGCCAGCAGCTCTATCCTCCCCTCCCCACAATCAGCCCATTCCCAGTCAAAGCCCCCTAATCAGCTCACTTCTAGTGCTAATCCCCCTCAACCCCATTACCAGTGCTAGTCTCCCCTAATCAGCCCAATACCAGTCCTACCCCCCATCAGCTCATTTCCAGTGCTAGTCCCCCCCTCAACCCCATTACCAGTGCTAGGCTCCCCTAATCAGCCCATTTCCAGTCCTAACCTCACTGATCAGCTCATTTCCAATGCTAGACCCCCATCAGTCCATTACCAGTCCTACCCCCCCTTGATAAGTCCATTCCCAGTCCTAGCCTTCCCTAATCAACCCATTACCATTCGTAGCCCCCCCATCTGCCCATTACCAGTGCTAGCACCCCCATCAGCCCATTATAATCCTAACCCGCACTGTCTCTCGCCTCTGTCCAGCATTTATCCCGTCTGTCCAGTATGTCCCCCTGTCTCTCCCCTTTGTCCATGCCAGCCTACTCCCTCCATCCCTCCATGTCAGCCCCCCTCCCTCCATCCATCCATCCATATCAGCTCCCTCCCTCCCTCCCTCCATGTCAGCCCCCATCCTTCCATCTGTCCATGTCAGCCCCCCTTCCTCCATCCATCCCTCCATGTCAGCCCCCCTCCCTCCCTCCCTCCCTCCCTCCATCCATCCATCCATCCATGTCAGCCCCCTCCCTCCATGTCAGCCCCCATCCTTCCATCCATCCATGTCAGCCCCCTCCCTCCATCCATCCCTGTCAGCCCCCTCCCTCCCTCCCTGTCAGCCCCCATCCTTCCATCTGTCCATGTCAGCCCACTTCCCCCAATGCATCCATTTCAGACCCCTTCCTCCCTTCCTCCATGTCAGCCCCCATCCGTCCATCTTTCCATTTCAGCCCCCCTCCCTCCATCCATCCATCCATATCAGCCCCCTCCCTCCCTCCCTCCCTTCATGTCAGCCCCCATCCTTCCATCTGTCCATGTCAGCCCCCTCCCTCCCTCCATCCATCCATCCATATCAGCCCCCTCCCTCCCTCCCTCCATGTCAGCCCCATCCTTCCATCTGTCCATGTCAGCCCCCTCCCTTCCTCCATCCATCCATCCATATCAGCCCCCTCCCTCCCTCCCTCCCTCCATCCATGTCAGCCCCCATCCTTCCATCTGTCCGTATCAGCTCCCTCCCTCCATGTCAGCCCCCCTCTGTCGATGTCAGCCGTGTTGCAGGTTCCCTGCCCCCTCTTCCTTTCTCCCCATGTCTGCCTCCCTTCTAATGCAGCCGCGGCTCCCTGCCTCTTAGGGAACCGCGGCTGTACCTGTAAAATCATTGCGGAGCCCTTCCTGTCTCGCGGGGCTCCGTGCCGCATTGTCCCGCCTCCAAAGGAATTTGTTTATCACTGCCTTTGGAGGCGGGACAATGCTACACGGAGCCCGTCGAGACAGGAAGGGCTCCGCAACGATTTTACAAGTACAGCCGCGGTTCCCTAAGAGGCAGGGAGCCGCGGCTGCAGAAGAAGGCGGTGAGTTTGCCGGAGTTTGCTGCTGCCGAGAAGCGGACTCAGCAGCAACTTGTGCACATCTTAATTTTTTTTTTTTTAACTTGGTGGAGGCTAAGCGACCCCCGCTAAATCCTGTGGCGACCCCCGTGGGGGTCGCGACCCACAGGTTGAGAACCGCTGCTCTAACCACTAGGCTACTCCTCCACTCCCATGCCCTGATGCTATGCGCTTAACATTGGGGAATCCCAGAAGTGGATTGGGGTTGGCACCACAGGTTAACTGGGCAGCAGCGATATTCAGCCGCTGCCTGATTAATCCTAACTGGCAAGTTTTGCAGCTGTACTAACGTTAGCCAGTTGTGCAATCTGGCCAGCGGCTAAATATCGTCATTGATTGGATTGCAAAATCACAATCCGGACAACCTGGCTATACAGTACTGGTGCCTGGATATGACCGCAGCATTGCATATCCATGGTGAATTTAAAGCAGTGACAGCCAGCCACTTTAAGTGTGCTGGCCACCACCATTGAAAATCTTCCCCGTAGTTTTTTGCAGACCTGATTAAATCTGTATGGCTCCTGCAGTCCACAACATGTTTGAAGCAGGTCAGGGAGTTTTCCTCTGCCATTGCCATTCAGCTCTTCATCCCTTAGCCTTAAAGGACTTCAGTTCCTCAGAGTGCCATGGGTGATGAGCATTGCACTTCTGTGGAACTTTCTTTAAGGGAACAAGGGAATCATGAGTCTGCTCCAGGCCCCTGTTAAATTTCTCCATCTTCTACTCCACTGAGAAGATGTTTGATTTAAAGAGAAAGACCTGACAAGACAGAATGAATTATTCAACCTTTAAGGATTTCACATCCCGATAGACCTTAAAATCTGGAGCCAAGAACTGATCTATTGAGAGATGGGTCAAACCGAAACTCATAAAAAAATTATTGGCTCAGAAGAGAGGAGTACTATCTACAGGGCTGAAAACCATCCAGGTGCCTCATAAATACACCAGATCCAGACAGTAGCTGAGCATGTAGGAGCTAAAGACAACATTGTAAACCTGAGATTGGCCAGCAACAAAAGAAACTCAACCTCAGCAGGAGAATCTATATGAATATTTAATTCTCCAAATTAGTAAGTCCCCAACCGAGAAGGAAACCTCCCCAGAGGCACCAGCTCTTCCAATGAGTTTGTCAAGGAGAGTGTGGGTGGTATATTAGCAAGCAATTTAAGATAGGGAGGATCCAGGGAATGAAATGGAATGACTCCATCCCCATGATGTCACAGTCGATGTGCATAAACATGGAGACATTATTGGGACAAGCTTGAGCCAAAGAGAGGGAAATCACCTTCTTTACACCAAGATTCGGTCAATCTTAAAACACCTAAATTAAACTGCAGCATTAATTTAAAAACCAGCAAACATTTCATTTTAAATGAGTGTGAATTCAAGATACTCATCTACACAGACCCAGCACACCCAGAAACAGGAATGAAGTTCTGCCACAGAGCCCCCAACCAAATCAGGATTTGCAGAAATGAGGCACTGTTTCAGTCTGGAGGACTCTGGTATGATGTTGGAGAGGGACTATGACCATAAAATGCCAGCATACAATCAGGGCTGGTGTTGGAGGATGGAAAACTGGGCAATTGCCTGGGCCCCCATGCCACGAAGTCCCCAAGTCTGCCTCAAGCTGAAGGAGGCATAGGCTGCAGATGAACTTTGGAGTCCCTTCACCACTTTCTGCTCTGGGCCCCTGTATGTGTAACCCTGGCCCTGGATAAAAGACCCAACCATAACAACCACTAAGAGGGCAAGCTCAGGTGGTATTCTCAGGAGGCATTTGAAAGAGTGCCCAAAGGAGTCCATCATGCTCCATAGGCACATGGCAGCTGCACGCCATTGCGAGATGGCTTATAAATCAGAGGTAGGACACCACCTGCATGTCATGAGTAGACAGGGCCTATTGGCAGCAGCTACAGCTGAAAACCAACACAATAGGGACAAACTAAAAGAGAAAGACAAAAGCAAAGAGTTAAATATAATAATCGGTCTTAAAGCAAACATAAAATGCGGACACAGAAGTCAGTGTGAGTTGTACTGTGCAGATTGATGAGACATAATGAGTTGGTTGTGATTTTGAGAATAGAAGAATTGTGTAAGGGTGTAAGGTGTTATTGCATTTTTCAGTTATGACTTGCCTGTATTTAGTGTTTTAAATATGAGAATTAGATGCCTGAACTTTATTCTGTAGGATATTGGGAGCCAATGTTTTCTCAGCAATAAAGGTTTCTCCTTACTATCACGTTTTAGTTGTAGGAAAATTATGTGGACTGGATTGGCAGTAGCCACAGCTGGGCTTTGAACCTGTGACCTTCTATTCTGGTACATGCTGTCTGTGTGCACTGCACCACCGTGTTGCCTCGGATATGCTGTGTTCCCTGGGGAGTACATGACTGTACATCCGACAGAGCCTGTCTGTTACGGTGGACGGTGCCAGCCTGCACAGGCCTAGGCCACTGTCTGCTGTGGTTTGCAGCCACTGCCCCCTCCACCACCTGTACCCTTCCGCCAACATGCAGACATGTCCCTATCTGGAAAAAAGCATATGACCTGATTGAGTTGTGGCACTCCAGGACTGCATTTGGGGGACTCAGCTGTTGGTAATGCCCATTGTTATGGTTTGTGTGCGGTGTAGGGTAAAATATAGGTGTTGGAACCATGCTTATGTTCTCTGCCATACTGGAGTGTCTGTACTATCACTGTTTGGTGGTGGGTAAAACTATGGAGACTGGGTTGGCAGGAACCCCAGCTGGGGTTTGAACCTGTGACCCTCTGGTCCTATAGGCACTGGCTGTGTCTGCGGCACCACACCATGGCCACAGAGATAGTGCAGTCTCTGGAGATAGGAAACCTGGCCGCATGAGTCAGACACCCTGCTCTGCACAATTTTACTGTGGGCTCATTTACCTTGTATGGGGACAGGGGTGCAAGTAAACCTCAAAAATGACCTCCAAACAAAGGGGAAAAAAACAAAAACCAAGCTGGGCAACAGTGATATCAATGGGCAACATGAAACACACTCCCAGGAAAGCTCCATTAAAATGCAGTGATTTTTGAACGAGTCTACGGAGCGTAGACCCTTCCAAAAATCATTTCTTTTTTTTGGAGCTTTCCTGGGAGTGTTTTTTATGGTTGCCCATTAATATCACTGTTGCCCAGCTGGATTATAATTTATTTGAAATTTGTTGTGGTCATTTTCAATTTATATTTGCTATTTTGTTCTGTGCACATGTATCACACTGCTCACGTTTTGCAGGTTTCCCCGGTTTTGCTGTACATTGCTGACGGAAATGGTTTCTCATCCCTTTAAATCGGCTCTAACGCGAGGGTTTCACTCGCGGTATTTTTAATGCCGAAATTCAGCCCCGCTCCTGTGCGGGGAGCCTCTCCCCTCCCACTCTCCACCCATTGACCCCATCCCCCCGCCCCGCGGGAGCCTTCCTCCGCCCTCCGTAAGCGTTTCCCCGCCTCTATCGCACATCAGCGCCCCGCACACGTGCGCCGGCCCGTTAATGTGACGCGCACGTGTGCGCGGCGCTTAAGAGCACTTAAGTGCATCATTAGTGTATGCTCTTGTGCGCCGCGCACGTGTGCGCGGTTTAGTAAACATACCCCTAAATCTTTCAACTATTTTCTCTCCTATGGTTCTTTGTCTACCTCTCTCAACCGTTATGCCTAAAGAATTGAGAGTGACTCTTATTTCTCGAAACTGGGTGAACTATACACAAGATCTAGTGATTAGGATATGCTGAATGTTAAAGAAACAAAATTCATCCGCTCATGTTGGCAAGAACTTTAGCCAGTGCTGCTGTAGTTACTGTACTCCTAAACCTCCAGAGAGTAGAATTCTGCATATTTCCATGTCGCCCAAAATGTTTGATAAGGATGCTGTTACTGTGTGTGAGTGAAGTTTCTCAGGGATAGAATCCTGTATACCTCTAGTCCTGTAAATAAACAGACTTCTGCTGGAAATATAGCTGCTTGTGTATTGCCTGCCCTGTATTTTGGGGCAGCTATCAATGCATTAAGAGTTTTCCTAGAGTAAGGTGTAAATGTGTGCCTACAAAGAAAAGCTAAGTCCATTTCACAGTCAGCCCTCTGCAGTGAATGATTTCACCCAGCTAGTTCACTGCACTATCTGTTGGGCTCTGACTTTTAAAAATCCTAGAACCTGTCTTTAAAATTGGCCTAATCACAAGATTACAGTAATCAGTACAAAGCAGACCCTCTAATTTGTTCAGTCTGAAAGAACCGTTTATGCCATACTGTGAAAGGATGAAGGAATTGCAGCTTGATCCAGGATACTGGATCTGCAATGCTCCTGAGGGGGGCACTTTTCTCCCTCTGCTGCCTCTCCTTCTTTTGTTATAGATAACACAAACATGATTTTTACATTTTGCTACCACTAAAGCAGTAAACACACACAAACCATTGCAGAGTCCCATAAGGAAAACAGGACTTCCAAGAAGCCCTTTTATTAATGTGTGATGAGGAGTTACCATGTAACTATTAGCAAATGGCCATGGTAACAGTTACTGTGCTGGCAATGTTATTTCACACACTAACTGCATACCTTGTTATGGGTGAGCGGGTGGAAGTGGGAATAGGTTATAGGTATGGAATAGATGGAAACCGCACATTGCAATTAGCACATGGTCACTTCCCATGCACTGTCATTAGTTCAGATAGTGCAGGTACACTTAATGCTTAATGTACCTTATCTTGTGTCAGCAGTCCTAGCTCAGCACTGGTAACACAAAGGGGAGCTTGGATGACCAACCCTGCTTGTACAGAAAGGTGTGTTATATTAGCCTTCAAACTAACACACTTTGGGGTATGTTTACTAAACTGCGGTAACGGTACATAACGCGCGTTATGTAACGTTAATGATCGTAAGCACATCATAACGCGCGTTATGATGCGCTTATGATCGTTAAAGTTACATAACACGCATTAACCAACATTGACGATCCTAAAGCTCTGCGGCGCGGTAAAACACCGCAGAAGGTAGAGAGAGGGCGGAGAGAAGGGGTCAGTGGGCGGAGAGTGGGAAGGGAGAGGCTCCCTTCACACTAACGTGCTGATCAGAAGAGCTGAATCCAAACGCGATTGAAAACCTGCCGTTAAATGCACATTACAGGGGAGAGAAACCATTTCAGTGTCAGCAATGTACAGCCCAGGCAGGGAAACCTAAAAAAGTGATAAGTGTGATACATGTGCACAGAACAAAAGGGCACAGAAACACTGAAAATGACCCCAACAAACTGGAAAAAATCCATAACCAAGCTGGCCAATAGTGGTAGCAATGAGAAACATCAACACCCCCCCCCCCCCCGAGTAAGCTCCATAGAAAAGATATAAATCGTGGAAGGGTCTATACTCCGTCCCCATACAAGGTGAATGAGCCCACAGTGAAATAGTGCTGCTCAGGGTTTTCCCCACCATCGGACAGGGTTCCTATGGCATGCACATGTTCCGCAACATCAGGGCGGGCATGTTGGAACGGCAACTGGACAGATGCCGGAGAAGGGGATACAGAGGGCTGCAGGCGGCACATGCTGTGGTGGAGCTGGGCCACAGTGTGGACTAGGGTGATGCCTAGGTGGCCCATACGAATACTGAAACAGCAGATCAGCCAGACAGCAACTGCTGAAGGGCCAACATGGGCACGAGTGTATTTCCCACAGTGTCACAGGGGATAGTACCCAACAGCTACCCCCAAGGGCACGGAACATTGGCAGGCGGGCCGGGGGGGAGCGTGGACGTCTATGCAGACATCCCTACCCCAGAACCCGCACCATAGGCAGCCGCCTACCTGCACACTGGATGGCCTGAGACTGCGTACCACCAGCACCACTAGCAGAAGGGCATGTCAGCATGGTGGCTGAGGGATACTGGTGGTGGAGGGGGCAGTGGCAGCTGCCCAGAGCAGACCGTGGCCTAGCCCTGTGTAGGTGGGTGCCGTGTACTGCAACAGACGGGCCCTGTCTGATGAACAGTCATGGTATCACCAAGGAATGTAATGACTCTGTGACAACAAGGTGGTGCAGTGCACAAAACCAGTGTAATCAGAAGCAGAGGGTCACAGGTTCAAGTCCCAGCTGTGGTTCCTGCCAACCCAGTGCCCATATTTTACCCGCTAATACAGACAGCACCTTTATTGCAGATGACATAAACATGCCCAGGACACCTACATTTTACCCTACAGAGCACAGACACCATAAACATGCACATTACCTAGAGCAGAGTCTCCCAAATGCAGTCCTGGAGGGCCAAACACCATTCCGGTTCCATGCTGCCTCTGATAAAGATGCCTGTGCTGCATTTCTATGCGCCACCCCCATGGTATGCAGATGTATCTCATGCATATTCATGAGGGATAACATGAAAACCTGAACAGTGTTTGGCACCGCAGGGCTGGAGTTGGGAACCTCTGCCGTAAAGCAGCAGCCAACAGGGGCAGACACACTCGAACCCACAGGCCCCATTATCCAAAGCCTCCTGGAGAGTCAGGACTTTGGGCTCTGCTTGCATCTCCCAATACTAGCACTTGCATACCTTAGTAATGTCACCGTAAACCTGGGAATATGGTACACATCTATCAAAAGGTTGCTATGATTACTGGCAGATAGCAATTCCTAGGTTAGGTACAATTTCCTGAGTGAGCTGCATCATAGCAACCTTTCTGATGTCTGTGGAGTGTGCTACAGGTATTGTGTCTGACAGTGTTCACCAACCTGGGGAGTGACTCCTACAGTATTGCGTACCATAGCCATGCCTGCACTGTGCCCAGGACTGGTGTGGTGGCCTGGGCTGCCCAACACCTCTATAGTTGCACAATGCTGGCATAGGTGTGGGGAGTGTGTGTCTGTCTATCCAGTGTGTGGTGGCTGCCAACACCCTCCACAACCCACACTGCTAGCACTGTTGCCAGTATTGGCCTGCCAATGTGCATAATGAGGAGCAAGGTACCGTGGGAATAGCCTGGATAGGGTGGCCTGGCCTGGATGCATCTGCACAGGGCATAGGGCAATGGCTCGGACATTGTAGTGCCTGGCCACCACCTGCACGGACAGGGTGGCCATAGCATGTCCTGCTGGGAGGTCACTCTCACCCTGACTGAGCAGTGACCATGGCATGGCTAGGTTCCCCCATAGTGCTATACAAGCATTGTTCTCATGTGATATTTATGGATTTTCTTTTGGGGCCCAATCATTGATTTATCTGCTTGGTGTGTATGCTGACATCCCTTTTCTGGGTACATGCATCTTCTCCAGGACCATGCACTACGGACTAGCTGGAAGAGTGTCTGCAGCTAGTATGTGTCTTGCTGGAACACCTTGCAGGGTGCAGTGGCTGGAGGCTTGCTGCTGGAGAATGTCAAGTAATGGTGGGGGGCAGCTGAGCATTTCCAGGCCTGCCGTCTGTCTGCTATTGCGTTAGTGATGTGTACTGCTCTGTTTGTTCCCCAGCGGGACTGGGGTTGATGGTCCCTTCTACTACTACCATTTCAGGGAGGTAGACTGTGGATCTATTGGTGGGTGATCCTGTTTCCCAACCTGTGCCCCAGAGGGTGGGTTGTGCGGTGGTACATTATCTGCCTATGGGTCCATACACTACACCCCCCCCCCCACCTACAGCTGGTAACCATGGCACCAACACAGGATATGTACTAGTCTGGGTGCATCATCATCACCCATATGGACTAGACATGACCGAGACGTACAGCAGGACACAGATGTATCCTAGATGTGTCTAACAGAACTACCTATCACACACTGCTGGGGACCTGCAGCATGACTTATTTCAGCAATGAAAGGTGCTGTGGACCTGGTGCTGGGCGCCCCACTGCAACCTCAGGGTGGGAACAGTACCTGCACAATGTGACTGTCTGTGGCTACTCTGTGGCAGTGCCACACACGGTCTGTTCCCCCTACCAGGCCGAGGTGCTGTGGGGGTGCATACCCAATCTTGTGCCCATCTCTCGACTGCTGATTTGCATGTGCAGTGCATCATGGGTATGGGTGGGTTAACCCTATCCTGGTAACCACAGCAGACAGTTTGTGTGATCATGTGCAGTCCTTCTGCAGCCAGCCAGGGCTTTGTTCACAGCCTTATAAGGTGCCCTATAGGGGATATTATAGGGTGCCTTGGCGGACAGTACACTATAATGTGCCCTATGGAGTGCGTTATGGGGTGCCTTATGCAGCACCTTAGGTTATGCCACCGTGAGGGTGTGTTTGCTGGCAGCACTAATTAAAATACACGTCAAATGCCTCAACAATCACTACTTACATGTAAAGGGTGCTGCCTCAGCCACCCTTATACATTAGGCCCACTGGGGAATCGAACCCATGACCCCTGTACTATCAGTCAGTATTGTAACCATTGTGGTACAGCTCTATTGCTGTCCTTGTATGCCTGCGCGCCTTCTTAAGATTAACGCGCGGTAATGTGCCCTGTAGAGCTCGTTCATTTATGGCGCCTGGTAACGCGCGTTATCGGTAATGATGTACCGCCCATGTCCTTATTTGGGATTTCTGTCTCTACCGCGGCTCCTAACGCGAATCGCACTAACACAGTTTACCCTCCATTTCTATCATATTAGCCCTACTGACCTCTTGGGTCCCCACCCTGACCCAAGCACTAAACCCCGGTATCAACTACATCCCTATCCTCCACTACAACGCAAGGAGAGGCTTTGAAACCCCTCACCACACAACTACAAAACCTTATACATGCCAGTCACACCTCTTACACATCCCATTACAAAGCCTTAACAAGATCCAATCCGAAAAACGCACTCAACACATCCGCCTTAGATGCGCACTTGCGAATGCCCGATCTATACGATCAAAATGGCCCATAGCCATCGATCTTATATCTCACCACAACCTCGACCTACTAATGATAACTGAAATATGGCTATCTTCCTGCGACAATGTCATCCTCAACAAGATGACACCCCCAAGCTACTCATTCTTCGCTTGTCACAGAGCCAATCAAAGGGGAGGTGGCACACTCATTATTGCCAAATCCTCACTCCAATTTAGACTAAGGGGTATGTTTACTAAACTGCGTTAGTGCAATTCGCGTTAGGAGCCGCGGTAGTGAAAGAAACCCCAAATAAGGACATGGGCGGTACATCGTTACCACTACCGCGCATTAGAAAAATCAACGAGCGTTACCGGGCGCCGTGCCGCGTTACTGCGCGTTAATCATAAGAAGACGTACAGACACAAAGCACTGAAACAGAGCTGTAGCACAATGGTTACGGTACTGACCGCTGTTACAGGCAGCATGGGTTCGAGCCCCCAGTGTGCCTAACGCAAAAGGCTGTCTCAGGCATCATCCTGTACATTACAGAAGGAAAGAGGAGGCATGTTTTTCGTTACGCTGAGTATTGGTGTCAGAAAAACACCCTCGGAGTGTGCCTAGCCATGTACGTTGGTGCGTGCATTGGTACGTGCGTAGCTGCGCGCGTACATTCGTGCGTGGGTACGTGTGTTTCTACGTGCGTGGGTACGTGTGTTTTTACCAGTGTGGGCATCTTATATTACAGACTTTGTAGGGTGTCCTGCACCTATGCATTATGCTAACAGATGTACGTGTGATGGCCTATGGTTTAGCAGAGCCTGTGAGCAGGTGCTGGTGTTTCACAGGGTTGGATTGGGCCAGTCACACCCATGATGCACTGCACATGCAAATCAGCTGTCCACAGATACACACCATGGGGAATGCACCCCCACAGCACCTTGGCCTGGTAGGGGGAACTGACCATGTGCACCCCCACAGCACCTCGGCCTGATAGGGGGTACCGACCGTGTGTTGTACTGGCACAGAGTAGCTACACACCGTCACATTGTGCGGGTACTGTGCCCACCCTGAGGGTGCAGTGAGGCGCCCAGCACTAGGTCCACAGCACCGTCCATGGCACAGGTCCAAAGCAGTGTTACTGTGTGAGATAGGTAGTTTCTTCAGGAGCACCTTGGACATCTCTGTCTGTTTCAGTCAGGTGTAGCCCCTATGCACCACCACACCCCTCCCCCAGGGCTGAGGGTGGCAAACAGGGTCTCCCATCAAAAGATCCAGTCTACCTCCCTGCAACGGTGGCAGTAGAGAGGAACATGAACCCTAGTCCTGCTGGGGAACAGACACCCCACAGGGCAGTCAATGCAGCTCTGTACACAGCCATAACACAATAGCAGACAGACATTAGGCCTGGATATGGTATACTGCACTGCGCCACACCACTATCTGATATTCCCCTGGTGCAAGCCATCAGCCACTGCACCCTGCAAGCCACTCCATCACAACACCTACCAGCTGCAAACAGTCTGCTAGTGCCCAGTGGAGATGCCTGCACCCAGAACTGGGATGTCAGCATACACAGCAAGCAGATACATCAGTGACTGGGCCCCAAAAGGAAACCCATATTTATCACATGAGAGAAATACTAGATAGCACTATGGGAGTGCCTAGCCATGCTGTAATCTCTCAGCAGGATATACTGAGGTCACCCTGTCTGTGTAGGCGGTGGCCGGGCACTACAATGTGCCTGTCACTGCCCTATGCCCTGTGCAGATGCACCCTGGCCAGGCCACCCTGTCCGGCCTATACCCATGGTACCTTGCTCCTCATTATGCACATTGGCAGCCCAATACTGGCAACATTGCTGGCAGTGTGGGCTGTGGAAAGTGTTTGCAGCTACCACACACTGGATAGACAGACAGCCACCCCCACACCTATGCCAGCATTGTGCTACTATAGAGGTGGTCAGCAGCCATACCCACCACACCAGTCCTGGGCATAGTACAGGCATGGATATGGTACACAAGACTGTTGGGGGGTCACTCCCCAGGGTGGTGAACACTGTCAGAGACCAGACATGCAGCACACACCGCAGACATCAGAATGATTGTTATGGTGGAGCTCAATGAGCAAAATGTGCTTAACGTAGGAATTGATATCTGCCAGTTATCAGAGGAAACGTTTGATAGCTGTGTACCATATACCCAGGTGTAGGGTGGCATTGCTAAGGTATGCAACTGCTAGTATTGGCAGATACAGGCAGGGCCCAATGTCTTGCCTCTCCAGCTGGCATTGGCCAATGGGGCCTGTGGGTGTGGGTGTGGCCCTGTTGGCTGCTGCTTTACGGCAGAGTTCCCCAGTCCAGTCCTGGTGTTCCAAACACTGTTCGGGTTTTCATGCTGTCCCTCATAAATATGCATGAGCTACATCTGCATACCATGGGGGTGGTGCATAGCTATGCAGCACAGGCATCTTTATTAGAGGCAGCATGACACCGGAATGGTGTGGAGCCCTCCAGGACTGCATTTGCGGGACTCTGCTTTAGGTAATGTGCCTGTTTCTGGTGTCTGTGTTTGGTGTGGTAAAATATAGGCCTTGCGTATGTTCTCTGCACTAAAGGAGTGTCTTTACTATCACTGTTTAGTGGTGGGTAAAACTATGGAAACTGGGTTGGCAGGAGCCCCAGCTGGGATTTGAACCTGTGACCCTTGGGTCTTACAGGCACTGGCTGTGTCTGTTGCACCACACTGTGGCCACAGAGATAGTGCAGTCCCTGGAGTTAGTTAAACCGGCCAGTCGAGTCGGAAACCCTGCTCTGCACAGGTTTACTGTGGGCTCATTTACCTTGTATGGAGACAGAGGTGCAAATAAACCTCAGAACAGACCTCGAAAAAAGGGGCAAACACCCATAACCAAGCTGGGCAACAATGCTATCATTGGGCAACATTACAAAACACTCCCAGGACAGCTCCATTACAATGAAATGATCTTTGAAATGGTCTACGGAGCGTAGACCCTTCCAAACATCATTTCTTTTTTTTTGGTGCTTTCCTGGGAGTGTTTTTCATTGTTGCCCATTGCTATCACTGTTGCCCAGCTGGATTATAATTTGTACAATGTTTCTTGTGGTCATTTTTAACGTTTTAGGTGAAATTTTGTTCTGTGCACATGTATCACACTGCTCACATTTTGTAGGTTTCCCCGGTTTCGGTGTACATTGCTGACGGAAATGTTTTCTCTTCCCTTTAATATGCCTTTAACGACAGGTTTTCATTCGCGTTGGAATTGAGCTCAGAAATTCAGCGCGTTAGTGTGAGGGGAGCCTCTCCCCGCCCACTCTCCACCTTCTGCGCTGTTTTAACGCGCCGCGGGGCTTTACGATCGTTAACTACGGTTAACGCGCGTAGTATGACGTTAACGGTCGTTGGCGCGTGATTATGCTCGTTATACTGCACTTACGATCGTTAACGTCGTACAACGCGCGTTATTCACTTTTACCGCACTTTAGTAAACATACCCCATAGAAACATAGAAATATGATGACAGAAAAAGACCACATGGCCTATCTAGTCTGTCCTTCCATATCAACCCTACAACAGTCCCCTTTTTTCCTTTCGAAATCCTCTGTTTGTTCCATGCTTTTTTGAATTCAGATACTGTCCTCATCTCTACCACCTCCACTGGGAGACTATTCCACGGATCCACCACTCTTTCTGTAAAGAAATATTTCTGCATATCACTCCTGAATCTATCCCCCTTCGCCCTTATCCCATGTCCCCTCATAGTAGAATTTGTTTTCAATTGAAAGAGGCTCTCCCCCTGTACATTTATACCACTGAGGTATTTAAACATCGCAATCATATCACCTCTATCCCACCTTTCCTCTAGGTGTACATATTAAGATCCTTAAGTCTGTCCTCCTATGCTTTATAATGAAGACCACTAACCATTTTAGTAGCCACAATCTGTACTGACTCCATCCTGTTTTTATCCTTTTGAAGGTGTGGTTTCCAGAATTGCACACTATACTCCAAATGAGGTCGCACCAAAGACTTATACAGAGGCATTATCACCTCCTTTTTTCTGCTAGCCATTCCTCTTCGTATGCACCCAAGCATCCTTCTAGCTTTTTCCGTTGCCTTTTCTATCTGTTTAGCTTCTTTAAGATCATCAGACACAACCACACCTAGGTCCCACTCTTCTTTAGTGGACAAAAGTACTTCACCCCCTATACTATATTGCTCCCTTTGATTGCTGCAGCCCAAATGCATGACCTTACATTTTCTAACATTAAATCCCAGCTGCCAAATTCTAGACCATTCTTCAAGCTTAGCTAGATCCCTCCTCATGTTATCTACAGCTTTCTGGGTGTCTACTCTATTGCAGATTTTGGTATCATCCGCAAAGAGGCAAACCTTACCCGACAGCCCTTCCGCTATATCACTAACAAAGATGTTAAAAAGAATCGGACCAAGGACAGATCCCTGGGGCACACCACTGGTAACATCCTTCTTCTCAGAGTGAGCTCCATTTACTTGCAGATTTTGGTATTTTGTTGCCTGAGGTTCTAATATGCATTAAAATATTGTTATTAAACCAAAAATGGGTAACAAATTGAAAAAACTCCAAAAATTGAAAAAGTTTCCAAAAATTCTAAAAAATGTATTGAGAAATATTTTGCCTGTGTATATCCCTAATTTCTGTTTCTGAAAATTCAAACTAGCTAGCTAGCCCCATTATCCCTATTTTACCCTGTTAAAGCAACAGTATGTTTAAAAAATATATCTATCCAGGGCATTTGATTTGGGTGATCATGGTTTACTGATGGGGAGACTGTCTTAAATGGGTGTTACAAAATGCAATGTGTGCCTTTGAGTCAAGGTTGACTCCTGGTGACCCAGCAGCTCCTGGGTTTTCTTGGAATTACTGGTTCAGTGTTAAATTGGTTCTCAGATTTTCTGAGGGATAAAAGATATGTTGTAAAAGTAGGGGAGAACTACTCAAGACAATAGCTCCCTGTCTGTGGAATACCACAGGATCTTCGCTTTCTCCCATTTTATATAATGTCTATTAGAAACCATTGTATATGCTGCATGATAAACTGAGAATAATTCATTGCTCATATGTGGATGATGTCCATATGGAAATATAAAATGCAGATTCAGTGGAGAATTGTTTTTAGGATGGTGCAGGCTTGGATGACTGAGAATCAGCTATTAATTAACCCCCATAAAACAAAGGTTCAATGGGTAAGAGGCCTTTACAGAAAACAATGAGATCCAATAAGAGGGAAGCATTCTCTTCCCTTAGAATCTAATATTTGTAGGTCAGGTTTTATGCTGGATATAGCACTGATGTAAAAGAATTAGGTGACATTAGTTGTGAGAACATCTTTTTTAAAAATTAGAGTTAATTTGACAGATGAGGCACCATGTATTCATGAAAACTGAAAACAAATTATGTTTTCAGTTTTATTATTTTTATAGTTATTTCTAATCTGTATTACTGCAATCTGGTTTATCTGGGGTTATGGAAGAGACAGTGTGCCAGACCACAGTTAATTCTAAACACAACAGTGAAGCTTCTTTTTAATGCTAAGAAGCGACAAAGGGCCACCCCTTTATTGAATACATCACATCGGTTGCTGGTTAAGTACAGAATTTAATTTATGATTATCCAGTGTTTATAAGATCATTTGAGGATATGGTCTGAGGTATCTGGGTAAACATTTAAAAGTTTACACTTCCTCTAGAGTTTTGAAGTCAGAGAATGATGTTTATTGGAGATGTCTTCAGCCAAGTTTTGCAGATTGGCTACAAACCTAGGCTCGAACAGCAGGGGAATTAGCCCCCTAGAAATGGAAAAGATTGCCATGATCATTAAGATCTGAAAGAAGTTATCTTTTGTTCAGAAAGAAATTGAGGACTTGGGGGTATGTGTACTAAACTGCGGTAATCGTACATAATGCATGTTATGTAACGTTAACGATCGTTAGCGCATCATAATGTGCGTTAAGATGCGCTAACGATCGTTAACATTACATAACGCGCGTTATGATGCGCTAACGATCGTAATGCCCCATGGCGCGGTAAAACACTGCAGAAGGTGGAGAGAGGGCGGAGAGAAGGGGTCAGTGGGCGGAGAGGCTCCCTTCACACTAACGCGCTGATTTTCAGAGCTGAATTCGAACGCGAATGAAAACCTGCCGTTAAATGCACATTACAGAGGAGAGAAACCATTTTAGTGTCAGCAATGTACAGCCCAGGCAGGGAAACCAAAAAAAAGTGCTAAGTGTGATACATGTGCACAGAGAAAAAGGGCACAGAAAAACTGAAAATGACCCCAACAAACTGGAAAAAAACAATAACCAAGCTGGCCAATAGTGGTATCAATGAGAAACATCAACCTCTCCCCCCCCCGAGTAAGCTCCATAGAACAGATATAAATCGTGGAAGGGTCTATACTCCGTCCCCATACAAGGTGAATGGGCCCACAGTGAAATAGCGCTGCTCAGGGTTTTCCACACCATCGGATAGGGTTCCTATGGCGTGCACATGTCCCGCAACATCAGGGGGGGCATGTCGGATCGGCAACTGGACAGATGCCGGAGAAGGGGATACAGAGGGCCGCAGGCAGCACATGCTGTGGTGGAGCTGGGCCACAGTGCGGACTAGGGTGATGCCTAGGTGGCCCATACGAATGCTGAAACAGCGGAGCAGCCAGATAGCAACTGCTGAAGGCCCAACATGGGCACGAGTGTGTTTCCCAAAGTGTCACAGGGGATAGTACCCAACAGCAACCCCCAAGGGAACGGAACATTGGCAGGTGGGGCTGGGGAGGAGCGTGGATGTCTATGCAGGCACCCCTACCCCAGAACCCGCACCATAGGCAGCCGCCTACCTGCACACTTGATGGCCTGAGACTGCGCACCACCAGCTCCACCAGCAGAAGGGCATGTCAGCATGGTGGCTGAGGGATAGTGGTGGTGGAGGGGGCAGTGGCAGCTGCCCAGAGCAGACCGTGGCCTAGCCCTGTGTAGGTGGGTGCCGTGTACTACAACAGACGGGCCCTGTCTGACGAACAGTCATGGTATCAACAAGGAATGTACAGACTCTGTGGCAACAAGGTGGTGCAGTGCACATAACCAGTGTATTCAGAAGCAGAGGGTCACAGGTTCAAGTCCCAGCTGTGGTTCCTGCCAACCCAGTCCCCATATTTTACCCACTACTACAACGTGCTAATACAGACAGCACCTTTATTGCAGATGACATAAACATGCCCAAGACACCCACATTTTACCCTACAGAGCACGGACACCATATACATGCACATTACCTAGAGCAGAGTCTCCCAAATGCAGTCCTGGAGGGCCAAACACCATTCCGGTTCCATGCTGCCTCTGATAAATATGCCTGTGCTGCATTTCTATGCGCCACCCCCATGGTATGCAGATGTATCTCATGCATATTCATGAGGGACAGAATGAAAACCCGAACAGTGTTTGGCACCGCAGGACTGGAGTTGGGAACCTCTGCCGTAGAGCAGCAGCCAACAGGGGCAGACACACCCGCACCCACAGGCCCCATTATCCAAAGCCTCCTGGAGAGGCAGGACTCTGGGCTCTGCGTGCATCTCCCAATACTAGCACTTGCATACCTTAGTAATGCCACCCTAAACCTGGGAATATGGTACACATCTTTAAAGAGGTTGCTATGATTACTGGCAGATAGCAATTCCTAGGTTAAGTACAATATTCTGAGTGAGCTGCATCATAGCAACCTTTCTGATGTCTGTGGAGTGTGCTACAGGTCTTTTGTCTGACAGTGTTTACCAACCTGGGGAGTGACTCCTACAGTATTGCGTACCATAGCCATGCCTGCCCTGTGCCCAGGACTGGTGTGGTGGCCTGGGCTGCCCAACACCTCTATAGTTGCACAATGCTGGCATAGGTGTGGGGAGTGTGTGTCTGTCTATGCAGTGTGTGGTGGCTGCCAACACCCTCCACAGCCCACACTGCTAGCTCTGTTGCCAGTATTGGCCTGCCAGTGTGCATAATGAGTAGCAAGGTACTGTGGGAAAAGCCTGGATAGGGTGGCCTGGCCTGGCCACATCTGCACAGGGCATAGGGAATGGCTCGGACATTGTAGTGCCCGGTACCACCTGCACAGACAGGGTGGCCATAGCATGTCCTGCTGGGCGGTCACTCTCACCCTGACTGAGCAGTGACCATGGCATGGCTAGGTTCCCCCATAGTGCTGTATAGTATTTCTCTCATGTGATATATATGGGTTTTCTTTTGGGGCCCAATCACTGACTTAGCTGCTTGGTGTGTATGCTGACATCCCCCGTTCTGGGTACATGCAGCTCTTCCAGGACCATGCACTAGCTGGCGGACTGTCTGCAGCTAGTATGTGTCTTTCTGGAACACCTTTCAGGGTGCAGCGGCTGGAGGCTTGCTGCTGGAGAATGTCAGATAATGGTGGGGGGGCAGCTGAGAATTTCCAGGCCTGCTGTCTGTCTGCTACTGTGTTATGGATGTGTACCACTCTGTCTGTTCCCCAGTAGGACTGGGGTTGATGGTCTCCTCTACAGCTACCATTGCAGGGAGGTAGACTGTGGATCTATTGGTGGGTGATCCTGTTTCTCACCCTGAGCCCCAGAGGGTGGGTTTGTGGTGGTACATAGTCTGCCCATGGGTCCATACACCACCCTCCTCCTCCTCCTCCTCCTCCTCCTCCTCCTTCACCTACAGCTGGTAACCATGGCACCGACACAGGATATGCACTATTCTGGGTGCATCATCACCCATAAGGACTAGACATGACCGAGACATACAGCAGGGCACAGGTGTATCCTAGGTGTGTCTAATGGAACTACCTATCACACACTGATGGGGACCTGCAGCATGGCATATTTCAGCCATGAAAGGTGCTGTGGACCTGGTGCTGGGCGCCCCACCTCAACCTCAGGGTGGGCACAGTACCCGCACAATGTGACTGTCTGTGGCTACTCTGTGGCGGTACCACACAAGGTCTGTTCCCCCTACCTGGCCGAGGTGCTGTGGGGGTGCATACCCAATCTTGTGCCCATCTCTCGACTGCTGATTTGCATGTGCAGTGCATCATGGGTACGGGTGGGTTAACCCTATCCTGGTAATCCCAGCAGACAGTTTGTGTGGAGACGTGCAGTCCTGCAGCCAGCCAGGGCTTTGTTCATAGCCTTATAAGGTGTCCTATGCAGTGGTCCCCAACCCAGTCCTATGGGGCCCACCGGCCAGTCAGGTTTTCGGGATATCCCTAATGACTATGCATGAGATATATATGCATTAGAGATATCCTGCCAACCTGACTGGTTTGTGGCCCTCCAGGGCTGGATTTGGAGACCCCTGCCTTATACCTCTGTCATTTAAGATTGTGAGTGGGCAAGGTACAGATGTCCTAGACATCGAAAGGGTATATAGAATTTGTCACAGTCCTCCTCACTTCTCACCACCACCAAAAAATTGTCAATAGACAACTTTTTGGTGGTGGTGAGAAACGAGGAGGAATGTGACACATTCTATATATCCTTTCGATGTCTAGGACATCTGTACCTTGCCCACTCACAATCTTAAATGACAGAGGTATAAGGGAGGGGTCTCCAAATCCAGCCCTGGAGGGCCACAAACCAGTCAGGTTGGCAGGATATCTCTAATGCATATATATATCATGCATAGTCATTAGGGATATCCCGAAAACCTGACTGGCCGGTGGGCCCCATAGGACTGGGTTGGGGACCACTGCATAGGGGACATTATAGGGTGCCTTGGCGGACAGTACACTTTATCATGTGCCCTATGGAGTGCCTTATGGGGTGCCTTATGCAGCACCTTAGGTTATGCCACCGTGAGGGTGTGTTTGCTGGCAGCACAAATTAAAATACATGTCAAATGCCTCAACAATCACTACTTAAATGTAAAGGGTGCTGCCTCAGCCAGCCTTATACATTGGGCCCACTGGGGAATTGAACCCATGACCCCTCTATCATCAGTCAGTGTTGTAACCATTGTGCTATAGCTCTGTTACTGTGATTATATGTCTGCGCGCCTTCTTAAGATTAACGCGCGGTAACATGCCCTGTAACGCTCGTTCATTTATGGCGCCTTGTAGCTCGCATTCTCGGCGCGTTCTCAGAAACGATGTACCGCCCATGTCCTTATTTGGGGTTTCTGTCTCTAATGCGGCTCCTAACGCGAATCTCACTAACGCAGTTTAGTAAACATACCCCTTGGTTATTTTCTGAAATGGATAGGGTCAGTGACTAATTCATAGGTTCTATGGAGATTGAAGCAGTATTTGATGTGGGTGATGAGGTCATGTCAGTTAGTCACTGGCATCTAGTTAGGCATGGATAATTTTTAATATAATCATAGGTTTTAATGTATTATTTGTATACTTTAAATTGTAACTCGTCACACTTTTTGATAGAGGCGAGCTATAAATTTCAGTTTAAATTAAATGAAATCAAATTAAAATTGTCCCTATATTGCATAATGGGGAACATTTACTAAAGTGCTTTAATGGTGAGCACAGGATTTACAGTGCACTAATTGTGCTGCATTGTTATGGTGTGGCAGCTCTAACTGCTTACCGTGTGATGGGGCAGGGAGTGGGTAGATTAAGGGTAGAGTGTGGGCGATAATGTTACAGTGTGGTTCGCGCAGCTGTTGGTGCATGTGCTGCCTCCTCAGTGGGTGGCGGTAAGTTACTCACATTAAATGCACTTGCAGTTTATCATATTGAGGTATCTCCCCGTGGTAACTGCAAGGGGACATGTCAGGCATGCCCCCAACAGTTCACGAGAGTCTCCTTCACCTCCCATGCTAACTTTTGGGGCTTAACGCATGCTGCAATAGTGTACTACAATAGTGCTACAATTGACTTTCATACTTTGGACACATTGTGTGAAGGAAAGATCATTAGAGAAAAACAGTGTGCTTGGCACTGTTGAAGGTCAGTACAAAAGAGGAAAGCTGTCAATGCGATGGATTGATTCAATAACAACAAGTATGGATGCCACACTATCAACAATTAACATCCTGACTTTAAACCAATCACAGTTTAGGACAACTATCCAGAAGGTCGCCATGAGTCAACATCGACTTGACGGCACTTAACAACAACACAATGACACATTTTAGCAAACATGCCTCAGTGTGTAATAATTTTCATTCTTAAGCAAAACTGGTGATTTAGTATTCTTGTAAAGTGGTCCAAACTATACATATCAGGGAGACGTTGGTCATTAGAACAGAGCAACATATGATAAGAAACAATTTTTACTTTGTCTTTGGCTGCAAATGGGAAAAAGGATGAAAAAAGCCACAAATACTGCCCTGCTCATTATCTGAGAAATCAAATGAAAATACCAGTAGAAATCACATCTGAAATGTTTTCTGCACCGTGCCAGGAAACCAGCTCTTTTATTTTTTGTGCAGATGATTTACTGCAGTTCATATAGGGCTTGTATTAATTCCAAATGAACTCTCTTTAGACAATTAATCTTCCTGAGAATTTGCTCTATGTTGAAATAGTCCCTCAGGTTTAGGAGAATGCTAGAAAAGTTAGAATATTCAAACAGCTGTTTAACTGCAATGAACAAAAACAATTCAGTCAGAAAACTAAAAATGTCGCAGCTGACAGAACACATTCAAACACTCTCTTCCTTATAATCCTGCTAGACCAGTCCAGACAAGTGGGTTATGCTCCCTTGCATCAAATGGAGGCAGACTTGAGCAACTTTTAGTGATGTCATCAATTGGTATATCTTCTGGTGCAGCACTGAGAGAAGCCAGTATTGTCTGCCTCCAGCAGGTGGCGAGGTGTTTGGACAGCAGTGCAGATAGGCCTGTTTCCACAGCCCAGACCACGTTCCTGTGTCCTGTGTGATTAAGACTTATAGATTCAACATTGCCTGGAGCATGAATGTGCCCCTGTCTCCTTGATCCAGCAACTGCCTGTATACAGCACTGTTCCTTACAGATTTCAGTGCTGGTGGTCTAGACAGTGGATAGGAGGACCCCACCGGGTCCCTGTGGAGGGTGGTAAGTTGGGCCTGAATCCCCCTTCCTTCTTGCTGTTCTCTATCTGCATGCTAAGATTTTTCAGAATTTTTATACATTCTTTTCTTTGTCCATTCATTTATATTGGGCTGTACTTGACTCTCTATGATGTTTGAAACAAAGCAGTTTAAAATAAAAAAAAAAAAGCCAAGCCTTGTTTTTTTTATCCAGCAGATGGCTTCATAGACCTGCACAGGTAGCTGGAGAAACCCTGCTCAAGGTTCTGCCACTGACCTGTCAGGTGCTGGGATTTCCTTTTCGGGTCTCTCTTTTTGCTGCAGCCTGTACCATCCTTTACTGGTGGATCTTTTTTTTTTTAAGGTTCTTTTTCTTTGCCGTATGGAGCCTTGCCAGCATGCCCAGTGCTCAGCGTTGTGGCTCTTGTTGGGTCAGCTCCATGGGTGGGTTCCTTTCGCTGGGGATGCTCAGAGCCTGATTTTTTGGGGGCACTGTCGAGAAAATGGTGGTCTCTTATTTTATTGATTGCATTGTTCACCACTTTGCTATGCATTTTCAAAAGATGATTAAGAAAATCACTAAACTAAAATATTCATCTTTTTCTTTCAAACGCTTGCCTCCTTATGCAGTATTCCTTTCTTCCTCTGGAAACTGATTGGTCCCTGTAGCAAGATTCCATTCTGCTTCCTCTGCCACCACTCTCTGGATAACAATGCCTTTTAATCCCGAAAAATACTTAGAGGCAGCTCTTAACCTTCTCATGCTCTTCTGTTATGGGTTCCAGCAGCATACCTAGCCCTATGCGAGTGGTGTAGTCAGACAGGGCGCAAAGAAATAAGGGTGCAGTTGGGGCTGTCAGTCTTTGCTCCGCTCCCCCAAGCTGCCTGCCCTTTCCCCACCATCACCTTTTTCCTATGGCCTTGGCAGTGGCGGTGGCGATGGCAACAGCAGACATCCAATTAAAAAAAAAACCAACACAAATGCCGGTCTTTCTGACTCCCAGCTTGCGTGCAGATCTGATCCCTCCTTCCTCTGCATGCATCAGAGGATGGAGGGACCAGACCAGCCATTCAAGGGTGGCGTTGCAAAGACCCACTTTTGAATGGCTAGTCTGGTCCCTCCCTCTTCTGATGTGAAATGCATCAGAGAAGGGAGGGATCAGACTTGCATGCAAGTGCGAAGTCCAAAAGACTCGCTGTTTTTATTTTATTTTATTTTATTTTATATTTTATTTTTATTTAACTGTATTTATATCCCGCTTTTCACCGGGTCAAAGCGGCGGTACATAAAAGGGGGGGAAATTAAAATATAGGGTGGGGCCTTCACCAGAGGGGCAACATTGATGATTCTGACATGAGACAAACATTAGACATGGACAGAGTTAGAGGCACATTGAGTCATTGGATCATGGTGGGCGATATCATGGGTTAGGGCATTTTTTGCTGGGAGTCGTATTGAAGTATTCTTGGTAGAGGATGGTTTTTAGTTGTTTTCTGAAAGATAGTAGATCAGTATTATTTCTGAGATGGCTCGGCAGAGAGTTCCATAGGGATGGGACATAGAGTTCAAAGGCTCGATTGCATGTCCGTTGAGAGCATTTGGTCCTTTTGTGAGGGATGGTGAGGGAGTTGCTGGAGGCTTGTCTGGTAGATCTGCCGTGGGCTGGACGAGACAGTAGGGTGCGAAGCTGGGTGTTCTGTGTTTGATGGATGGCTTTGTGGGTGAGTAGGAAGGCTTTGTATTTTGTTCTTGCTTCGAGGGGGAGTATGTGTAGGTCTTTCAGAATTGGAGTGATGTGGTCGGTTTTCTTTGTGCACTGAATGATTCTTGCAGTGGTGTTTAATGCTGTTCGGAGAGGGTTGGTCTGTGTGGCTGGAAGGCCATGGTAGATGATGTTGCAGTAGTCCAGATGGGGGAGTGTCATAGCTTGCATTACCGTCCTGAAGTCTTGATGTTCGAGAAGGGGTCTGAGACGTTGCACTGTTCTTGCTTTGTGAATATAGTTCCAGAGGTTTTAGTGATTTGTTGTTTTAAGGTGAGGGCTTGGTCAATAAAACACGCGCCTTCAGGCGCCGACATCCGGCAGCCCCCACCACCACCAGCAGCTCTCCCCTTCCCGGGGATCGAGCCACCGGCAGCAGCAGGGGCCTGCTGACTCCCGACGCCCAATCCGGGCCCAGCAAGGGGTTGAAAAAACACGCGCCTTCAGGCGCCGACATCCGGCAGCCCCCACCACCACCAGCAGCTCTCCCCTTCCCGGGGATCGAGCCACCGGCAGCAGCAGGGGCCTGCGGACTCCCGACGCCCAATCCGGGCCCTGCAGGGGGTGGAAATAACTCGCGCCTTCAGGCGCCGACATCCGGCAGCCCCCACCACCCCCACGCTCTCGCCCCTTCCCGGGGATCGAGCCACCGGCAGCAGCAGGGGCCTGCTGACTCCCGACGCCCAATCCGGGCCCAGCAAGGGGTTGAAAAACACGCGCCTTCAGGCGCCGACATCCGGCAGCCCCCACCACCACCAGCAGCTCTCCCCTTCCCGGGGATCGAGCCACCGGCAGCAGCAGGGGCCTGCTGACTCCCGACGCCCAATCCGGGCCCAGCAAGGGGTTGAAAAACACGCGCCTTCAGGCGCCGACATCCGGCAGCCCCCACCACCACCAGCAGCTCTCCCCTTCCCGGGGATCGAGCCACCGGCAGCAGCAGGGGCCTGCTGACTCCCGACGCCCAATCCGGGCCCAGCAAGGGGTTGAAAAACACGCGCCTTCAGGCGCCGACATCCGGCAGCCCCCACCACCACCAGCAGCTCTCCCCTTCCCGGGGATCGAGCCACCGGCAGCAGCAGGGGCCTGCTGACTCCCGACGCCCAATCCGGGCCCAGCAAGGGGTTGAAAAACACGCGCCTTCAGGCGCCGACATCCGGCAGCCCCCACCACCACCAGCAGCTCTCCCCTTCCCGGGGATCGAGCCACCGGCAGCAGCAGGGGCCTGCTGACTCCCGACGCCCAATCCGGGCCCAGCAAGGGGTTGAAAAACACGCGCCTTCAGGCGCCGACATCCGGCAGCCCCCACCACCACCAGCAGCTCTCCCCTTCCCGGGGATCGAGCCACCGGCAGCAGCAGGGGCCTGCGGACTCCCGACGCCCAATCCGGGCCCAGCAAGGGGTTGAAAAACACGCACCTTCAGGCGCCGACATCCGGCAGCCCCCACCACCACCAGCAGCTCTCCCTTCCCGGGGATCGAGCCACCGGCAGCAGCAGGGGCCTGCTGACTCCCGACGCCCAATCCGGGCCCAGCAAGGGGTTGAAAAACACGCGCCTTCAGGCGCCGACATCCGGCAGCCCCCACCACCACCAGCAGCTCTCCCCTTCCCGGGGATCGAGCCACCGGCAGCAGCAGGGGCCTGCTGACTCCCGACGCCCAATCCGGGCCCAGCAAGGTGTTGAAAAACACGCGCCTTCAGGCGCCGACATCCGGCAGCCCCCACCACCACCAGCAGCTCTCCCCTTCCCGGGGATCGAGCCACCGGCAGCAGCAGGGGCCTGCTGACTCCCGACGCCCAATCCGGGCCCAGCAAGGGGTTGAAAAACATGCGCCTTCAGGTGCCGACATCCGGCAGCCCCCACCACCACCAGCAGCTCTCCCCTTCCCGGGGATCGAGCCACCGGCAGCAGCAGGGGCCTGCTGACTCCTGACGCCCAATCCGGGCCCAGCAAGGGGTTGAAAAACACGCGCCTTCAGGCGCCGACATCCGGCAGCCCCCACCACCACCAGCAGCTCTCCCCTTCCCGGGGATCGAGCCACCGGCAGCAGCAGGGGCCTGCTGACTCCCGACGCCCAATCCGGGCCCAGCAAGGGGTTGAAAAACACGCGCCTTCAGGCGCTGACATCCGGCAGCCCCCACCACCACCAGCAGCTCTCCCCTGGGATCGTGCCACCGGCAGCAGCAGGGGCCTGCTGACTCCCGACGCCCAATCCGGGCCCAGCAAGGGGTTGAAAAACACGCGCCTTCAGGCGCCGACATCCGGCAGCCCCCACCACCACCAGCAGCTCTCCCCTTCCCGGGGATCGAGCCACCGGCAGCAGCAGGGGCCTGCTGACTCCCGACGCCCAATCCGGGCCCAGCAAGGGGTTGAAAAACACGCGCCTTCAGGCGCGCCCGCGACTGGCGGGCCCCCGCCTGAGGGCCTCGCCAGAGGGCCCTTTGGCGTGGCCCTTAGGCGGAGCACGAGAGGCGGCACTTCAGATGCCTTACCAGCAACCTAACTGCCTGACACCTGACCAAGATTCCAGCATTCTACCAACATCTGAACTGTGAGAATGTGTGTTTGTTAAATATCTCTAGCTATTGTAAGCCACATTAACTTTCAAAGTAACCTGATAGCATCATAACGTATTAGATACTATCTTAGCAATACTATATTGCCAGTTGAAAGTCAATTTAAACTGCCAGCTTTGCACTTCTTACAGTGTTCACATTACTGCAATACTGCATTCTCTCTGTAAAGTTAGTCACTATCTTGTATGTAAACTGTACCTGCTCTATTGTGCGCTCTCATATAATCACTCCTCTACAGTGTCTCACACACAATCCAAACCCTCAGAATGGCCCTCCAGGTCGCTGTCATTCTTAGCCTCTACCTCCTCACCCACTGGCTTGGAACCTCCCAATCTCTCTACACACCACATGGCAGGATTCCAATCCTGAATAGCCATGGCAAAAGATGGAATAGTCCCCCTTACTTCAACACAGGAAGTAACACCTACCCACGCCACTCCCACCTGATACATGTAGCATTCCAGCTATCCAATACACCCAACCAGGAAAAACCTTGTAGATGCCGACCCCTAAAATGTGCCATCATTAACGCACGTTCCATCCGCAAAAAATGGCCTGTTGTCCTTGACACAATCTCCTTCTATGACCTTGAGATCCTCATGATCACAGAAACATGGCTATCACCAGAAGACAACGTCCTCCTCAATCAACTACTTCCCCCCAATTTTTCCATACACACGAAACATAGGGAAAAACAAAAAAGGAGGAGGGGTGCTCATAATCTCCAAATCTGACCTTAACTTCCAGACTGTGGACTCTTCTAGCACAAACAGCCTGGACACTCTCTCTGTTGCTAACCAACAATTCTCCCTCACCCTCTTATATAGAACACCATCTACTTCTCCAATTGACCTCCCAACCATCATTGACCTTGCAGCTAACACCCGCACCCCAACAAACCAAATTGGATAATGGGTGATTTTCAATCTCCCATCGCTACACCAAAACCACGCAAATGCGTTCCTTGATGCAATGAAGGACCTGGGTCTCAAACAAATCATAAATGAACCCACACATACAAAAGGGAACATTTGGACTTGGTTTTTGTGCCACATCCAGTCAAGGACAAAAGTCACAATCTGCCAACATCAGTCGTGGATGTACCCTGGTCCGACCACAAATTGATCATTATCCAGATTCCCAGCAACAATGACCAGCTGAACAGAAGCCAACCCACGAACACCACCTCTCGAACTTCCACTAGATGCTTCCGCCCCTTCGATAGGGAAACTAATCCTTTCGGAAACCCCATCACTCATCAACAAAACAACACCTGACCTTGATGAACTAATCTCTCACTGGAATTCCAGCCTGCTTGCCATCTCACAACACCCAAACCCTAAAAATACAGCAAGAGCGAAAAGAAAATCCGCCCCATGGTTCTCTCCTGATTTACGCGCTTCCCTCATGCAATTACGTAGACTCGAACGCCGATGGCGTCGATCACGCTCACCGGAAGATCAGACCGCATACCTAACCCACCTTGCAATACATCGAGGAACAATCTCTATCAGAATGAGACAATATCACACTGACACCCTAAAGAGGTCATTGAATAAACCTCGTGACCTCTTCAATTTGGTCAAATCCCTCTCAAAGGAACCATCACCCGAGCAACACATCAACATACATCCACAAGAATTTGCTGATTTTCTGCAATCCAAGATTGTACAAACTAACAAGGTCACAGCAGTCCAATATCAAGAACCGGCGGACCTCTCTCCACTTGACTTTTTTTCCACACCATCCAATAAATGTATTGAGAACACCATAGCATCACTCAACACCTCCACTGCACAGACCGACCCATGTCCAGCTTTTTGGATCAAGGAACTACGTGATGTGCTCAGTCCTGTCATTGCAAATATAATGAAACTCTCCTTTTCAACAGGTTATTTTCCCACTTCACTCAAGCAGACGTCCATTAGACCATTACTGAAAAACCCCAAACTGGACCCCCAAAGGTAGACTCCTATCGACCAATAGCTAGCATCCCCATCTTAGCCAAAATAATCGAGAAGGAAGCACAACGGCAAATTCAAGATCACATAGACTCTGTTGCTCCCTTAGATAACTGCCAACATGGGTTCAGAGAACATCACGGGGTTGAGACACTACTCACTGGTCTAATCAACAATATCATCACAGGAATCGACAACATCCATCAAGGTTTTGTCCTCATTTTCCTAGACATCGCCGCGGCTTTTGACTCCGTGAGTCACGAAATCCTCCTGGGAAGACTAAAAGAAAAGGGTGTCTGCAACAAGGCACTAAAATGGTGCAAGTCTTATCTGGACGATAGATGGCAATATGTGAAGTCTGGATCAGAAGAGTCTAGCCACTTCCATCAAAAACAAGGGGTACCTCAAGGATCCTCATTATCCTCCTTACTCTTCAATATCTACATGCAGCCCATATGCAATATCATAAGATCATTCAACGTAAACTGCATGATATATGCAGATGACATTCTTTTATACATGCCTTTCTCCACAACCCACATGGACCTGACCCCACTCACAGATTGTTTCAATGCAGTTTCAACATGGCTCCAGACACAGAACCTACGTATCCAGCATAAAAAAAACAGAGGTCCTTTTCATCTCCAGAGACTCCAACTTTACGCCCCCATCCCACGTCAGTGTCAAGGAAGCTGATTTGCAAACTAAAGATGCAATAAAATATTTGGGAGTTACCCTGGACCAACATCTAGACATGAGACGCCACATAAGCAGCGTAGTCAAAGCCATCTACTTCAAAATCCGTTCCCTCAAACACCTACGCTCCCTGCTGGACCCAGACGATTTCCGTACCATATATCAAGCGCTGATCCTGCCGCATTTTGACTTTGCAAATGCCATCCTACAAGGTCTCCCTCAATCCACACTAACCCCCTTACAGTTGGCCATGAATGCCGCAGCTAGAGTCCTCTACGGTGCATCCAGAAACGACCACGTGACTCCCATTCTCAAACAGCTGCACTGGCTACCAATTCACGGGAGAATCACCTTCAAATCCCTTGTATTAGCATTTAAGGCAATCAAAGGCACCTCATCCCTCTCACTCACGAATCTAATCCACATGGTCCCCCCCAATAGAGCAAGAAGAACATCAGCTGTAAACTTGCTAGCAATACCAAAGGCTTCAACAAAGTCCAACACGAACACCACAAACAGGGCATTCAGTTTTTATGTACCAAAATGCTGGAACACCCTACCCCCCAACATTAGAGCCATTACCAATCTATATCAGTTCAGAAAGGCTCTCAAAACATACCTTTTCCGCCAATATTTCCCAGACAGCAACTGAACCAGATATCCCCTCCAAGAAATAACCCAATCTAGAAATGCCCGCACACTGCAGTGTAGATAGATTATGTATATAGTTAACCCAGTTATCCAAGTTTGTACTCCTGTTCAATGTAAAACCTGACAGTTTGTCGTAATGGTCGTTTTGTTATGATGTAAACCGCGCTGATTCTAAATAGCGCGGTATATAAGAAACTGTAATAATAATAATAATAATAATAATGCCCAGGTATCTTATTTGTGGCTGTATTTGAATGCTTGTGGTTCCCACATTAAGGTGAGTAGGTGGTGTGAAGTCCGGGTCTTTCGTCACTATTAGGGCTTCAGTTTTCTTTATGTTGATGGATAAGTTGTTTGCTTGTTACCAGTTGGACACCTCGGAGAAGCATGCTGATAGATGGGTGTTTGTTGGGTTTGTGGTCGTGATAGGGGCGTAGAGCATGATGTCATCAGCATATATGTGGAAGCTGACGTTGTGGGTGCGTATGACTGAGCATAGCGGTTGGAGGTAAATGTTGAAGAGCATGGCTGACAGTGTGGATCCTTGAGGTACTCCCTGGTGTTGCTGGAAGGGGGGGGGGGGAGGTCAAGGTGCTGGTACAGATTAATTGTTGTCTGTTAGTTAGGTAGGATTGGAACCACTTCAGTACGGTGTCTTTGATCCCATTTGTCTGTAGTCTGTGTATGAGGATGTTGTGGGAGATGGTGTCGAAAGCTGCAGATATATCTAGGAAGATCATGGCATATCCAGAGTGTTTTTCTTGTGTTCCTATGAGGAGGGTGTTCATCAGTGTGGTCATGAGGGTCTCAACTCCATGTAGTGGACGGAAGCCGTGCTGCTGTTGGTCGAGTATGTTGTTGATATCCAGGTGTTCTTGAAGCTGCTGTTGTACGATCTTTTCTATTATCTTGGCTGTGAAAGGTAGGCTTGCTATGGGTCTGTAGGATGCTGGGTCTAGAAGATCGAGGTTCTGCTTTTTTAAGGATGGTCGGATGATTGTAGTTTTGAGGGCATCTGACATGTGCCCTTGGGAGAATGATTCATTGATGATATGGGTTAGTGGGGTGCTTAGTTCGTCTTTGGACTTCTTTATCCAGTCGGTGGGGCAGGGGTCCAGCGGGGAGGTGGTGGTGTTTAGGCGGGAGATGGTGGATGATGTTTCATCTGTAGAGGTTATCTTGAAGGTGGTCCAGTTGCTGTGTAGGTTGGGGTGGTGGTTTATTGTAGTTGTCTCTATGTTCAGCTGTGGTTTTTGTGGTCGTTGTAGCTGTTTGTACTGATGGGCCAGTAGCTCCAGCGGGATCTGCGGTAGTTGGTCAGAGGTATTGGGTGTTTTTGTCAGTTTTTTGACAATTTGAAAGAGTTCATGAGGTTTATTTATGGATGTGTTTATGATTTTCATGTGGTAGGTTTTCTTCGCTTTGTCGGTCTCGTAGTGATATGCATTGAGTTCTTTTAGGTATTTTATTTTGTCATTGTCGTCTTTGGTTTTTCTCCATTTACGTTCGGTTCTTCTGAGTTTTGTTTTTAGCTTACGGAGGCTAGGAGTAAACCATCTGGCTTTTGTGGGAGGGGGTCTGGTGGTGGCTTTGTTTGTCGATGCTTTGGATGCTGCGGAGATCGTGGTGTTCCAGTTGAGTATTAGGTCATTGATGTTACTGGAGTTTTCTTGCAGTTTGGGTAGTGTTTGTTCTAAGAAGTCCACTTTGTTAAAAGTTTTAAATCTTCTTATATGGTGTCGATCTTCCTTGTTGGTCATATGTTGGTAGGTATAGGATATGGTGATAAGATGGTGGTCAGACCAGGGTACTGGTGAGATCTGCAGGGACTTTCCTGAGGAGCAGTTATTGAGTTTAGGAATATGAGGTCTAGCGTGTTGCATTTTTCATGTGTGGGTTCTTGTATGATGTGTATCAGGTTCATTGCAGTCATGGCGGCGCGGAAGGTTGTTGCTTGTTCATCTTGAAGTGATGGGAGGTTGAAGTCTCCTAGAATGACTTGTTCCTTTGTCGAACAGGTGCTCTCTGATATGAATTGCAGTAGCCTTGGTAGATCAGTGGTTGTGGTAGGTGTACGGTAGATTAGACATATTGAGAGGTGCTTGTTGGTGAGGGTGAGGAGATCAGCTTCATTGGTGGTTTCTGAAGAGAGGATCCTGAGGTGAAGGTCAGTTTTTGCTATAATGGCAATGCCCCCTCCTTTGGAGTGTGCCCTGGAGCAGTGATGGAGGGTGTATCCTTCTGGTGTTAGCTGGTTCATTAGGACTGTGTCGGTGTCTGTCAGCCAGGTTTCTGTTACACATAGGAGGTCTATCTGTTCCTTCGTGATCAGGTCTTGGAGCATGTGGTACTTATTTCTAACAGAGCGTGCGTTTATTAGTGAGATGGTGATGTGGTGGTAGGTTGGGGGGTTGGGGGTGTGGATAGGCGTATGCTGTGCATGGGAGTGGTTTTGTTTCAGTCTGGAGGTGTGTGTGCATTGTGCTGCTGTGGAGGTAGGCCAGAGTAGGTTATTGAGTGTGGCGGGAGGGGGGGGGGGGTAGAGGGTCAGGAGGGGGGTGAGGAGGTAGATGGGGGTTAAGAAAGGTGGCATGATTAGTGTGAGTACCTGTTGTTTCAGGGGCCAAGCTGGGTTTCAGTGTCGATTCGTCAGAGCGGTGAGGTCTTTGGTTGCCGTTATTGTGTCCTTACTGTTGCAGTAGGTCGTAGTATTTTCCGTTTGTGGATGTTGGCATGGTGTTTCTTCATTGTTCCTGTGCATTGATGTTCCTGTCATTCGTTTTGGTTCTTTTGTTTGCACCTTGGTGCCGCGCCTAAGGGCCACGCCAAAGGGCCCTCTGGCGAGGCCCTCAGGCGCGGGCCCACCAGGCACGGGCATGCCCTGCAGGGACGCCGCTTATGTGGAGTTTGGGCTGCCGCAGGTCGGACTCCCACTGCCCCGATTGGGCAGGAGTTAGATGGTGGGCGGGCAGCAGCACAGTAGACATTTTAATTGGATGTCTACTGTGCTGCTGCCATTACCACCGCTGCCACCAAGGCAACACGAAAAGCAGGAGCAGCAGCTGGCAAGGACAGGCAGTGCATGAGAGAGCCAGCTGGATATGGAGATAAGATGTGGCGATGCCAGGCATGGTGCAAATGAAAACCTGTGATGCGGGAGGGGGGGCAGCGGCGCCAGATGTGCAAAATGCACAGGTCGCATTTATGGCTTCATACGGCCCTGATGGGGACATAGACATTTCTGGTGCGGCATGCACAAACCACTCTGGAGAATCATGGACTCTCGCTGTCATAACAGACATGGGTAGGAGTAGCTTGGACATCCCTGCGCTCACCGTATTTTGAAAAGATGCATGTTTCTGATCCTGCCCGTCTCTGCATGGCCACTCCTCTGCTGTTAAAATGTGCATCTCCTCAGCTGCTCCTCTCACTGACAGTGTTGTGCTCATGCAGACTACACATGACTACTGATGATACATAAATGGTGATGCCAACCAGACAATGTATACTAGTCTGTTGCATGCCCAGAACAGTGCAAAGTAGTCTCAGTGCATGCAAAGATAGAAAAGCAAGGTGATACTCCTATCCTGACACAACTTCCATCAAAGCATACATGGAAGTAGAAGAACTCCTTAGTTATGATTACATTGGGCGTCTCTGATAACAGTCTTTATAATGCTAAGTATGGACCAGTAGAAATAAGTAAAAGTTCACTATAGTGAAATGCAAGGCATATCCCTTTCAAAAATAAGGGACTCTCAGAATGAGAGCATGCAACAGTGCAAACAGCACTAATACATGCCCAAAAGCACCATCATCATTCTCTACAAATGTGCACATTTTTCCAGACTGATGATAGTGCTTTTGGGCATATATTAGTGCTGTTTGCAATGTTGCATTAGGGTGTGTCAATTTTGGAGATGTCATAATTTTTAAAAGCACTAGTGAAAAAATGGTACAATTTCATGTGGCAAATCAACAACTAGCTTTAAATTTTGTGTAATACGTCATTTACACAAAAATGATGGGAGTGGAGGAGTAGCCTAGTGGTTGGGGCAAGGTACTTCAGGCCAGAAGGTCAAGGGCTCAAATCCCACTAGAGGACAGCAACCTTGGGCCAGAAGGACTGGGGTTTCTAGTCCCACAGGTGCTCCTTGTGGTCTTGGGCAAGCCACTTAACCCTCCATAGCCATTGTTCCCTGTAAAATAGTTATCTCCAAGTTATAATACCCTGTTCAATGTAATTTCAGTTTGTTCAATGTAAACTGCACTGATGCAGAATAGCACAGTATATAAGAGAATGTAAATAAATAAAAATATAAATAAATTTACCTACCTGTAATTTCTAGGAAATTACACAAAAATACACAAATTACTGAAGCATGTTTAAGTGCTCTGATGATTGTTTTTATGTGTTTGCATTGCATATTAATGCCTTTTGTGCCTCAATTATCAACTTATCTTATTTCTGTGTTGGGGTTTACATGGTGAATTGGTGCAATATAAAAATATATAGCAATTGGACACAAGGTCCCAGGCATCTCCTTTTCCAGCTGCAAGTGTTGAAAGAATAGTGTGAAGAGATAAGAAAGATAGTCATGCCTACAGTGAGAAGGTCAGCTTGGTATGGTTACAGCGAGTCTGTTCTGCAAGCTATGTTGTACAGTGAAGAGGAACAGGAGAGAGAAGATGCAGTGGAGAAAATCTTAAAGATCAGAGGTGAAAGAAATGAGAAGACTCAGGAGACCCAGGAGAACACCATCCACCCTCATTAAGGCAACTACACTCACCCACTTGCTTGGCTGGAGCTCCAGAGTCTCTGAGCCTCCCCTTACCTGTACCATGACAACAGCAGAGATCAAGGCATTTCTGAGCCATGGTGGTTCCAGACTGGCAATCACACACCCAGTCCATAGAAAGGTGTGTACAAATGACAACTGAGGCTGCTGGTCATGTGTGCAATCAGGAGAGGAGGGAACATTATATTAGGGGTCAGATGGTCTTTAGCCTCTGGTAATTTAACTGAGTTCTTAGAGACATTCTTAGAGACATCAGAGAATGTTATTACTACCCGCGCCACTTTAGTTGTATCATTTGCTACAGAAGTAGATAAAACGTCAGTATTACGTTTATGCTTTCATAAAAAGGATGCTTTGTTTTGTGGACAGATGATAGTATTTCCTGATGTGTCTAACAGTACTCAGACACAGTTGAGACCTCGTGTCCTGCTGTTGGAGGGACCTTCTTTTTGCGTTTTCCATGTAAATGTTTGATTTCTTTGAATAATGTAAAATATGTGTATATTGATCCAACACAACTTATTTCCTTTTTAGATAGTAGATAGAGTGGTTTTGGTAGGTGGAGTGCTGTTTTTTCATTGCTTGTTTTTCTTTGAACTTCTTAGTGGGAGATAGTTTTTTCCCTACTATGATTGATATTATTCACTTTTTAAGCCAGGTACAGGGCTTTCCATAATGTGGGCTACTAATTGTATTATTATTTCTTAATTCTTATTGTAATGTGTGGAGTATATTTCAGTTTTGTTCTTTGCTTTTGTTTCTACAAATAGCAGAATTTTCAATTTTAAAAAAAGCTTTCTTGGTTGTTTCTATTGCATTAATGAGATAGTTCATTACATGGCAGCAGCAACAAGATGATTCACACACAAATTTGCAGCACATTGCATTTTTCTCATAGACTCAAAATATCTGGCCTGAAAACTATGGATAATGGTTTCAGCTGCATCTACTTGAACATATGAATTCTCCAACTTTTCAAATGAATTGAATTCAATAAATTCTTTACAACTGTTTTCTCAGGACTGAATCCATTACCCTTTAACTTGTAAATGGATAATCTCTTATAGCCATAGATTGGAAGAGTTTCCCTGTAGCTGAGACTCAGAATTCCAGGGTATTTTCATAGGCTTCCTTATAAAGCTAAAGACTGGGCAATCTTCAGCAGGGTATATTGTTTCAGTTAAATATGTAAATTGAGAAGGTGGAATATGCAGACCTTAAAATCTCTGGGGGCATATTCAAAGGCATATACATAGTTTGCAGACCTGCAAACCCCATAAAGCCACTCACTGGGATATTCAGCAGAACTTACCAGGTTAGTGCTACTGATTATCCCCTTCTAGCCCATCTGTAAATACCCCCATGCTGACCAGCTAGCAATAGGGCATTACAGGAACAGAGTGGGGGTGGCACGAATAGATAACCGGTTATCTGTAATATTCAGTCGATAACTGGTGATCCTTAACCAGGTAAAGTTAGACAGAATGCTGTCCTAGGGGGAGGGTGTCAAGATGGCAGCCTGAGTAGATCGCTGCTCTCTTCTATACCTATGGGCAAGCAGAAGTCAAAATCAAAGTAGTGGAAAGAGCCCTTGAACACCTCAATGTGATTGCTGAGAGGTCCAATGGATCGGTTTGTGAAGGGCCAGTTCTCAACGGCAGACTCCAGTAATGCACTGACTACGTCGACACCCCTATCAGTGGACCCGGCCTCTTCTTTGGATGTGGAGGTTGCTATCTCCCCAGAGGAGCGGCTTTCCTCCCACCTCCTGTATCGGCGGCAGCGTGGCAGGCTTTCCTTGGAGATCCCCAGCCAGATACCAGCATGTTGAATATCTTCCTTTGAGGGAGTGCGGTTGCTGCTTTCGCTGAAGATCCTGGATTGCCGGTGGTCCCGCCGTTTGTTTCAGGAGTGTTTGTGAATGGGGGTGAAGTAAGCAGTGTGGATGGTTCTTCTTCAGGGACTCCCTTTGCTCCGCACTCGATTTCTTCGGAAGGGTTCCCCTTGGCTGTGACTCTGGTAAGGCCAAAAAAATTTACCCTTGAATCTATCTCGATGCAATTGTTAACTTAATGACTGCCTTGTCTAGCCATATTCAGCAGTTAAATCTTAAGATCCAGGACCAAGCTTCAACTATCACTGCACAGCAAATGGCGATGGAGGGATTTAAAACCTCTATCGTTGAGCAAGCTGTGAAAATTGACTCTGTGCAGGACTCTCATGTTACAACAATGAAAGATTTGACTTGTGTTAGTGCCAAGTTGGAAGCCTTGGAGAACTTATCCAGGGCCACCAATTTGAGATTTATAAATTTTCCCAAATCCTCTATCCTTTCGGCTCATGAAATGTTTAGAAGATATTTACTGAAGTATTGGAGGTGCCGAAAGACATGATACTTCCTTTATTGCATATTTATAACCTCCTGGCAGGGAAGAAAGCACCTTCTGGGCAACCTTTGTCTATAGACACTTTGAATGTTTCAGTTTTGTTGGAAGAGTCTCAACCAGAAACGATTTCCTCAGCAAGTCTCTTAGTCACATGTGTACTGATGCCTGATCGGGACTGGCTTCTCAAGTTTTTCTTTAAAAAACACGAAGTCCCTATTCTAGGGTATAATGTCAGGGTCTTTCCAGATTTAGCTCAGGAGACCCAGAAAAGATGCAGAGAATTTTAGCTCTTAGGGGTATGTTTACTAAACTGCGTTAGTGCAAATCGCGTTAGGAGCCGCGTTAGTGAAAGGAAAGCCAAAAAAGGACATGGGCGGGACATCGTAACGACTAACGCGCGTTCCAAAAACTAACGAGCGTTACAGGGCGCCGTGGCGTGTTACTGCACGTTAATCATATGAAGGCGTACAGACACAAATCAGTGAAACAGAGCTGTAGCACAATGGTTAGTGTACTCACCGCTGTTACAGGCAGCATGGGTTCGAGTCCCCAATGTGCCTAACGCAGAATGCTGCCCCAGGCAGCACCCTGTACATTACATAGAGAATGAGGAGGCATGTTTTTCTTTACGTTCAGTAGTTGTTAGTGAAACACACTCTCGCAGTGCGCATAGCCATGTACGTTGGTACGTGCGTGGCTACGTGCGTTGGTACGTGCGTACAATCGTGCGTGGGTACGTGTGTTTTTACCAGCGTGGGCACCTTATAGTACAGACACTTTAGGGTGTCTTGCACCTATGCACTATGCTAACAGATGTACGTGTGATGGCCTATGGTTTATCAGAGCCTGAGAGCAGGCGCTGGATCTTCCCAGGGTTGGATTGTGCCAGTCACACCCATGATGCACTGCACATGCAAATCAGCTGTCCACAGATACACACCATGGGGAATGCACCCCCACAGCACCTCGGCCTGGTAGGGGGTACTGACCGTGTGTTGTACTGGCACAGAGTAGCTACACACCGTCACATTGTGCTGGTACTGTGCTCACCCTGAGGGTGCAGTGAGGCGCCCAGCACCAGGTCCACAGCACCGTCCATGGCTGAAAGAGGCCATGGCGCAGGTCCAAAGCAGTGTTAATGTGCGGGATAGGTAGTTTCTGCACAAACACCTTGCAGTCAGGTGTAGACCCCTAGGTGGCCCATGTACACACCCCCCCCCCCACAAGTGCCAAGGGTGGCAAACAGGGTCTCCTAACAATAGATCCACCTTCTACCTCCCTGCAAAGGTGGCAGTAGAGAGGAACATCAACCCCAGTTCTGGTGAGGAACAGACACCCCACAGGGCAGGCACCACAGCTCTGTACACAGACAGACATCAGGCCTGGATATGGTAAGCTGCACCCCACCACCATCTGATATACTCCTGCAGCAAGCCATCAGCCATTGCACCCTGCAAGCCACTCCATCAAGACACATACCAGCTGCAAAGAGTCTGCTAGTTAGTCCATAATGCATGTGCCCAGTGGATATGCATGCACCCAGAACTGGAATGTCAGCATGCACAGCAAGCAGATAAATCAGTGACTGGGCCCCAAAAGGAAACCCATATCTATCACATGAGAGAAATACTATATAACACTATGGGGGTGCCTAGCCATGCTGTGGTCACTGCACAGTCAGGGTGAGAGTGATCTCTCAGCAGGACATACTGAGGTCACCCTGTCTGTGTAGGTGGTGGCCGGGCACTAAAATGTGCCTGTCACTGCCCTAATGCCCTGTGCAGATGCACCCTGGCCAGGCCACCCTGTCTGGCCTATACCCATGGTACCTTGCTCCTCATTATGCACATTGGCAGCTCAATACTGGCAACATTGCTGGCAGTGTGGGCTGTGGAAGGTGTTTGCAGCCACCACACACTGGATAGACAGACAGACACCCCCACACCTGTGCCAGCATTGTGCAACTATAGAGGTGTTCAGCAGCCATACCCACCACACCAGTCCTGGGCACAATTCAGGCATGGATAATGTACGCAAGACTGTTGGGGGTCACTCCCCATGGTGGTACGCACTGTCAGAGACCAGACCTGCAGCACACACCACAGACAGCAGAATGATTGTTATGGTGGAGCTCACTGAGCAAACTGTGCCTAATGTAGGAATTGATATCTGCCAGTTATCACAGGAAACGTTTGATAGCTGTGTACCATATACCCAGGTGTAGGGTTGCATTGCTAAGGTATGCAACTGCTAGTATTGGGAGATACAGGCAGGGCCCAATGTCCTGCTTCTCCAGGAGGCATTGGCCAATGGGGCCTGTGGGTGTGTCTGGCCCTGTTGGCTGCTGCTTTACGGCAGAGTTCCCCAACTCCAGTCCCAGTGTTCCAAACCTGTTCGGGTTTTCATGCTGTCCCTCATAAATATGCATGAGCTACATCTGCATACCATGGGGGTGGTGCATAGATATGCAGCACAGGCATCTTTATTAGAGGCAGCATGGAACCTGAATGGTGTGGGACCCTCCAGGACTGCAATTGCAAGACTCTGCTCTGGGTAATGCGCCTGTTTCTGATGTCTGTGTTTGGTGTGGTATAATATAGGTGTATTAACCATGCGTATGTTCTCTGCAATAAAGGGGTGTCTTTACTATCACTGTTTAGTGGTGGGTAAAACAATGGGGGCTGGGTTGGCAGGAGCCCCAGCTGGGATTTGAACCTGTGACCCTCTGGTTTTACAGGCACTGGCTGTGTCTGTTGCACCACGCTGTGGCCACAGAGATGGTGCAGTCCCTGGAGTTAGTTAAAGCGGCCTGTCAGAAACCCTGCTCTGCACAGGTTTACTGTGGGCTCATTTACCTTGTAAGGAGACAAAGGTGCACATAAACCTCAAAACAGACCTCAAAAAAAGGGGCAAACACCCATAACCAAGCTGGGCAACAATGATATCATTGGGCAACATTACACACCACTCCCAGGAAAGCTCTATCACAATGAAATGATCTTTGAAAGGGTCTACGGAGCGTAGACCCTTCCAAACATCATTTCTTTCTTTGGTGCTTTCCAGGGAGTGTTGTTCATTGTTGCCCATTGCTATCACTGTTGCCCAGCTGAATTGTGCTTTTTACAATGTTTCTTGTGGTCATTCTTAAGGTTTTATGTGAACTTTTGGTCTTTGCACATGTATCACACTGCTCACGTTTTGTAGGTTTCCCCGGTTTTGCTGTACATTGCTGACGGAAATGGTTTCTCTTCCCTTTAATATGCCTTTAATGACAGGTTTTCATTCGCGTTAGAATTGAGCTCAGAAATTCAGCACGTTAGTATGAGGGGAGCCTCTCCCCGCCCACTCTCCGCCCATTGACCCCTTCTCTCCTCCCACTCTCCACCTTCTGCGCTGTTTTAACGCGCCGCGGAGGTTTACGATCGTTAACTGCGGTTAACGCGCGTAAAGTGCATTCGGACGTGCTAACGATCGTTAAACGTACTTTACGCGCGTTAATCATGATTACCGCACTTTTGTAAACATCCCCCTTAATGTCAGGTGTTCATCAATTGGAGGAACTTTTCTTTTTAAAATTTCCCTGCAACTGCCTAGTTAAGCATAATTCTGTCAATTATGTATTTTTTCAACTTTCAGAATTGTCAGCTTTTATACATGCTAAGCGGGTTATTGTTATGCCGTCTACTTAGCTTTGTCTTAGATGCTCTAGGTATTAGTCTGTTAGTGCATTCAGGCTATGTTACATTTGCCCATTTTTCCCTTAGTTCCATGTAGTATGACTATCCCCTCCTCTTTTTTGGGGTTTGTGGGCTTGTGGGTTCTAACATTGCTTTTGTTTATTGTAATTTGGATATTACAGACTGTAATTTTTCTTTGTCATGTTCCCTTTTCTAAATAAGTATGATACTTGTATATGTAATGGAAAATTCAATAAACATAAAATAAAAAAAGGCTAGCCTAACCTTTCCTGGTTAAACATATACAGTTATTGACTGAATATCACAGATAACCGATCTAAATCGCTAACCAGGCAACTCAGATATTCAATTCCGGTGGCTAGATATGACCCCAGCATTGAATATCCAGGTTTAAGTTAAAACAGCAATGGCCAGCCACTTCAAAAGTGCTGGCTGCCTTCACGGTTGAATATCTACCCTATTGCCACTGCTGCGACAGCAATTACTTCAAACAGCCCAACAGTGCTTACCGAAATCCCTGGTGCTGCGGGGCAGCATGTGCTTCCACCTCCTCTGATGCACAATACCAACTTCCTGTTTAAATAGGAACAAAAGTGGCAGGACCACTGCCATGGAAAAGGAAGTAATTGCTGGCACTGCAGGTTCCGGAAAAGGGCAGCAGCGGTGGGATTGGACGCTGGGGTGGGAGCAGAGGATGGGAAGATTAGGTTTCTCTAGGACACCTCATGTCCTTACACTGATCCTGGGCACCTGCATCACACATGGAGAAGATGTCCTTTTTTACCCTATTTTATAAAGACATATAGGCGCCTATGTATCTTTATAAAACACTAGCACAAATTCTGCAGAAATAGTGCTTACATTGAGGGTGCTGATATAAGGAGCAGGCATAAATGTTAGCATGTAAAACACATGCATAAGCCTGTATTGTAAACTGTGACTCTCCCCCTCCCCAAACATGCCTACTATTACATGAGCCGTTATATCATGTGGTTTTTTACACTCATAAATCAGCGATGAGGTCGATGTTCAAAATATTTGTCCAGATAACCTCAAGAGTTACCTGGAAAAATCTTATAGTTTGAATGTCCTGCCTGCAGAGTAGTTATTCTTTATCCAAACAAGCAGCTGCCTGGACAAAAGTTAACTACTTAAATATGGGATGGGAGAGAGGCATGCTAGGAGAAATAGTTGATTAAACTTATCCAGTTAAGTCTGATTGGAAAAATACCTGGTCTTGAGTTAACTAGATAATATTTCTGGCTAATTTTAATTGGTTATATGGAGAGACAGGGACTTAATATTTTTCATAATCGGGTTAAAAGTTAGCTAGGTGTGCTGTTGTTATATATATGTTCCTAGATGTTTATGAACATAATAAAAACAATCATTAAATACTAGGGAATAAATATATTCACTTGCGTGGCCGATGTCTGAAATCTAAACTTATTGCTAGCTGTCCAAAGTTATGTGTATTTTTAGCAGGAGTTACTGTATAAAGTACAGCTGCTGCTGTGAAAATACACATAACTTTGGAGGGTTAGTTATGCGTTTAGAAGCATTTTTTGCAGTTGGCATTTCAATTCTTATTTTATAACAGGGCACCTAGATTAAATGGGTTAGAAGACACCCATTTTGAGCCTACATTATAAAGACAAATATGTGCTTATTTCTCTTTATAAAATGCTAGCATCAATCTTGCAGAGCTTGCGCCTACATTGCAGGTGGGTATATTATGTCTTCTCGAAAGCAGATTTAAGGGGCATGTTTACTAAAGGCTGACATGCATTTATGAAAATTAACACACATTAAGTGCCACTGCGCCCATAGAAATAAAAGGGTGCATTCATTAACATGGGTTAAATCTTTTCATAACCATGCTCCTAAATGTCAAAGCACATGTGTAAATTAGGATATTTTATAATCTACACATGTACTTCATGACTCCGCCTTTGCTCCATCTAGACCAGGGGTCTCAAACACGCGGCCCACGGGCCGCATGCGGCCCGCGAGAGCATTTTCTGCGGCCCGCGACGCACGTCCTGCTTTGCGTTGCATTTTTTTGTCCTCCTGATGTTTCTATATTTATTTTACCTCGCGTGATTCCGGGGCTGCATGGTGTTTCTTACGTCCGCGTCACACGCCTGCCCTCCACCAATGAGCGACAGGCAGGAGGAGGAGAAAAAGGAGGAGGGGGGGGGGCCCGGGCCCAGAAGCAGTGTGAATAGCCACGAGGTACCAGCGCCGTGAAGAATCGCCTGCTTGGATCGTTGGACTCGGAGGATCGCCAGGGTGCACAGCTCTCCACGGCAGGTAAGGAAGCAGTCTGCCCAGCCCTGCCTCCCTCAGTCCCTCTCCTCTTCGGCTTTCAGAGCCGCGAAGGGAGAGCTTCTCCCTTGCGACTCTGTTAAGCTCGAGGGGGCAGAGGGGAAATTTCCCATAAGCCTCAGCCAGCTTAAAAGAGTCACGAGGGAGGACTCTCCCTTCGCGGTTCTAAGCCGAAGAGGAGAGGGAGGGAGGGAGGGAGGGAGGGGGCCTGCCTGCCTGCCTGCCTGCCTGCCTGCGATTTTTGCGAGGGAGGGAGGGAGGCCTGTGATTTTGCCAAGGAAGGAGGGAGGGAGGGAGGGAGAGGGAGGGGGGCCTGTGATTTTTGCCAGGGAGGGAGGGAGGGGGGGGGGGCCTGTGATTTTTGCCAAGGAGGGAGGGAGGGAGGGAGGGAGGGAGGGGGGCCTGTGATTTTTGCCAAGGAGGGCCTGTGATTTTTGCCAAGGAGGGAGGGAGGGAGGGAGGTGGGGGGCCTGTGATTTTTGCCAAGGAAGGAGGGAGGGAGGGAGGGAGAGGGAGGGGGGCCTGTGATTTTTGCCAGGGATGGAGGGAGGGAGGGAGGGAGGGAGGGGAGGGGGAGGGGCCGGAAAGTGCAACCGAAAAAAAAAATGCACAAAAGGTAGGAAAATATCTCTTTATTTTGAGTTTATTAACTGGAATATGTCAGCTCTGGGAAATGTGCATCATTAATGTCTGTGCTTTAGTACAAGAAATTAATTTATAGTTTTATTTCTACAGTGCTGAGGTATTCTGTGTAATTCCTATTTGACATTGCTACTTGTTCTCTTTTCCCAGTAGGTCATGTATTCTCTGAAATGTATTGATTTAATATTTGCAGTGTTGCCTTTTGATAGGTAGGGTCTGGTGCTTTGTGAGTCCTGGTAGTGCTGTTATGATACGGGGGGTTTGCTATGGGTTCTAAATGGGCAGTGTTAGTAGTAGTTCCTAATGTGCCTGGCGGTTGGCACTGGATTATAGTAATATAGAAATTTTCTAGTCTTTCTTTATCCATGCACTCATTATGCAACATTATGCAAATATTTATGCAAATATTTATGCAAATGAGGCCCCTTATGCAAATGAGCCCCCCGTGTCTTATGCGGCCCCCGGGTTACTTTAGAAGTCCTCATTCGGCCCTCAAAGCAATTTGAGTTTGAGACCCCTGATCTAGACCATGCCCCCAGCAGTGTCTACAGTAAAAGGACACACATGCTTGCCATCGCACATACTTTTGTACCTGGTGCAATTTTATAAGAGGCATTTTACAAGCATATATTGCCACATGCATGCAAAAACGGCTATAAAATTATCCCCTTGGTGACTGAATTATACTGCTGAACATATAACTATTTTGCTTGCCCCTGCTCCATTCCCAAATCCTCCCCTTTTCCAGATAGATAAATTTGGCTCTTCTACAAATAGAATGACCAAATTTATCTGTAGAACCACCAGAGAATTTTTTAAAAAGCACTTATAGAGTCGGTATTGCTGCCAGCCACAAAAATACGTTTGAATATTGACCTGAATAAATCAAGACAACCACTGCAAATACATTAAATTCCTTGACATAAATCTTGCCGAAGGATGTAATAAAAGCTCTTAGATCTCAGTATTCAAAGGCAATTACACAGTTTACAGGCTTGCAAACCATGCAAATGCCGCTAAGTGGGATATCCCCTGAATATCCACAGGTGCTACCGCTGCATGCCTCAGTGGTAATCAGTTAGCATTGGAGAGTGCCGGGAGTATTCAGAGGGCGACACCCAATCATAACTGAACAGTGGCGATACTGAGCCACTGCCCGGTTATGCCTACATGGTGAAAATAAGATGCAGCAAAGGCTGGCCTTACTTTCACCATAGAAGCTAACCAGGCAGTGGCTCAATATCATTGGTATCCGGTTAGCTACCAGGTTCTCCAGCCAACCCAGATATTCAATAACAGTGGCTGGATATGGCCGCAAAATTGAATATCCAGACTAAGGGTCAGCGCTGGCGGCTAGCCACTGTAGGGGTGCTAACCAAAGGTGCTGAACATTGGGCCCTTAGTGTAGCTGGGTTTAAAAATGGTTTGGACAAGTTCTTAGAGGAAAAAGGTGATAAACTATTATTAAAGTAGACTTGGGGAGATACACTGCTTATCACTGAAATACACAGCATGGAATCAGTTTACCTTTTGGGATCCTGCCAGGTACTTGTGATCTTGATTGACCACCGTTGAAAACAGAATATTGGGCTTGACAGACCAGCATAGCAAATCTTATGACCGAGTTATGGCAAATCTTATATTCTTATGTACCCCTCCTCCTGCTCCCATTTTCACTAGCAAGAACAATCAGCATCACAGCCTGCATTAAAAAAAAAATCTCCTGAACAAAATAGTAAATTTCCCAAGTCCCCTTCTAAAATCCCACAACTACCCCACAAAATCAGTATCTCCCACTCAGTACTAACACATTCTCTCATACATAGTAACATAGCAAATAATAGCACATAAAGAACACCATGGTCTATCCTGTCTGCACAATAAAGTGGTTAGGCCTGTAACTGCTGCTCCATGCAGACTTCTTCCCACATGCCTTTGTTTGGGGTTGAAACTGCCATTTTGTGCAGTTACACCCCAAACAACCCCTATGCTGTACACTTGGATTCCATCTTCTTATCATTTAGGGATCTGTATTTAACCAATCACTGTTTTAGTCTCTACCACCTCTACCAGGAGATCATTCCAGGGATCAGGCATCCACCACCCTTACATAAAAGAAAACGTCTTCCTAATCCACAAAGTTACTACCAAAAAAGTCGCAGAGTTCAGTACTCTATGCTCAACCCAAAAAAATACTGTAACAACCAGCCAGAAAACTGCGACCAGGGAAGAAGAATTGGAATTCACTCCCCCCCTCCCCTTTCTGATCATCATGCATTATATGAGAGGTGTAAAACAGATCTTAAGGGGTTTTATTTTGTTTCTCTGAGATATATAGGGTCTCTGAGCCATGGTCCCTTAATACAGTATGTGATTATTTTATTCCCCAAAGTTAGAAAATAACATTAGGCCATAAATTTTTCTATGTCCTTATTCTAGGTGAATCATGCTCTTTATGATCTGCTCCACTGATAACATGGTATGTGCTTTTTCAAAGAAGTGGAGGGTGACTATAAAAAGAGAAATAATATACCTTTCATCCTCAGACTGGAACATTCCACAGAACACAGATTAAGGTCACGATATTTTAATTATAATTTGTGGACTTAATAACTTACTGTCTCCCTTATCTTGACACCTCATCTATAGAATCAAATGCCAGTAGTGTCTTTCATTTATCTATAGTAATTAAATAGCACTGTAGATAAATCAGATATAACTATGAAAAATGTTGATTTGAAAATCTAAAACAGAGGCGTACAAAATGAAGATGCAGGTATATACCATCTTCTCAGTAGTATATACATTATTTCCTAACTGAAAGATATCTTGCATCCTTTTAAAGACTTTCATAAAAACAGATTTGAGTAAGTGTGAAATGGCATTCTAGAAAGGACATCCACACATTGGGGGAGGGGATGTGCAAATAAGGATGTGCCACAAATGGAGTCTGTGAACGTGCAGGTGCCATCTGAAATTGCCAGGTGAACATCTGGGAATTTGCAAGTATGGTGCAAGAGTGTCACTGGCATATACAGGCAGCAGAGACAGGTACGCATGAGGACACAGCCAGACAGCAGCAAGATGGTCACATGGCAGCTGCAGTTCTCATGAGGCACCAGGATCAGAAAAGCCAGGTACATGGCGGTGCCTTGGAACTAGCGCTAAGATAAGTGTAGAGGAATGGGGACAGAGAGGGAAGGGGGCACAAATAGGCAGGGACCTGGGAACACATGGCTACAATGAAATTTGTAGGTGCATTAGGCTGACATTACACAAAATAGGAGCACACAGCACAGTAGCACAGGGAGTAAGGGGAAATGTGGCAGCCTCCATTGGAGTGAAGGAGACCTCATGTTGCAGTTAATGTATGAAACTAGTAAAGGTGGTCCAGGCAGGTATCAGGTCACAATCACAGGTGTGGGTATTTGAAGTCTGCACTGTGCATCAGGAAGGAATGTGTAGAAGAACCCAACACAGAGAGAAATCACATGCACCCATGGAAAGACTTGTAAAAGGCACCACACAGAGGTGTACAACCAATAGTGCACAGAAGGCTCAATAGGAGTGAGAGTGGAGAGAGAAGCGGACATCCCCCCCCCAACCAAGAAGGCAGTGTAAAATCCATGGCCCACTATAACACGCCAGGCATGTGACACATGGAGTGTAAAAAAGGGATGACAGGAGATGTCACAATTACAGAATGACCCCATGGAATATGTCTTGTATTTCTCTCTTCCATCAGAGATATTGGATAAGGTGGTTGGTAGAGTTCCTGAAGACTCATTTCAGGACCATTAGATGCCAGCAGTTTCAGTTCCTGCAGTGGCTCCAAAGGGAGTTGCAGGATCATCAAGATATGTGGTATCTGAGTGCCCACAGCTGTGCCACTAGGTGGCAAGAAGCAGGTGGCATGCACAGCACAGGAACGTGAAGGGTGTCCAAGCATTCCACAGACACAGCAAGGACAGCATAAGCAGGTTCTGAATAAATGGAAACCCAGAGCTAGGTCATCTATGCATTGGTCAGCTGGAAAGGGCATTCAAATGGCATGACAGACAAGGAGGGATGACTACAGCATGGGAGAGACGTAGAAAACAGGAGTAGCTGGAATGATCCATTGGAAAAGATCCAGTATCAAAGGTCAAAGTCTGTAGCAGCACAGGGGACCACTGTTTGAGGGCTTGGCAGGGACACAGATGTGAGTTGCAGTGGGATGTGTGAGCAGCTCTCATATGACACCTTGGAATTGCTAACAGGACAGGTTGTTCATGTGCATTAAATGGCAGTCAGAGAGAAAAGGATGTGATAGTGGAAAATGGGTGAAGACACCAGTGGGGCAGATCAAAGACATCTCAGCTGCCAGATGATGCAATGGAGGAACGTCAGCCCACATGGCCTTCAGAAACTAGGGTGGAGCACAGAACCTGTCCACAGCTACATGTGAGTGCAGCCAACAGCCAGATGGGGTGGGTTGCATAGACCAGCTGATGTGGAGGGGGCAACAGAGTGAGTCTATCAGTGATGTTGTGTCTGCCAAATCCCAAACTTGACCTGAATTCTCTCATCCACAACAGCAGCAGCAGAAGCATCAGCAGCTGCACAGTTGGTGCCAGTAGTGGAAGTCTAGGAGGGAGCTGACAAAGGAACATGGAAGGCTGAACTCTGAGGCATCACACCACCCATTTGGGGTAGCAGGGGACACTGGAGAGTGTACTGCAGTGGAGAAAGAGGGGGCGGGAGGTAGGAGGGTTGGGAATGGGGAGGGGAGGGCAAGGAGGGGGGCTGGACAGAGAGTACAGGGAGGGATTACACAGAAGGCCATGCTGTATCACTGCATGCTATATCAGTGGCATAGCTGGACCTCTCTGTTCTGTACAGCAGCTGCATGAGAATGAGGCCATCCTAGTCTCAGTGAGTTGGAGGTCCTGCTGCATCACCTGGACCAAGGACATCAAGGGGACAGGAGAAGTTCCACAGGACTGGAGAAGGGCTGATGTGGTACCTCTTCACAAAAGTAGTAATAGGGAAGAAGTGACAAACTACAGGCCAGTAAGCCTTACCTCGGTGGTGGGAAAAGTAATGGAGGCATTCCTGAAAGAGAATAGTGGACTTTCTCAAAGCCAATAGGTTGCATGATCCAAGGCAACATGGTTTTAACAAAGGATGATCATGCCAAACCAATCTGATTTAGTCCTTTGACTGGGTGACCAGAGAACTAGATCAAGGGCATGCAATGGATGTGATCTACCTAGATTTCAGCAATGCCTTTGATACTGTTCCTCATCAGTAAACTGAACAGCCTAGAGATGCGTCCCAAGGTGGTGAACTGGATCAGAAATTGGTTGACTGACAGACAACAGAAGGTGACGGTAAACGAAACTCACTCGGATGAAAAGAAGGTGCCCCAGGGATCAGTCCTGGGACCAGTACTGTTTAATGTACTCATGAATGATATTGCTGAAGGACTGAATGGAAAAGTCTGTCTTTTGGTAGATTACAAAAAATTTGCAATAGAGTGGACTTCCCTGAGAGAGTGGATAACATGTGGAAAGATCTACAAAAGCTGGAAGAATGGTCTAATGCTTGGCAGTTAAGATTTAATGTGAAGAAGTGCAGTGTCATGCACTTGGGACGTAGAATTCCAAGGGATTTGTATGCAATAGGGGGTGAGAGGTTGGTGTGCATGGACCAGGAGAAGAACCTCGGAGTGATTGTTTCTAAGGATCTCAAGGTGGCGAAACAGTGTGACAAGGCAGTGACCAAAACTAGAAGGATACCGGGTTGCATACAAAGAGGAATTACCAGCAGAAAGGAGGAGGTACTGATGCCATTGTACAAGTCGCTGGAGAGGCCTCATTTGGAATATTGTGTTCAGTTCTGGAGAAAGGATATAAAAAGACTGGAAACGGTTCAGAGGAAGGCAACCAAAATGATTTGGAGCCTGTGCCAGAAGACATATGAGAAGAGACTTGAAGACCTAAATATGTGCACTCTGGAGGAGAGGAATGACAGGGGAGATATGATTCAGACCTTTAAATACCTTTAAATATTAGTGAACAAACAAACCTTTTTCAAAGATGGGGAAGCTGTAAAACTAGAGGGCATAACATGAAGCTGCAAGGGGGTAAACTGAAAGGCAACATCAGGAAATACTTTTTAACTGAAAGGGTGGTGGATGCTTGGAATGCCCTCCCAATGGAAGTGATGGGGCAAATACAGTGACAGAATTCAAAATGGCATGGGACAGACACAGTGGATCCCTTTATAGCAATAGGATAAAATCTAAATAAACGTAACTGTCTCTTATAGCTCAGCAAATAGGGGTGACCAGCACAGAGCGGTGGGTACACCGCTAAACAAAGGCATGGGGAGGATGAACTGCACAGAGCTGCAGGTGCACCTACTCTTGCCACCTTGCTGGGCAGACTAGATGGACCATACTGGTCTTTATCTGCCGTCATTTACTATGTTGCTATGTTGCTATGTTACTATGTTGGGCCACAAGGAGGGAATAAGAGTAGAGATGCGCACTCTGACAGATACTGTAAAGAAGCTGCTGGCATGTGTCTCTGCTCTTATTCCCTCAGCTAGGAGCTTGGGAGGCTTTGTACATACATTCCAGCTTTAGATGTCAGTAAATGTTGGTAATATAACTGTCTCTGCATTAGATTATTATTTATATATCGTACTCTCAACACTACAGTGCCTCTGAGGATGGTAGGTGCTTAGTGAGTGCTAGGAATGTGTATTCCTTTGTGATAAGAATTAGTTTTGGAGGACATTATTAAAATTAACAAACATGTATTGATGAAGATTAATAACTAGTTGGAGAACTGGGAACTGGATTATAGACTTTTAAAACATCCAGAGTTTAAAGAAGATTAATGTTGTAGTGGTAACACAGAAAGCTGTCAATTTTGAGCGCTTTATATTGCCTAAATGAAAAAGAAAGGAGTACTTTTTGTGGGTGACTTTTGAAAGCCACTTTTTTGTGAATTATTTTGATGGAAAATTTTTGGTGGTATTTTGGTAGTATTGATTGTTAGCCATTCCATGGATAGGACATGGGAGATAACAAAATGTCCTATTTCTTGTCACATTGGTTTTAATACCAACAAGATACTAAAAAATGCAGCAGTTCATATCTCCAGCACCAACATCCCCTTAACACCTCATGGTATAATGGTCATAAGAACATAAGAACATAAGAAATGCCATACTGGGTCAGACCGAGGTCCATCAAGCCCAGTATCCTGTTTCCAACAGTGGCCAATCTAGGTCATACGTACCTAGCAGTTTCCCCAAAAGACACAGGTTCTGCAGTGCTTGTACTAGGTCAAGCATTGATATCCTGGGTCCCTTTTTAATAGTGGTTTATGGACCTTTCCTCCAGGAACTTGTCCAAACCTTTTTTAAACCCAGCTATACTAACAGCCCTTACTACATCCTCCGGTAACAGATTCCAGAGTTTGATTACATGTTGAGTGAAGAAATATTTTCTCTTATTTGTCTTAAATAGTTTACCCCGTAGCTTCATTACATGTCCCCTAGTCCTTCTATATTCTGATAGCGTAAACAATTGATCCACGTTTATCTGTTCCACTCCATTCATTAATTTATAGACCTCTATCATATCTCCCCTCAGCCGTCTCTTTTCCAGGTTAAAGAGCCCTAACCTTTTTAGCCTCTCTTCATAGGAGTAGCCTTCCATCCCCTTCACCAATTTGGTGGCTCTTCTCTGTACTTTTTCTAATAACTCTATGTCCTTTTTAAGATACGGTGACCAGAATTGCACACAATATTCAAGGTGCGGTCGTACCATGGAGCGATACAGAGGCATTATAATATCCTTTGTTTTATTCTCCATCCCTTTCCTTATGATACCTAGCATTCTATTTGCTTTCTTGGCCGCCGCTGCACACTGGGCGGAGGGTTTTAACATGTTATCCACGATGACTCCTAAATCTTTTTCCTGGGTGGTGGTTTCTAACGTGGAGCCTTGCATCGTGTAACTATAGTGTGGGTTGTTCTTTCCTAGGTGCATAACTTTGCACTTGTCCACATTAAATTTCATCTGCCATTTGGATGCCCAGTCTTCCAATTTATCCAGATCTTCCTGCAGTTTTCCACAATCCTCTTGGGTTTTAACAACTTTTAACAGTTTTGTGTCATCTGCAAATTTGATAACCTCACTAGTTATTCCCTTTTCCAGGTCATTTATGAATATGTCAAAAAGTAGCGGACCCAGTACAGATCCCTGGGGTACTCCACTATTCACCTTTTTCCATTGGGAATATTGGCCATTTAGCCCTACCCTCTGCTTTCTATCTTTTAACCAGTTCCCGATCCACAATAGTACACTGCCTCCTATCCCATGACTTTTTAGCTTTGCCAAAAGTCTCTGATGGGGGACCTTGTCAAAAGCTTTCTGAAAGTCCAGATACACTATATCAACCGACTCACCTTTGTCTACCTGTTTATGCACACCTTCAAAAAAACAGATCAGATTAGTAAGACAAGATCTTCCTTGTCTAAAGCCATGTTGGCTGTCTCCCATTAGGCCATGACTATCTACATGCTGTGTAATTTTGTTCTTTATGATGGTTTCTACCATTTTCCCTGGTACTGACGTCAGGCTCACCGGTCTGTAATTTCCCGGGTCACCCCTGGAACCCTTTTTAAAAATTGGTGTTACGTTGGCGACCCTCCAATCTTCAGGTATTACAGATGATTTTAATGAAAGTTCACAGATTACCAATAGCAGGTCTGCAATCTCATATTTCAGTTCTTTCAACACTCTGGGATGTATACCATCCGGTCCAGGTGATTTGCTACTATTCAGTTTATCAAATAGTTGTAATATATCTTCCCGGTGTAGCGATATTTCTCTCAATTCCTCTGCAGTATCACCTTTAAATACCACTTCAGTCTTGGGTAACATCCCTACATCTTCCTCAGTAAAGACCGAAGCAAAGAATTCATTCAGTCTCTCTGCTATAGCCTTGTCTCCTCTTACTGCCCCTTTTACCCCTCTATCATCTAACGGTCCAATTGACTCTCTCACAGGCCTTTTGCTACGAATGTACTTAAAAAAGTCTTTATTTCATGTTTTTGCTTCCGTAGCAAGTTTCTTCTCAAATTCCCGCTTTGCCTGCCTTATCAATGCTTTGCATTTAACTTGCCAGTGCTTGTGCTGTTTCCAGTTTTCATCATTTGGCTCTTTTTTCCATTTCCTGAAGGTTGCTCTTTTGGCAGCAAAAGCCTCTCTGACCTCACCTTTAAACCATGCTGGCAGTTTTTTGGACTTTCTTCCACTTTTCTTAATGCGTGGAATACAGCTGGTCTGATGTAGCTGCGCATGAAATGAGAGTCAGAAGCTGTAAAGATGTCTTACACATTGGAACATGGAACGTACGAAGCATGAACCAAGGGAAGTTGGAAGTGGTCAAGAATGAAATGGAACGTGTACAACTTGATCTGTTGGGTGTCAGCGAACTGAAATGGACTGGCATCGGGCACTTTGCATCAGATGATCACATGGTCTACTATGCTGGAAATGAAAGACAAAGAAGAAATGGTGTTGCATTTATAATAAAGAAGAAACTTGCAAGAACTGTAATGAAATACAATGCAGTCAGCGAACGCTTAATCTCTATTCGTCTACGAGGATTGCCTATCAACACAACTATAATTCAAGTATATGCCCCAACAACAGCTGCAGAAGAGAATGAAATTGAAGAGTTCTATGAACAAGTACAAGCTGAAATTGACAGAACATGCAAACAGGATATCCTGATAGTCATGGGTGACTGGAACGCAAAAGTTGGCAACAAAGAAGAAGGCAAAGTAGTTGGAAAATATGGACTTGGCAACAGAAATGAAGCTGGAGAAAGATTGATAGAATTCTGCAAGACCAATGATCTATTCATCTCAAACACCTTCTTTCAGCAACACAAGCGACGACTGTACACATGGACTTCACCCAATGGATTGTATAAAAATCAAATTGACTACATCTGTGGAAGTCAACGATGGAAAAGCTCTGTAACATCAACAAAGACAAAACCTGGAGCTGACTGTGGTACAGATCATCAACTACTAGTATGCAAACTCAAGCTAAAGTTGAAAAAGAGCAAACCACTCATGAATGCACCAAAATATGACCTTGAGAATATACCACTGGAATTTAAAGACTGCCTGCAAAATCGATTTGCTGCCTTAGATACAAATGACAGAGCTCCGGAAGAGTTATGGAATGACATCAAGAAGGTTGTGCTGGAAGAAAGCGAGAAGTCTCTACAAAAGGTGAAAAAGCAAAAACGGCCAAAATGGATGACGGAAGAAACTCTGAAAATTGCCCAGAAACGCAGAGAAGCTAAAGCCAAAGGAGAAAGAAAGACAATCGCAGAACTCAACAGAGATTTCCAACGTGCAGCAAGACAGGACAAGGAAAAGTACTACAATGACACTTGCAAGGAAATAGAAGCAGAAACTATTAGAGGAAGAACAAGATCGGCTTTCCTAAAACTGCGAGAGTTAAAGAAAAAGTTCCAGCCTCGAATTGGAATGTTACAAGATGCTCAAGGTTCTATGTTGAATGATGCTGAGAAGATCAAGAAAAGGTGGAAGGAATATACAGAGTTTTTATATGATAAAGATCAAGTGGACCAACAGCCGTTTCAACCTATACCTTATGATCAGGAACCATTGGTGATGAAAGAAGAAGTTGAAGCAGCATTGAAAGCCTTATCAAAGAACAAAGCACCAGGCATTGATAGCATTCCCATAGAAGTATTGCAGCAATCTGATGCAGCTGTTACCGTACTTACAAGGCTCTGCCAAGAAATATGGAAGACAACATCATGGCCAACTGACTGGAAAAGATCTGTGTTTATACCAATACTAAAGAAAGGTGATCCAACTGACTGTGGAAATTATGGCACAATCGCTCTGATCCCACATGCCAGCAAGATTCTACTGAAGATTATTCAAAAGAGACTACAGCCATACCTAGAACAAGAACTACCTGAAGTGCAAGCAGGGTTCAGGAAAGGGCGAGGAACGAGAGACATCATTGCGGATGTGAGATGGATCCTTGAAAAGACTAAAGAATACCAAAAGGATATCTATTTGTGCTTTATCGACTATAGCAAGGCTTTTGACTGTGTAAACCATGAGAAACTCTGGGCCACATTAAGAAGCATGGGTATACCAGAACACCTGATCGTTCTCTTGCATAATCTGTACATTGATCAAGAAGCAACAGTTCGAACGGAACAAGGAGAAACAGAATGGTTTAAAATAAGCAAAGGTGTAAGACAAGGCTGCATACTTTCCCCCTACCTGTTTAATTTATATGCAGAACAAATCATCAGAGAAGCAGGACTGTATGAAGACAACAGAGGTGTGAAGATTGGTGGAAGACTCATCAACAACCTTCGCTATGCTGATGATACCACATTACTGGCTGAAAGTGAAGATGATCTGAAACATTTGCTTCTCACAATCAAAGAACATAGTCTCAAAATGGGCCTGCACCTTAATGTAAAGAAGACAAAGATCATGACAACTGGCATAATCAACAGGTTCATCGTTGAAGGAGAAGAAATTGAAATCGTGAACAACTTTAACCTACTTGGATCAACTATCAATAAAGAAGCAACAAGCAGTCAAGAAATCAGACGACGCATTGCTCTTGGCAGAATGGCTATGAAAGACCTAGATAAGATTCTCAAGAGCAGAGATGTCTCTCTCCATACAAAGATTCGACTTGTTCAAGCCATGGTATTTTCAATAACATCATATGGATGTGAAAGCTGGACAGTGAAAAAGACAGACAGGAAGAAAATTGATGCCTTTGAATTATGGTGCTGGCGGCGAATACTGTGTATACCATGGACTGCCCGAAGAACAAACCAGTCGGTACTAGAAGAGATCAAACCTAAGCTTTCTTTAGAAGCTCAGATGACAAGACTTCGACTTTCATACTTCGGACACATCATGCGAAGAGAGAGATCATTAGAGAAAGACATCATGCTTGGCAAGATAGAAGGTCAACGCAAAAGAGGAAGGCCAGCAATGAGATGGATTGCTACAATAACAGCAGCTACGGGTACCAGTCTGTCAACAATGAGCCGCCTGACTGAAGACCGAACACAATTTAGGATAGCTATCCAGAGGGTCGCCATGAGTCGACTCCGACTCAACGGCACTTAACAACAACAACACAGCTGGTCTGGGCTTCGAGGATAGTATTTTTAAATAACACCCAAGCTTGCTGTAAGTCTTTAACCTTTGGAACCGCTCCTTTTAGTTTTTTCTGAACTATATTCCTCATTCTATCATAGTCTCCCTTTTGAAAGTTAAAAGGTAGTACTGTGGATTCCTTTACTATCTGTCCTCCACTGATTAAATCAAACATGATCATACTATGATCACTATTGCCAAGTGGTCCCAACACCCTTATTTCTTGCACCAGATCTGGTGTTCCACTAAGGACTAGGTCCAGTATGGCTTCCCCTCTGGTTGGTTCATGAATCAGCTGCTCCAAGAAGCAGTCATTTATTTCATCTAGAAACTTTATCTCGTTAGCTTGTCCTGCTGTGACACTGTCCCAGTCGATACCGGGGTAATTGAAATCACCCATTATTACTACTCTGTTGTGGCTTTTGTTAGCTTCCTTGATTTCTTTGAGCATTTCATCATCCATTTGTTCATTCTGGCCAGGCGGTCGATAGTATACTCCCACTGCCATCACCTTCCCCTTCATAAATGGAATTTCAATCCATAGAGATTCTACAGCAAATTTTGTTCCCTGCAAAACTTTAATCCTTTCTGACTCAATGCCCTCTCTAACATAGAGCGCAACCCCTCCACCAATTTGTTCAGCTCTATCATTACGATATAGTTTGTATCCAGGTATCACAGTGTCCCACTGGTTATCCTCCTTCCACCATGTCTCTGAGAGTGCAATCATATCTAACCTCTCATTTAGTGCTATATATTCTAATTCTCCCATCTTATTGTTTAGACTTCTAGCATTGGCATACAAGCATTTTAGAGACTGTATTTTATTAATATTAATCTGGCTATTGGTAGGCATGGGTAATTGGGAATCTTTATGCTCTGTCTGCTCCTTACTCAAGGGCATTTGGGCTACTATACTCCCTTTTGGAACCTCACTGCTTTTGGTAGTATCCTTCAAGGATACCTTTGTCCGAACCATGCGCTCTTGGGTGACTGTCGGCTTTCCCCTATTTTCTAGTTTAAAAGCTTCTCTATCTCTTTTTTAAAGGTTAATGCCAGCAGTCTGGTCCCATCCTGATTAAGGTGAAGCCCATCCCTTCGGAAGAGCCCCCCCTTTCCCCAGAATGTTCCCCAGTTCCTAACAAATCCAAAACCCTCATCCTTGCACCATTGTCTCATCCACGCATTGAGACTCCGGAGCTCTGCCTGTCTTTTGGGTCCTGCACGTGGAACAGGAAGCATTTCGGAGAACGCTATCCTGAAAGTTCTGGATTTCAACTTCCTACCTAAAAGCTTAAATTTAGCCTCCAGAACTTCCCTACCACATTTTCCTATGTCATTGGTACCAACATGTACCAAGACAGCAGACTCCCCCCCAGCACTATCTATGATCCTATCTAGGCGGTGCGTGAGATCTGCTACCTTCGCACCAGGCAGGCATGTTACCAGGCGATCCTCATGTCCACCAGCCACCCAGCTATCTACATTCCTAATGATTGAATCACCAACTATAACAGCTGTCCTGACCCTCCCCTCATGGGGACATGGCCCTGGAGAAACGTCCTCGGTGCGAGAGGGTTTTACATCACCTGGAGGACATGTCCTAGTTACAGGATCACTTCCTGCCACACCAGGGTGATGCTCTCCTGTCACGTGACCTCTCTCCTCCATGGCAACAGGGATGCTGCCAGACTGGAGGTGGGACTTCAGGACTATATCCCTGTAGGTCTCGTCCATGTACTTCTCTGTCTTTCTTATGTCTTCCAGGTCTGCTACTCTAGCCTCTAGAGAACGGACTCGTTCCCTGAGAGCAAAGAGCTCCCTGCACTTAGTGCATATGTAGGACCTCTCACCAACTGGGAGAAAATCATACATGTGACACTCAATGCAAAAGACCGGAGAACCCCCATCTCGTTGCTGGACCTCTGTCTGCATCTTAGTTTAAAGCTTGTGTTTAGGTCTTTTAAATTCGGTATATAATAAGGATTGGTGTAGATGCTTATACTAATAAAAGTGTATCTAATACCCCTAATACACCCTGTGTACCTGAAGCTTAATTAATCTCAGGTCCTCTGTGTATGACTGATTTGGATTAAGAGCTGCACCTGAGAGCAGCCCCTTTCCTCTAAGATGTGCAAGTACCTATAAAACTACAATTACCCCAGGGGTAGGTGGGTGCTGGGGAGGGAGGGAGGGAGATAAGTCCTATTAAAGAGGGCAGTTACAAGGTACCCTGTCCTGAACCCTCAGCAGGGGGATGGGGGTACCACACAAAGCCCAGTTAGTTGAGAGAGGCAAGGTAAGTACAGCTGAGAAGGCTGAACTAGCACACCACTAAGACAAACAATAAATAATTAAACAAACAGTTAGACAAACAGTAAATAATTAAATAAACAGCTAGAACTCACAGTAAGATGTCCCAGGAGGCAAATATCCACTCACTAGCAGAGCTCTGTAAAAGTGCAGCCCTTCTCTGATCAGAGAAAAGCAAACTAAAACAGTCTATGCACACGTGGAGAAAACAGGAAGAAGGCTACACAATAACTCAGGGGGAGGGGGGGGAGGGGCAGGATTCACTCAGGCAGGCAAGGACAGGAAAAAAGTTTAACAAACAGCAGGTTCTGGGGAGAGAGATTTAATTCAAAATGGTTACCACACAAAGCCCAGTTAGTTGAGAGAGGCAAGGTAAGTACAGCTGAGAAGGCTGAACTAGCACACCACTAAGACAAACAATAAATAATTAAACAAACAGTTAGACAAACAGTAAATAATTAAATAAACAGCTAGAACTCACAGTAAGATGTCCCAGGAGGCAAATATCCACTCACTAGCAGAGCTCTGTAAAAGTACAGCCCTTCTCTGATCAGAGAAAAGCAAACTAAAACAGTCTATGCACACGTGGAGAAAACAGGAAGAAGGCTACACAATACCTCAGGGGGAGGGGGGGGGGAGGGGCAGGATTCACTCAGGCAGGCAAGGTCAGGAGCCAAAGACAAGATTCTGCCTTTGGGAAGTGGCTTTTAGGCCACATGGGCTTTTTCCTCTCAGAGGAATCCTTCCCCTTCTAAAATAAAAGGTAGAAAGAACCTCCCCTGATCTGGAAAATGCTAAGCTTTTCTTTCTACTGCTGTTAATATTTAGTCGAGACACTGGATGGCACAGCATCCAAGTAGTCTCTACAACGGAAATTAATGTGCTCTAAATAGTAGTGCATGCTCATGCTTACAGTTAATGCAGTGACTTGACACTTAGAGCATGCTAATTCTCTTGTTAACTGACAAATGTGGAATGGGGTAGGGACTGAGGAGATTGCACCTTACACTTAACATGCAGTATGGTATCACGTATTAACAATTAATGCATCAGATAATGCTGTTAACTTGTTATAAGTGTATTGTTTCTATGTTAAATTTATGGGAAAATGATGGGTACTTCCTCAACAATTAATGTAGAGGCTTTTCTGTTATTGTATATTTATTTTGATCATTAATGCATGCTAATTGCAAACTTTTAATGCACTTTAATAAAAAGGGCCCTTATTGTCAATATAAAGCATCTAAATTTTATAATATCCAAAAATCTAATTGTTGAAGTAGAAAGAAATAAAATTAAAAGTCAATTTATATTTGACACTACTCCGTATTAGAGGAGATCAAACCAAAGCTTTCTTTAGAAGCTCATATGACAAGACTTTGACTTTCAAACTTCGGACACATCATGCGAAGAGAGAGAATATAGAGAAAGACATCAAGCTTGGCAAGGTTGAAGGTCAATGCAAAAAAGGAAGGTCCGCAATGAGATGGCTCGATACAATAACAGCAGCTATGGGTGCCACCCTATCAACAATGAGCCGCCTGACTGAAGACCGAATACAGTTTAGGACAGCTATCCAGAGGGTCGACACAAGTCGACACCGACTCAATGGCATTTAACAACAACCATGTTTAAATAACAACCAAGAGGGATCCTCTTTATCAGCTCTTCTATTTAACATATATATCCAACCAATCTGTGAAATCATCAAAACATTTAACGCCTCCAGCTTGATCTACGCAGATGACGTACTAATATTCACGCCAATAAAAATTAATGCCCCTGACTTCTCCCCAATTATCGCCTGCTTCAACGCGATTACAGATTGGCTCCTATCCCAGAACCTGCGAATAAACTTCAAGAAAACGAAAGTCCTGTTCGTAACCAGGAATAAGAAATTCTCCCCCCCTACAACTTTGAAGGTGAGAGATGCGGAACTACCATGTAAATCATCAATTCGCTACCTGGGAGTAACCATCGACCAAGAACTGACCTTCAAAGATCACATAAAGCAGACCGTTAAATCCATTTACTATAAATTAAGAACGCTGAAACCCTTAAGACCACTACTCGCCCCCAATGACTTCCGAACAGTCTTCCAAGCCCTTATAACACCTCATTTTGACTATGCCAATATCATCCTACATGGTCTACCCAAGAACACCCTCAACCCACTCCAATTGGCGATGAACTCAGCAGCCTGCATCCTCTGCGGTACTTCCAGTAGAGACCACATCACCCCCATACTAACAGAGCTTCACTGGTTACCCCTACAAGCCAGGATAACTTACAAAGCACTTCTGCTATCCTTTAAAGCAATTAATCAAATAGCCCCACCTTCCCTCTCATCACTTATTATCAACACCCCCACGAACAGACTGAGAAGATCCGCAGCCGCCAATACTCTTGTCGTACCAAAGGAGTACACTAAATGTAACCAAACAACCAGAGACAAGACCTTCACCTTATTCGCTCCAACTTGCTGGAATAATCTCCCTCCTCGTATCCGATCAATAAAAGACCTCTCTCAATTTAGAAAGGCCCTCAAACACTACCTATTCTGTCATCATCTTTTAGGCCCTAACCCTACACCTCCTCCCCCCATCTCACAAATCACTCACACAGCCTCTGACATTCCAACAACATAGTCATAACAGAACACGACCTAGACGCTCTGCACACCCAAAGTCACGACCCAATTTAACTGTAAATTTCCAGAGGTAATATATCTTTCTGTATATAGCTTGTATATAGTTTACCATGTTGTCTCCAAGTTACTGACCCTGTGATAATGTAAGCAAAAGACCCTGTTATAATGTAAGCAAAGGACTGTTCTAATGCGAAATTTGTTATCTGTAAACCGCGCTGATACCAAAGAGCGCGGTATATAAAAACTGTAAAATAAATAAACCTAGGTTATTTATTTACATTCTCTTATATACCGCGCTATTCTGCATCAGTGCGGTTTACATTGAACAAACTGAAATTACATTGAACAGGGTATTATAACTTGGAGATAACTAATTTACAGGGAACATGGGCTATGGAGGGTTAAGTGGCTTGCCCAAGACCACAAGGAGCACCTGTGGGACTAGAAACCCCAGTCCTTCCGGCCCAAGGTTGCTGTCCTCTAGTGGGATTTGAACCCCCGACCTTCCGGCCTGAAGTACCTTGCCCCAACCACTAGGCTACTCCTCCAGATCACAATTTTTCAAATCAGTCCTGTAGTAGTATGGTTTTCAGGATATCCAAAATGAATAGGCATGAGAGGATTTGCATACATTCCTTCCACTGCATCCAAACCTATCTCATTAAATTAATGTACGATGCTTTCTATACAAAGTTTTGTGATAAGGCAGGTAATACATGTAGGAGAGTTTGTGGCATCTTCTTAGCATGCTGCACGCTCCACAATTTGACTCTTTAGGCAGCCTCCTCCTGAGGGGGATCAGCCAAAGCTCTCGGAGAGTGAGGAAAGGCTGCTAAACCAACCAAAACCCAGCACCAGCAAACACAAGAACAAGCAGTGACAGCAGAAAGCAACCAGATTCAGAGATATTTGGAATGTTTTAACTGACAATATATTTACAGTGTAGAATTTTGCAGTTTCAGCTGGCTCTGGGAGCTTGCCTACTCAAGGGCTGTGATGCAAAGAGGTTTGAACTTAGGTCACACTGGCCTCAGAAGGGAGTTGTCACTACCTCATCTGATAGTTCATAAATAAACTGATGGTAGAGATCTTACAGAGGGGTTGTAAGCTTCAGGGGTACAGGAGAAGGGGAAAAGGAAGCAGGGGATGAGGATAAGGGATAGATTTTGTGTTTTTCATCAGTATCATCAGCAAAAATATTCCACGATAAGAACAAAATTGCAGAACTTATCCTTCAGACTTGCCAGCTCCTACACCATCCTCTCATTCTGAGAAGTGAACCATTCTGCACAAGCATACAGCAGGTCATCATCTATGAGTTCAGGCCAGGATCAGCCTGGTCATGATGATCCTGTTCTGCGCCCTTCCTCCTCCCTCAGTCTTTCTCTCTTTCCTCCTTCCCACCTAACTCTGATGCTGCATTTCTGCTGCTCCAGTCTCTGCTGCTATCGTTGCATGTTGCACACATGTTGCACACGACTTGGGGATATCACTTTGGTTGTGTCACTGGATCTTTCCTCCGCTTTTGATCTAGTAGATCACTGTCTATTGCTCTCTCGCCTTCATGATTCTGGGATTCGGGGTACTGTGCTGCGGTGGTTTTGCTCCTTCCTCACTTCCCGTACCTTTTCTCTTCTCTTACATGATATGTCCTCCCCTTCAGTCCATCTAACATGTGGAGTACCTCAGGATCCATACTCTCCCCATTACTCTTTAACATTTTTCTTGCCCCTCTGCCTCTCCTCATTCAGCAGTATCTGGTGTCCACGTATCTCTATGCTGATGATATAGTTCTTCTCTACCACACATCCCCAGTTGCTATTGATATTTCACCCCTTAATGACTGTCTTACCCACATTTCCACTTGGATTTATAACAAATTTCTCCACCTCAACTCATCCAAGTCCACAGCCATGTGGGTTTCCCTAAGCACCCCTTGTCCGAACATTGCCCCACAGTTGAGTTCTATTTCTATTCCCTGGATCTCCTCATTCCGTTACTTGGGTGTTACATTGGATTCCTCACTCTCAAGAGCACATGTCCATCATTGTCCGTCGGTCCTTTTATGCACTTCGTCAGATTCGAGCAGTCCATCCTCTGTTACTGCCCTCCTCACTTACTACCTTGCTGCTGGTGCTGGTGATAAGCAGGTTGAACTATTGTAATGTGGCCCTTGAATACTTACCTCTCTATCAACTTCAGCATTTACAATTACTACAAAATACAGCAGCCCATCTCATTACCCATACTAGGCGCTCTGATCATATTACTCCTCTTTTGATACGTCTTCACTGGCTGCCCCTCCGCTACAGAATTCAGTATAAGTTTTTGATTTTGACCCATATATTTATCTATACCTCGACTCCTCAGTATTTAGCCAATCTCATAGCACTGCACACCCCCTACTGTCAACTTTGGTCTCTCCATGCAAATCAGCTTGTTCTCCAATCCCCATCTCAGGCTCCCCTAGAGCTGACGCATCACGCTGCGTTTTTCTTTCTCAGTCCCTCACTCTGGAATGCCTTACCATCTTCGCTCCGCCTTGAAGCCTCTTACCCGAAATTCAAAACACTTCTCAAAACACATTTGTTTCAACAGGCCTATGACATCCCTTATACCAGCCCTCTTTAGTCTCCCTCTCTTTCGCTCCCTCCTAGCTCTGTTGGCTATCACTGTTTCTCCTACTACTCTCCTATCACATAAATGGTGTTCTTTTCCTTCTCTTCTGCAGCATTGATGTTTTATTGTAAACCGCCCTAATGCCATGGCCTGGGCGGTATATCAAGTATAAAATAAAGATAAAGATGTCCCTGCCTTAATTGATGTAAACTAATGGTAGTAACGGTCTACATCAATAACCCACTGGGGAATGTTTAATCCTCTGAAAGGGCAATCAGCCCCGGTTCAGGCAAGGCCTCCAACACATTGGCAGGGTGATAGGTCTCACCCAAAGTGTCTTCCACACTTGGTGGGAAAAATAGATAGGCATAGCTGTACCCTGGCACTTCCTTTCCTACCAAGGTCTTGCCATCCTCCATCTCCTCCTCTTCCACCTGCCCTTCATTCTCCTCCATTTGTATAAAGTGACTATTGCCTGTACTAGGACTACACCTTCTACTTCTGGCATTTCTTCCTTGATTGCTGCTTGATGCTGTGAAGGCACAACACTTCTGGTGTCCTCCTTGACTGTATGATGACAATAACTTGGTACTTCCTCTGACAGGCACCTCTCTTATCCTGCAGGTAGGAAATATAAAAGGATATATTAGTACCGGAAGCATGTAAATGGGCGTTACACATGACACATTTCCTTGCACAAATTACCTCCTGAGCAGCAGGTCAGAACTTGGTCATAATAGCTGGCTGCTAGTAGTCAAGTAATCAGCTCTGGCTATGGAGCACTTTTTCTAATATAGTATCAACTATCATCAATTGTCTGTGGCCCAGGCTCTCCACCAGTCACAACCTCCAGTCAAGAGTATATTAACAGCCCAACTCCTGTTCCTTAAGGATTAGATACCAAGGAGATGTTCAGATGGCAGTTACAGATTCCCCCAAAATAGGGAGCTCTTTCTAGAAGGACAAAACGTTTGTGATCTAGTAGGGCCAAACAATACCTAGAAGCCATGAGCTAAAAGGTTTCACACAGGGAGAACAGAATCTATGTATATGCTTGGGCAGGTATGCTTGACATAAGATAACAAGGAAAGCAAATGGTCACATTTGAAAATAAGGCATTAAAATGTACTTTTCTTGTGCTACTGCAGGGTTGGAGGTACTTGCCTGGAAGACCTCAGAGATTGTGGCAACATCCAGAGTTCCCAGAACAGGAGACTCTGTCTAGGAAAAAGAGACTTGGCTGGAAAGATGATAGTCACCTCTTTAGCCTTGGCTTTTCTTCACTCTCTTCATTTTTTACTTATAGCTATATAAAAAAAAGTTGTTTGTGAGAGAACTGTACAATTTTGTGAAACTCCTTTGGAGTTAGCAGAGCAGTCTGCTTGTTTCTCTGAATAAATGCCCTATTTCAAAAACTCAACAAGTGTCATGTTGTATACATTTTTGAGCAGAGAGGGCTGCAATGACTTGCAGAGAGCTGGTGACTACATCTAGTGAAATGGTGTTACTGGCAGAATAGCCAGAGTGCTAAGAAGAGTGTGTTAATTGCCACCAAGGCCCAGATCTCCCCAGGTATACGAGTACACATGCACCTTTCAGCTGTAGATATGCACTATGAACTACAGCAACTTGTAGTTGCCCAGTAGGTTGCCCTTAAAAAGTGCATGAGGTAAGATTTAGAAGAGATGGGCACCATGTTTGGGATAGAGATCTGGGTCATTCTTTGCCACTAGTAATGGTATGGAAGAGAGTATGGACCTAGTTGTCTAAGAAGCTTTCCCTAGCTGAGACCCCATATTGAAACCTGCCCACTATCCACAAGCATTTCAGTGACATGACAAAAATGTAGCTAAAAAGATCCTTACCATAGGGAGATCTCAAACTAGAATCATCAATGTGAGATGATGATTATGGGGGTTTTGCCTTTCTTTTCGACTTCATCTTTCATTATATCTATGCTGCCTATAAAACTGCATGACAGTCTGGGATAAAGGAGGACTGGGACCCATTCATAGAAAAATGACCTGTCAGCTGCTTTAGCAAAAATGCAAAAATAAATGTTTATAAACATGGGGGATAGGAAGATCTAAGTAGGCAAAAAATGGCATAATAGAAAAAGTCCCTAGGAGCTGAGGATAGGCTCAAGCAGATAGCATTCAGCTTAATGGGAAAAAAATTAAGGACAGCATGACGCAGACTACTAATTTAAGAGCAACAGTGAAATCAACAAGAATATCAATGAACTGGTCCTAACAGTTAGTTGTCCAGTTTCTGAATCTGCGCCCCTGATCTCCTTTGGACTCAGAGTAGAACCTATAGATTCTTCAAGGCTGGTACCAACAGAAGGAACAACATCTTCTTCCTGCAACCCATCGTATGATGCTGCAGGTGGCTCAGAGGCAGACATGGCCTGCTGGCTGCTATAACGCAGAGATACCTACTCCAAAAAAGAAGGTCACCTGAGGACTTTGATCCTCAGCTCCTGGAGCAAAGCACAGAACAGTCTTAGAGGAAGTGGAACAAAATGGAGGGAAGAAAAAAGAAAAAGGAAGAAGTGCCAGTGAACAGCAACTGTCTGATGTTGCTGCTGCCGCCACTGCTGAGGTCAATGGCCCAGTTTCTACTACTGTTCCTGCTGTGGCTCCCAGTAATGAGGCATGGGGTAGCCTCTCCACTGCTGTTTCTGCTGCTGCAAGTGATGGATGCCTATGTCTGTGACTGCTTGAGATGGGACAGCTAGTGCAGGTGCTGGAGGGGCCTGTTAATTATCTGCTAAAAGCAGTAGCAAGGATGGAAAAACCTGGCTCTTCACTGGAACGTGAATACAGATTGACAGCTTCACATTAAGCTACATTTTTTGCATGAATTGGTTTAAAGAGATTGTTGCAGTGATTTGCATGAATTAATCTACATTGCATTAGATGGGAAGTTTTTCTGAGTCTGATGATTAGTTATAATAGCTCTACCCACAGCTAAGTGACTTTATTGCGCTTAGAAAACATCTTATAAGCAGACTTATTGCAGCTTTGTGACTACTATAGACCACGGTTCTAATACTATTAGTGGGAGCTTTTTTTGCTCTCAGGACTGTCTTTTCATTAAGGCTGTAACACCACTATAGCAACATTTTGTTGTATTTGTTACACCTTCTGATTTAGTATTATGTTCCTTTGTAACTTTGTTGCTATGGTAGCTGTTATAATGAGGGCCTGTTTTAAAAAGGGTTTGTGGTGGATGATCTGTATAAAGAAATGCACACTGCATTTTAACTTTGAAATTGTGTATTATTTTGTATTATACATTTGTGATTTTGTATTATAATTGTGCTATTTATGTATTATAATAAATGTACAATAGTGATCTATTGTTCTGAAACATAAGGGATATATCTTTTTTTGTATGATGTACAAGGAGGCATACAGAGTTATTAATAGGCAATAGGTTCTCCCCTTCTTCAGTTTTGTATTATAGCCAGTGTAGTTTGTTTTAAGGGAGTTATTTTTTGTTTTTCTTGGATTAGTTATAAGCAGCATATAATAAGCAATAGGGCTGTGTTTTATTTCTGAGATATCTTTTTCCTTCTTTATTTGATTGTATGCAGCATGTATCTTTATGGTTTTTTGTTTGTTTGTTTTAAGTGCCATCAAGTCAATGCTGACTCCTGGTGACCCAGCAGCCCTTGGGTTTTCTTGGCAAGGTATGACCAGAAGTAGATTGCCAGGCCATTTCTTCCTAAGCATTGGAGGGTAAAGAGACTTGCCCAAGGTCACAAGGAGTGCCAGTGGGAATTGAACCCAGATCTCTTTTAGTTTGGCTGTTGCTCTAACTAAAAGGCTACTCTTCCACTGATTCAAATTATTCTCCACATATTAGCTGCTATTCCAGTGCTCATACCATATTTCCTTATCTTTCTCCCACACTAACCCTTGTATTTGGTCAATTGCTTTTAGTGTTGTTGTGTAAAGTTTGTTTTCTGAACCTGGGAGTCATGTATTCTGAATTATTGATAATGTGTCTCTACATAATAAATTGAAAAATAAATAAATAAAAATAGTTGCTTATTTTTAGTTGTGGCAGTCACATTATTTTTTTTGAAACATCAACTATATCACTTAAAAGCTATGTATGTTCAGTGCAATTAGATGGATAGTTGTGGAGAGGTTGAAAGAGAGGATCAGTTTGAGGGACAGGACAGAAGAGATTGAGATAGAAGAATGAGGCTGCAGGGGTGTGAGATGAAGGAACTCCCCTCCCCCAAATTGGTTTTGGGTACCTGGGGTCGTGTGCAATGTTCCCTCTAATTTTCTGTAGGCTGCGTGCGCATAAAATATCAGCTGTGTGCAGCTTTTGAAGGAAGGTTAAATTTTTGTGCGCCACATAACGACACTCGGAGTTATATACTTTACAATTTGACTACACATCAGAATACATTATGTACACCACATTGATTTTAATCAAATTAAATGAAAATAGACGATTACTAAATGAAGCGGGAAATTTCTAGTAATTACAATCATAACTTTTAAATTTTAAGATGTCTGCGTTGTTTTCTATCAGAATCAGAGCCGTAATTTTTGTGCGCTCTGTTTTAAAGTATGTGCGCTCGCTCGGTGAGGTGTGCGCGCGCGCACACGCGCACAGCTTAGAGGGAACAGTGGTCGTGTGTATTTTCAAATGCTTAAAGAGTCACATTGGCTAAAAGTTGTGGGAACCCTGCTACTTCCATAGCCCTGACTTCCACAGCCATCAGGACTAGAAGATGATTCCAGGAGATAGAGAAGACATAGAACAGACAGCCAATACAAGTTTAACTTGGGGAAAAAAACAATAGAATTAAAGAAAGGACTTCCTGAGAGGACCTTTTCAAAAAAGGAGAGACCATATTTTATTCCCACAAAGGACTGGAGAGGGAGAAAGTGAAAGGTACTTGGGAGGATCTCTGGCTGGAGAGACTATGAACCTGCCCAGGACTGTCAGCCAAGTTTAATATTGAGAGGGTCCCTTGGAGTTAAGACCTCAGCACCAGGATGTGGGAGAAAAGACATAGGAGAGCTATTCCATTAATAGAATGCCTATGGTGGATCCAAGCACGGAACTAGGCACAACCAAGGGATCATTCACGCAAGAACATGGAGGTTGTTCTACAACAACTGAGAGAGCTTAGCTAACTCACAGTTTAAAAGGGCTAGAGAGTGACAGAGGGCTACTTTAAGGTATATGGGATGTGAATGAGGCAGCAGAGTTGAGCAGACATAGCCAAGAGACCTGATACCCAATGGGCTACCCAATAAAACTGATTTAAAACAAATTAATGAAACTTTATTTTCACTCAGCTCATAATTAAGGTCAACTGGCATCAGGTAAACTTGGGGTTTGCCATCTCGTATTTCTGGGAGAAAACAGCATGGAATAGATCTTCCCATTAGAATCTTCTAGTAACCCGGAATGGCCACTGTCAGAGAGAAGATGCTGGATTCAATGGAACATTGATTTGATTTAATATGCTACTTCTTCTGTTCTTATTCTATTGTTTTGTTCAACTCCTTGATTTCCATTTGCAAAAAAAAAGGAAGGCAAGACACAGAGGAAGGAAAGTTTATCTACAAGGCCAAAGTGAAAGAATGGTAGGCAGGAGACAGGTAAACTTCTTTTCCACTGAAAACACTTGAGTCTTGTGCATTATTTATAGCTTTTGGAAATACAGTCAAAGATAATTTATTGTGATTTCCCCTTTAAGGCTTTACCTCTTCGCAAGTGATAAGAATGCCAAGACTGAAATCTAAAAACCATTGATCAAAGATTGTAATGAATGATTCAGAATTATGCTTCCTTTGAATTCAACAGAGTTGCATAAAAGTCTGAACTCTGTATATATATATATATATATATATATATATATATATATATATATATATCTATATATCTATATATATATATAGATATATATATATAGATATATATACATATATTGTGCCTCCCCTATCTTAGAAACATAGAAAAGTGATGACAGAAAAACACCACATGGCCTATCTAGTCTGTCCTTCCATATCAACAACTACAACAGTCCCCTTCTTACCTTTAGAGATCCTCTTTGTTTGTCCCACGCTTTTTTGAATTCAGTTACTGTCCTCATCTCTACCACCTCCACTGGGAGACTATTCCACGGATCCACTACTCTTTCCGTAAAGAAATATTTCCGCATATCACTCCTGAATCTATCTCCCTTCACCCTCATCCCATGTCCCCTTGTAGAAGAACTTGCTTTCAATTGAAAGAGGCTCTCTCCCTGAACATTTATGCCACGGAGGTATTTAAACATCTCAATCATATCACCTCTATCCCGCCTTGCCTCTAAGGTGCACATATTAAGATCCTTAAGTCTGACCTCATAGACTTAATAATGAAGACCACTAATCATTTTAGTAGCCACTCTCTGCACCGACTCCATCCTGTTCACATCCTTTTGAAGGTGCGGCCTCCAGAATTGCACACTATACTCCAAATGAGGTCGTACCAAAGACTTATACAGAGGCATTATCACCTCCTTTTTTCTGCTAGCCATTCCTCTCCGTATGCACCCAAGCATCCTTCTAGCTTTTGCCGTTGCCTTTCTACCTGTTTAGCTACTTTAAGATCATCAGACACAACCACGCCTAGGTCCCGCTCTTCTTTAGTGGACAAAAGTACTTCACCCCCTATACTATATTGCTCCCTTGGATTGCTGCAGCCCAAATGCATGACCTTACATTTTTTAACATTAAATCCCAGCTGCCAGATTCTAGACCATTCTTCAAGCTTAGCTAGATCCCTCCTCATGTTATCTACACCTTTCTGGGTGTCTACTCTATTGCAGATTGTGGTATCATCCGCAAAGAGGCAAACCTTACCCGACAGCCCTTCCGCTATATCACTAACAAAGATGTTAAAAAGAATCGGACCAAGGACAGATCCCTGGGGTACACCACTGGTAACATCCTTCTCCTCAGAGTGAGCTCCATTTACTTGTACTCTTTGTCGCCTCCCACCCAACCAATTTCTAACCCAAGCAGTAACTTTAGGGTCTATCCCTAGGGTGCTCAGTTTGTTTATAAGTCGCCTGTGAGGAACAGTGTCAAAGGCTTTACTGAAATCTAAATACACCACATCTAGGGCTCTCCCTCGGTCCATCTCCCTGGTCACCCAGTCAAAGAAATCAATCAGATTTGTCTGACAAGACCTGCCTCTGGTGAATCCATGCTGCCTCGGATCCTGTAATCCACTGGACTCCAGAAACATCACTATTTTCTCTTTCAGCCGTGTTTCCAATAATTTACTCACCACCAAAGTTAAACTAACCGCCCTGTCATTTTCAACCACATCCTTACTTCCGCTTTTGTGTAAAGGCACCACATGAGCCTCTCTCCAGTCCTTTGGCACCACTCCCGACTGCAACGAGACATTGAAAAGGTCAGTCAGTGGAGCTGCTAGAACGTCCCCAAGTTCCCTCAGTATTCTAGGGTGTGTCCCATCTGGTCCCATCACTTTGTCTTCTTTAAGTTGAGCTAGTGTCTCACGAACACAGTCTTCTGAAAATTGTTCAAGATGTCCCTCGCTTCTATTCCTGTTTGTGGGTCTTTTCTGAGGTCCTGCTCCTGGTTCTTCATCTGTGAACACAGAACAGAAATATTTGTTAAGCAATTCTGCTTTATCCTTATCAGCTTCTACATATTCCTCCCCTGCACCCTCGAGTCTGACAATACCACTTTTGCCCTTCCCCTTCTCACTAATATATCTGAAAAATGTCTTATCTCCCCCCCCCCCCATTTTATTGCATTGGCTATTTCCTCCTCCTTTTGAATCTTTGCCTTCCTGACTACTTTGCTAGCTTCTCTAAGTTTTTCCAAATACAGATGCCTGTCTTCCTCTCTCTGTGATCTCTTGTATTTCATGAAGGCCTCCTTTTTCTTCACTTTTTCAGCTACTTCTTTTGAAAACCATAGCGGTCTCCTTTTCCTTTTACCTTTATTTACCATTTTAACAAAAAGGTTGGTTGCCCTTAAAATATCCCCTTTCAGTTTTGCCCACTGTTTTTCTACATCCCCCAGCTGTTCCCATCCCACTAACGACTCACTGAGGTATTGGCCCATCTTGGCAAAGTTAGTCTTCCTAAAGTCTAAGATCCTCACCTTTGAATGGATTCTAACAGCCCTAGTCCTAATACTGAACCACACCATCTGGTGATCACTGGATGCAAAATGATCTCCCACTACATCAGAAACACTTTCACCATTGGTAAGCACCAAGTCCAGTATGGCTCCTTCATGTGTGGGGTCTGTTACCAATTGCCTGAATAGTTCTCCCTGTAGAGAATCCAGGATCTCCTTACTTCTAGATGATACTGCAGCAGGAATGTGCCAATCAACATCTGGCATATTGAAATCTCCTATCTATCTTGGTGCCCCATTATAAAGTTTTCATTTTAAGGTAGGCACCTGAATTTTGACTACATAGACATAGACCACTCAGGCTCAACTGAAAAGGAGATTATAGTACCCCCGGTCCCCCCTTCAATGCCTTTGTATTTCTAAGTTGTTCCGGGGAGGCACTAGCCCCACTGGAGTCCTTCTTTACTGCTGCAGACTTTCCATTTTGTGGAGGAATGGTCCACGTGCCTTTCCACAATCTGGAAGCTTCCCAAAGTCTTCCCCAAGGTGGGAAGGCACTCAACTAGCTACTGGGGAAGAGCTGAAGACTTTTCAGAGTAAAGCCAGCATTTATGATGTGGTTGGATCAAAGCCCTCGGGATTGCTGATGTAGCTGCGCATGAAATGAGAGTCAGAAGCAGTAAAGATGTCTTACACTTTGGAACATGGAATGTATGAAGCATGAACCAAGGGAAGTTGGAGGTGGTCAAGAATGAAATGGAATGTGTACAACTTGATCTGTTGGGTGTCAGCGAACTGAAATGGACTGACATCAGGCACTTTGTATCAGATGATCACATGGTTTACTATGCTGGAAATGAAAGACAAAGAAGAAATGGTGTTGCATTTATAATAAAGAAGAAACTTGCAAGAACTGTAATGAAATACAATGCAGTCAGCCAACGCTTAATCTCTATTCGTCTACGAGGAATACACAACTATAATTCAAGTATATGCCCCAACAACAGCTGCAGAAGAGAATGAAATTGAAGAGTTCTATGAACAAGTACAAGCTGAAATTGACAGAACATGCACACAGGATATCCTGGTAGTCATGGGTGACTGGAACGCAAAAGTTGGCAACAAAGAAGAAGGCAAAGTGGTTGGAAAATATGGACTTGGCAACAGAAATGAAGTTGGAGAAAGACTGATAGAATTCTGCAACAACAATCTATTCATCTCAAACACCTTCTTCCAGCAACACAAGCCGTGACTGTACACATTGACTTCACTCATTGGATTGTATAAAAATAAAATTGACTACATCTGTGGAAGTCAACGATGGAAAATCTCTCTAACATCAACAAAGACAAAAACTGGAGCTGACTGTGGTACAGATCATCAACTACTAGTATGCAAACTCAAGCTATAGTTGAAAAAGAGCAAACCACTCATGAATGCAGCAAACTAAAGGGTTGTGGATGCTTGGAATTCCCTCCTGATGAAGGAGGTGGGGGAAAATGCAGTGACAGAATTCAAAATGGCATGAAACAGACACAATGGATCCATTTATATCAAGAGGATGAAATCAAAGCAAACTTAAATATCTTTTATACTTCAATAAATAGATGGGGGCTGACCTGAAGAGAACAGCAGGTACAACCCTAAACACAGGCATAGAGGGGGTGACCTGTATGGAACAGCAGTTACAACCACTCTGATCACCTCACTGGGCAGACCAGATGGACCATACTGCTCTTTATCTGACGTCATATACTATATTACTGTGTTACATTAAAACGTTTAGTAAACATGCCCTTTAGTGTTCGATTTGAAGGCCATCAATATGTCCAGATGCTTTGCTTCAATTCTGCAAATTCTCTCTAATGATATATTGTGAGAAAGCCAGTACAAGCTGTGGCACAGGGATTACGTTTCTCAAATCAGGGTTTTTTAATGTAAATATGCTTACACAGAGGTATGTCCAACATGTAATTGAGGGGTTAGAATGCTGGAGTATGTTCTGTCTTCTAATAAAGACTTTCTCTAATAATCTTTCTTTTCACATGATACATCCAGGAAGACTGGCAATTCGATGGATCGATACACTAACAATAGCTTTGGAGGGCACTCTGGACCTGATCCATGAAGGTGAATAGCGGGGCTGGACATTGCATCAGGATATCCAGCCCCAATATTTGCCCTCAGCCTATGCTGCCTCCCAGCTCCACTGCGCATACAGAGCCGCTGTGTGTGCTATGGGGAATGGGAGCAGCATGGGGGCAGAGAGTAGGCGGAGCTTAGGTGTGACCAACCCCGGGACATACAGGGCTTATTCCAGTGATGGCCCTGTACATCCAGGGATCACCAGGGGGATGCCCTGCTTATTCCACCTCTGAGGTGGAATAAAAGTGGGGCACTCCTCCGATCCTGGCTGGCAACCCCTCCCCCCACCCCGGAGCCCAGCAGCCCCTCACTGGAGCAACGGGACACTCACAGTGAGTCCCCGCCACCCAATCTGGGCCCCAGTGGCCTATGTCGGGGATGGGCGGTGGGGAATCAGGGGTCACAAAGGCAGCAGGCAGGTTGTACCATGGGGAGGACATCCCCCTGGTGATGCAGGAACATGTCGGGCCATTCCAGGACCTGATCCTCCAACTGCAGGGCCATCTTGCTCCTGCAGTACAGATTCAGGTTGTAGTGGGCCCATCCTGCCCAGGGGCGCCAAGACAGCTCAGATGTGCCTCTTCGGGGATTGGGCTCCACATCAATGGTTAGTCACCTGACTAAAAAACAAGCACAGTTTAGGACAACTATCCACAGGGTCACCATGAGTCGACATCAACTTAGCAGCACTTAACAACAAACAACAAACAACTGCTCCACATCAATGGTTAGTCACCTGACTAAAAAACAAGCACAGTTTAGGACAACTATCTACAGGGTCACCATGAGTCGACATCAACTTAGCAACAAACTACGTGTCTTAATGATGAATTGATGTATATTAACAGCGCACCTTAATAACTAGCCCCCAGAGAGTCTTCCATCATAGTTATTGCTCTAATTTCAATTAGAACTACAGTAACATAGCCAACAGAAAAGAAGTTGGCTAGATAAACTGTATGAAACTGGTACAAAATCCAAGTAATATCTTTCAAGAAATCTAAAATGCAAATCAAATAAAAATTCTGTGCACAATTTGAGAAACAGCACATGCATATGATTCCAACAGAAAAGTGTTGTACAGTTTCTCTACAAAGTTTTCAGTTAGGGTCCTTTAAATAAGTGCAAAAGCCTAATACACTTTAATGTGCATTTAGTGCCAAATTTACGTGCATTAAGTGCAAAGGCTCGGGGGCATGACCAACCTATTCCTGGCAGTTAACATGCGGATGGAGACTCTAATGCTCTGCTCACATACTGCGGATGCATCTAACTCTACCTGCTGTGGTGGCATTAGGTGCATTGATGCTAATGGAAACCTAGACAGTTAACACGCAATATGTCCTCCCTGTGCTAAAAGCAATGTGCTTTCTATGCCCACAATGAGCCTTCCCCACCCATTCATGCAAGTGGCATTTAGTGTGCGGATCAGTATGCAGTATGCCACTGCGGTAAAAGTTGCCATAGGCCCAAGCACGCAGTTACCGCACATAAAATCACATGTTAACTACTTAGCACACTTCAGCAAAAAGGTCCCTTAACATTTATCTATAGCTTATTGTGTCATTATAATATTTGAGAAGTTCTGTCTGATAAACAAATTTCAGTGTAGATTTTAGGGAGGTACATTCAGTTTACTGGGCACCTAAAAATGTAAAGTGCATGCAAATTGCTTGTACGCAGGTACACCTAAAAATGAATACATGTACCACTGATTTGCACATTTAAAAAATTTCTAGTAAGCATATAAAGCACATCGAAACAACAAATATGTGAAATAAATGTGAAAATCAGGAAAAATGTGTTTTAAATGAACACAAACCAAACTTTTTTTGGTCATGACCGCTTCTCTCCTCAGACCTGTTCTGAACGAAGTGTAAGTGTGTGCATGTGAAATACTGACCATTCACTAAATGCATGTGCACAGCACAGCGCCTGCCCAGTTCTGCTCAAACTATCCTGGATAAAGTAGTGTGATTACCAATAAAATGGCCTATCACGGCTAATTAAAAAGCCAAAAAAGAAAAATAAGATGACACCTTTTATTGGACTAGCTTAATACATTTTGGACTAGCTATTAACTAGTCCAATAAAACAGTACCACCTTATTTTTCTTTTTTGGCTTTTTAGTTAACTACCAAACTATCCTGAGAATGTTCAAATGCAGATTACATTCAGCCCAGCACTCCGGTCCTCCAGCTGCTCTCCCGGCGGGGATCGAGCGGACCGGAGCACCAGGCCACCCCCACCAAGCCGCTCTGCCCAATCCGGGCAGCAGGAGCACGTTTAGAAGAAGCGCCAGCCGGCGCGTGGCCTCCTCTTCAGCCCAGCACTCCAGTCCTCCAGCTGCTCTCCCGGCGGGGATCGAGCGGACCGGAGCACCAGGCCACCCCCACCAAGCCGCTCTGCCCAATCTGGGCAGCAGGAGCACGTTTAGAAGAAGCGCCAGCCGGCGCGTGGCCTCCTCTTCAGCCCAGCACTCCGGTCCTCCAGCTGCTCTCCCGGCGGGGATCGAGCGGACCGGAGCACCAGGCCACCCCCACCAAGCCACTCTGCCCAATCCGGGCAGCAGGAGCACGTTTAGAAGAAGCGCCAGCCGGCGCGTGGCCTCCTCTTCAGCCCAGCACTCCGGTCCTCCAGCTGCTCTCCCGGCGGGGATCGAGCGGACCGGAGCACCAGGCCACCCCCACCAAGCCGCTCTGCCCAATCCGGGCAGCAGGAGCACGTTTAGAAGAAGCACCAGCCGGCGCGTGGCCTCCTCTTCAGCCCAGCACTCCGGTCCTCCAGCTGCTCTCCCGGCGGGGATCGAGCGGACCGGAGCACCAGGCCACCCCCAACAAGCCGCTCTGCCCAATCCGGGCAGCAGGAGCACGTTTAGAAGAAGCGCCAGCCGGTGCGTGGCCTCCTCTTTAGCCCAGCACTCCGGTCCTCCAGCTGCTCTCCCGGCGGGGATCGAGTGGACCGGAGCACCAGGCCACCCCCACCAAGCCGCTCTGCCCAATCCGGGCAGCAGGAGCACGTTTAGAAGAAGCGCCAGCCGGCGCGTGGCCTCCTCTTCAGCCCAGCACTCCGGTCCTCCAGCTGCTCTCCCGGCGGGGATCGAGCGGACCGGAGCACCAGGCCACCCCCACCAAGCCGCTCTGCCCAATCTGGGCAGCAGGAGCACGTTTAGAAGAAGCGCCAGCTGGCGCGTGGCCTCCTCTTCAGCCCAGCACTCCGGTCCTCCAGCTGCTCTCCCGGCGGGGATCGAGTGGACCGGAGCACCAGGCCACCCCCACCAAGCCGCTCTGCCCAATCCGGGCAGCAGGAGCACGTTTAGAAGAAGCGCCAGCCGGCGCGTGGCCTCCTCTTCAGCCCAGCACTCCGGTCCTCCAGCTGCTCTCCCGGCGGGGATCGAGCGGACCGGAGCACCAGGCCACCCCCACCAAGCCGCTCTGCCCAATCCGGGCAGCAGGAGCACGTTTAGAAGAAGCGCCAGCCGGTGCGTGGCCTCCTCTTCAGCCCAGCACTCCGGTCCTCCAGCTGCTCTCCCGGCGGGGATCGAGCGGACCGGAGCACCAGGCCACCCCCACCAAGCCGCTCTGCCCAATCCAGGCAGCAGGAGCACGTTTAGAAGAAGCGCCAGCCGGCACGTGGCCTCCTCTTCAGCCCAGCACTCCGGTCCTCCAGCTGCTCTCCCGGTGGGGATCGAGCGGACCGGAGCACCAGGCCACCCCCACCAAGCCGCTCTGCCCAATCCGGGCAGCAGGAGCACGTTTAGAAGAAGCGCCAGCCGGCGCGTGGCCTCCTCTTCAGCCGAGCACTCCGGTCCTCCAGCTGCTCTCTCGGCGGGGATCGAGTGGACCGGAGCACCAGGCCACCCCCACCAAGCCGCTCTGCCCAATCCGGGCAGCAGGAGCACGTTTAGAAGAAGCGCCAGCCGGCGCGTGGCCTCCTCTTCAGCCCAGCACTCCGATCCTCCAGCTGCTCTCCCGGCGGGGATCGAGCGGACCGGAGCACCAGGCCACCCCCACCAAGCCGCTCTGCCCAATCCGGGCAGCAGGAGCACGTTTAGAAGAAGCGCCAGCTGGCGCGTGGCCTCCTCTTCAGCCCAGCACTCCGGTCCTCCAGCTGCTCTCCCGGCGGGGATTGAGCGGACCGGAGCACCAGGCCACCCCCACCAAGCCGCTCTGCCCAATCCGGGCAGCAGGAGCACGTTTAGAAGAAGCGCCAGCCGGCGCGCCCGCGCCTGAGGGCCGCGCAAGAGGGCCCTTTGGCACGGCCCTTAGGCTAAGGCCTGTAAAGATCCACAAGACAGATAAATAACGCTAAAAAAAAACCAAGCCCACGCCAACACCAACAACTACAACAAAGAGCAGCCGAGCTCCCTCAAGATCCAGCTCACGAACCACATCCTCACTGCAACGTTCCAATCGCAAGTATACCTGCCGACACCAGCAACTGAGCTGACACCATAGATTTCTTTCATTAACTAACTGTACCAGCCCAACCGAGACACTCACAGAGAACTTCAATCAACTGGATAAGCATGCAGCTTGAGCTCCCCTAGGGTTGAGCTTACTCTCACCAGCAACCAGATGATCTGTCCATCACCGCAAGTATACTACCTCTAAATGAACTGATTGTCCATGATATTACCAGCATCTGTAATCACACTGTTCCCAGTAGCCATTACCTTTCTCTCCTATTATACTGTTGTCAGTAGCCACTACCTATCTCTCCTATTATACTGTTGTCAGTAGCCACTACCTATCTCTCCTATTATACTGTTGTCAGTAGCCACTACCTATCTCTCCTATTATACTGTTGTCAGTAGCCATACCTCTCTGTTATTATACTGTTGTCAGTAACTGATACCTCACAACCATAGTACTGTCTTCATGCAGTTAATTATTGTCCAACTTGTAATCACTGTACTGTTACACTTAAATTATCCCAGTTACTGTTGTTCAATATCCTTCTGCACAGCTGTCAACTTGCTCTTTTTCTTCACAGTTATATATTCTGCTTGTAGTAGCAAAGTTACCCCGAACTGACTTCTCTGTACTACACTTTATTAACGCTGCTGACAAGTAATTTCATCCATAGTCATTGTATGATCCTTTACTATAATCATTTAATACAACACATTTCTTACAAACATGGATCTCACAAAGTACCAATCCTACCTTATTATCACCATACTAACCATTCACCTAACCCAAAACATCTACGCTCTCAAACCAAATCCTACAGCATACAACACCATCCCCATCATTCACAACCCATACAAAACCACACCACAACCATACTCACACACACTTAACCAGACACACCGTCCCAACACTCCCAGACACTCAAGACTAATACAAATAAATCTCGTACAAGTCAAACCTATAAGCAGATCTTCTGAAACAAACACCATCAGAAAATTCATCCTCATAAATGCAAGATCCATACGAAATAAAATACCAATAATTAATGACATAATCACTGATGAAAAACCTGATATCCTTCTCATCACAGAGACCTGGCTCGCACCCACAGACACAATCCTCCTAAACCAACTCAACACACATCAATATGACCTTTTCAACTGCCACCGAGAAGCAAAAAGGGGAGGCGGGGCCCTTATCATCACCAAAAAAGAGCTCAAATACTCACTAAAAAATGTGAATAACATAGACGGTATGGACATCATAAATATAGAAAACAAAACCCTTGCACTGTCCCTCATCTACAGGCCCCCCTCAGCGGACCACAAAAATCTCACCCCCATCCTAGAACTTGCATGTACAGCTACACAGAGAAAACCACTTGTTATATAAGGTGATCTGAACCTTCCATCACTCAACCCACAACACACAATCAACTTTATGGATTCCATGAAAGAAATGGGTTACAACCAAATCATACAAACATCTACACATACAAAAGGTAACGCTCTAGACCTTGTATTCATTCCCACCCCATTTAATAAACACCAACTACAATCCCCACCTCTTATTACGGAAGTACCATGGTCAGATCACCACCTAATAACCTTCAATTTACTCTCACTATCACACACCAACACTGAAACTACTCCAACACCTTATAAATCTCGCTTTACACACTTCAACAAAGACACCTTCCTAGACACCGTATTACCTAACCTTATAAATAACACAACGGAAGTCAACACTATAATAGACCAATGGAACTCAACAATAAAAGAAGCAGCAACTCCCACTCAAGGTCCCCAAAAACAATTCACAAAAAGAAAGTCGGAAAAATGTTTCAATAGAGACCTCTCTAATATAAAAAAGCAACTAAGAAAACAAGAAAAACGGTGGAGGAAATCTAAAACAAGCGATAATAAAGCACAATACCTGAGTCTTCTCAACAAATACAAAGACACTATTAACAGATCGAAAAGGGAATACCACACAAAAGTCATAAATATGGCACTCAATCGACCGAGAGAATTATTTGCAATTATAAAAACACTAACAAAAACCCAAACTCCAGAGCCTGAACAATCAACGATAAGCGCACAAACCCTTGCAACTCATTTTGCTAACAAATTAAAAAACAAATCATCTAACACAATCATAACTATACCCACGGACTTAAAACCAACCAATAAATGGATAACCTTTCAAGACATTGAACAAAAACACCTCCTCAATATCATATCAATGATCAACACCACTACCTCCCCCTAGATCCATGTCCAGTATCATGGATAAAAAACACCAAAAATGAATTAGCTATCCATATACAAAATATAGTAAACCAATCACTATCCCAGGGCATCATGCCAGATGCCCTAAAACTCACATCCTTACGCCCTATAATAAAAAATAATAAACTCAATTCTACAGACCCAAACTCCTACAGGCCCATAGCCAGCATACCGTTTATTGCCAAAGTAATAGAAAAAATCATACAGCTCCAACTACAAGATTTTATCGACACACATGCACCACTTGACTCACATCAATTCGGCTTCCGCCCATCACACGGGGTCGAAACTTTGCTAATAACACTCATGGATGACCTCATAAAAGGCACTGACACATGCAACCAAGGTTACATCCTCATATTCATTGATATAGCTGGTGCCTTTGACAATGTCCACCACAACACACTCATTAACAGACTCCTAAGCCTAGGAATAGGAGGAACAATTCTACAATGGTTTATATCATACATCACAAACCGATCGATACACGTTAAATTAGGCCAAGACACCTCTGAGCCATTCGTACAAGGACAAGGTATTCCACAGGGCTCAGCCCTTTCGGCCCTCCTTTTCAACTTGTATCTTCAACCCATCACAAATATATTTAAAAAACATAAAGTCAACCACTACATATACGCAGATGATATCATGCTCACTCAACCAATAAACACAAACAATCCCACCTACCAGAACTTACTAGACTGCATCAGCGAAGCAAATACTTGGCTAGAAAATAATAACCTCAGCATCAACCTAAAAAAAACTGAAGCAATGTTCGTAACAAGAAAACCAGATACTACTCTCCCTGAAACAATAACAATTAACGACACAATAATCCCAATCAAAAAGGAAGTAAAATACCTAGGCATCATAATAGACCACACACTTAGTATGCTCCCTCACATAAAACAAACCGTGAAAACTATATTCTATAAACTTAAGACCATTCAACACCTACGACCAATACTAGACACACATGACTTCAGATCTGTTATCAGCACACTCATCACTCTACACTTTGACTATTGTAATAGTCTACTTATCGGCCTCCCTCTCACAAATACCAACTTACTCCAACGAGCTCAAAACATCTGTGCTCGAGTAACAGCAAAAGCCCGCCTCACTGACCACATAACTCCCATCCTCGCCGAACTACACTGGCTTCCCATAAATAGTAGAATATCATACAAAATACTCTTAACCACATTTAAACTTATCAACGGCATATCACCCTCACATCTAACCACTCTACTACATGCTCCAAAAGAACATAGAACCCGCAGACAAAACGCAACCCACTCACTAGACATAAAAAAATCAATTCGAAAAACAAAAAAAACCACAAGCTCAAGAGCATTCTCATATGCAGCCCCCACCCTATGGAATAAACTCACACTAAGCCTCCGCAAAATAAAGGATCTCCAGACATTCCGGAAAGAACTAAAAACATATCTGTTTAAAGAACACTTTATAAATCCTAATGAAACCCCCCATCCCCCTCACCACACCTCCATAAAAATCCTCCCTAACCACAGATCAAAAAGCCTCAAACCTCAACACACTTAGGAAAAAACAACCCTTAAAAACCACGATTAATAATTGACTAATGTAAATATTTGACTGATGTAAATAGTTAAAGCAGTTGTATAATTATATGTTCCATGTTATTGTTCATGAAAAGTTAATTGTACATAGTTTGAAGAAAATACGATGTTCCATGTAAAACCATGTTCATTATGTTAATTGTAAACCGTTCATTATGTTAATTGTAAACCGCCTTTGATCTTGGGAAAAAGCGGTATAGAAGAAAAGCATAAATAAATAAATAAAATAAATAAATTACAGAACAGAGGGTGCAATCTTGCAGTGCACCTACTTTTTATACATGTGTACCTTACAGTATTTTATACCAGTCCTTTTATATTTCAAAAAAAAAATGTACACCTGGAAAATGCTTTATAAAATGACACCAGTACTGTGATATACTACAAATGCCAATTTTGTAAAGAGAACTAGGGAGGGATAAAAAACCCAGTTGGCTTTAAAATGGGTTTAGGAGAAGACATTTATATAACAATCTGAAATAAATCTTTTCCTCACTGTAGAGTTCATGTCTAAGAGGGTCTTTTGCTAAAGGGATCTAGCTGACAGTGTGTGCTCTGGTGCATGCTGAATGTACGCTGAGACACTCATTGCCAGCTATTGCGGGGCTGTGGCAGCGTGGGACGATTCCTGCACGAAGAGCCCGATTCAGATTGAGGCATATCTGGCCCGTCTGGATGCCCAAAAGCTGGACAGGCTGGATTTGCACCTGATTCTGCATCCACGGGAGCTTGACATTCCTGCAGGAGCAGAATCAGGTGCAAAGGGCCTGGACAGGCAGGACATGCCCCGATTCTGTGCCGCTGCATTCTATCTCCTTCCCCATACAACTCTCCCAATGCTCCTGCATGGAGCCCCGGTGCCATGGCATCCCATCGCCATGGCAGTGGGATGCCATGCATTAGCCCCGATTCCCCGCAGAAATTCGAAGAAATTGTTCCCCAGATGGGCCTGCCAAAGCCGGGGTCAGGCTGCGGGGAACCTCCTGCTGCTGCTCACTTAGGTTAGGGGGTCCTCCGCTGCCACTCTGCACCCTGGGGGGGGGGACTTATTCCACCTCTGAGGTGGAATAAGTCCCCCATCTAACGCCTCAACCCCGAAAATACAGGGCCATGATCAGAATTGTCCCTGTACATCCAGAGTCATGGCCCGCCTCTGCCCCGGCCATGCTCTCCTCCTGCCCTGCCCCTCTCCTGCCTCTGTCCAGAGCTTCCCGCACAACGCCACTGTGCATGCAAAGAACCTGGTGATGAGAATTCACTCCCTGTGAATAGCAGGGGTTGGACTCCAAACTGGATGCCGATCCCTGCTTTTCGTAGATCGGAATGACCCCCCTAACTGTGTAACCCATGTTAAGGTTGTGAGCGGGTGGGTTAGGGGGTAGAGAGTAGAAGTGGTGAGCTCAGCGCAGTTATCACTCTTTTCACACCATGTGCTACGTGCATTAGCGTGGAATCACCTAACGCTACCTCAATAGGTGGTGTTAAGGGCACCTGCACTAATGCAGCATGTGCTAAAGGACAGGGCTCTACGTTAACTACCATCGTTGCATCTAGCATGCCATCATTTCAGTGCTTTTGCCACATTAGGTGCAACACCTTAGTGCCCTTTAGCAAAAGGGCCCCTGAGCTTATGAGAAACTTATTTAACTTTGATTCAGGATTGAATTTCCTTGTTAGAGATTTCCTGCTATATTATTTGAACAAAATCATGCAACCGTTTGCAAAATGGAATTTTATTTAGTAAATTTATTTAGTAAACATTTGTATACCGCTGCTTCCTACGATCAGCAGTGGTTTACTTTACAGAATCATAGTGTATCGTACAATACAGTGATTTTTAGATTTACATTTCGATTAGGCAATGATTTACATAAAACAGGAGAATCAATGGGATACAATATACATTTGGTTGGGGCACACAGTTCTGGGTATACATTTGATTGCAAGAGTGTGGGAGGGGTCCAATATATACAATTTATACATGATTACATGCCAGTATTCAAAATGCCGCCGTGGCAGGCAAAAGACATCTGGTTGAGGTAGAAGTATCGCCCTTAGGTCAGGTTGTAGTGAGTCTGAAATAAATGGGTTTTGAGTTTCCTTCTAAATTCACTCAAGTTATTTGTGAGTCTCAACTCGTGTGGGAGCTGGTTCCAGTGGATTGGTGCTGTATATGTGAATGCCCTATTGCTTGTTTCTGCTTTGACGGTTCTTATGCTTGTCGGAACACAGAGAGCGTTGAGATTTATGGTCCTTCTGCTCCTGTTGTGTGGTTGAATAGCGATTAGATTATTGAGGTAGGATGGTGCGATGTTATGGATGAGTTTAAACGTTGTTATGAGAAGTTTGAAAATGATGCGGGCGGCCACCGGGAGCCAATGCAGTTCCATAAGTACTGGGGTTATGTGGTTTGTGACTTTCTTTTCCATGATGACTCTTGCAGCAACATTTTGAGCCATTTGCAAGATGTTTAGGGTGTTCTTCGGAAGCCCTTGCAGGATGGCGTTGCAGTAGTCCAGGTGGGGAATAATGAGAGCTTGTGCAACAGACCTAAAGTCCGATTTTTCGAGGATATTGCGAAGTGGTTGCAGAACTTTCAGCTTGTAAAAAATGGCTCTGTTAATTGTTCGGAGGTGTTTATCCATCCTAAGGTTGCAGTCTAGTAGGACTCCTAGATATTTTATTGCAGGTTTCGTATGATAAATGTTATTGTTAAGGGTGACTGTGGTGGGCGGAATGAAGTTGGTTTTCTTAGAGATAAACATGACCTCTGTTTTCTTGTGGTTTATTGACATGTTGTTTTGATGCAGCCATGATTGGAGCATGTCAAGGCATTCCTCTAGTGGAGTGAAATCCGGTTGTGTTATGTCCAGGTGCGTATACAGCATCACATCGTCAGCATAGATGTGGTAATTGATGTTGTGCTTCTGAAAGATCTTGCAGATCGGTTTTATATATAAATTAAATAAGAGGGATGATAAGGCAGACCCCTGAGGAATCCCCTGGGTTTGGGGGAAGGCATCAGCTTTATCAGTTATTTTAATTGAATAACTGTAGTTTTATTATCTGAAGTACTTTTGTAGCAGCTACAGTAGCTGGTATAACCAATCCAATTAAAAGAATGTTATTATGAAGGATTTTTTAATGAAAGTATAATCAATATAGGTTTTGCTAATTCAGAGGAAGTAATTATAGATCTGCTCAAAAAGTCTTCCACATGAACGAATATATAATAGTTCTCTGTAAAACGCATTGTTTGCATCATATAATACATTCTTTCCAATTTTGCTACATAGACCAATTCACCAATTAGGGGGCTGCCTAACCTTTCAATACTTCTTTAGAGTCAGGAGTTGTCCCACGCCACAAAAATGGAATTAAGGAGGACATTGGTAATTACAGGCCAGTTAATCTGACCTCTGTTATAAGTAAATTAATGGAAACACAGCTGATGGTGCAGTTTCTGAAATTCAGTGGATTGCAGGATCTGAGGCAGCATGGTTCTACCAGAGGTTGGTCTTATCAGACAAATCTGATCAATTCCTTCAACTAGGTGACTAGAGAGCTAGATTGAGGGAAAACACTATGGAACATGAACTCTAACTCACCACACCAGTAACACGCATGTGAGACATGTTACCAGTATGGGGAGGTTGCTGTTACTGCAGGGGGTGTGTGCTTCCATTCACCTGCAGTTCATGCAAGCCTAATACCCTGTCACCATGCTAGCTGACACTTCGGCATAACTAATGCCGCCCATTGAGGTGATGTTATTTACACCTGCTCTATTGGTGTCAAGCAGGGCTAGCTGCAATACAGGGATAATGTCTGCACACTGTTGTATCCCATCCTATCCCTGCCCTGACACACGGCTACCAGGATTGCACAGGGATTTTAGCATGGGCCCTTGCTACGTTTTAGTGTGGCACCTAAAATAGATTCTAACCGCATGCTATCCTGCTATCCTAAATGTAGTATACTTGGATTTCAGCAAAGCTTTTGACACAGTTTAATATAGGCTATTTATAAATGAACTGAGTGCCCTTGGTATGGGCCCTAAGGTGAGTGGGTTAAAAAGTGATGGGAGCCAACAAAGAGAATAGTAAATGGAATTCGCTCTGAGAATAATGACATTGCCTTCAATGTGCCACAGGGATCGGTTCTTGATCCAGTTGTTTGTAACATTTTGTAAGAGAAATTGTGAAAGAGCTGTTGGATAAAGTTTTCCTCTTTGTGGATGATCTCAACATTTGAAATAGGGTCGACACTTTGGAAGGTGTGGGTAACATGAGGAGGGAAATAGAAAAGCTTGAAGAACGTCTAGAATTTGGCAGATAAAATGTAATGCTAAAAAATGCAGGAGCATGCATTTAGATTACAAAAATCCAAGACAGCAGTACAGCATAGAGGATGAAATACTTTTGTATATGAATAAAGATGAGAACTGATTGAATCTGAAGTTCTTACTGTGGCCAAGCAGGTAGAAAAAGCAGCAGCAAAAGCCAGAAGGATGCTTGGGGATGCATAGGCAGATGTACGGCATGTAGGAAAAAAGAATTAATAATGCCTCTGTATAAGTACATAAGAACATAAGATATGCCATGCTGGGTCAGACCAAGGTCCATCAAGCCCAGTATCCTGTTTCCAACAGTGGCCAATCTAGGTCATATGTACTGTGATAAGGAAGCTTATCATAGCTCAGGAAGGAGCTATAAAAAAGGTGAAGTGACTCTGAACAAGCAACCTGTCAGTTCTGGTAGAAATAAGAAAACAGAATTTCCCCATAAAAGACTACCAGTCCCAGAATGCACCAGGTTTCCAACAGCCATTAGAGGAGCTGAAGTGGGGAAACGTGTGTTCAATCAGGAGGGCTATGAGGTAATCCCTAAGCACTCATCTCAAAGGGCAGGGCCTGATTCAGCACAGCTGTGCTGTGTTAAGGTGGAGCACTCATCTAAGCAGAATAAAGGTAGAGTTTATTCTACAGAGAATCATCCTCAGGATCCTTATCCTCATCATCTTCATGATCAGCTTGGATATCCTCAGTTTCATCTGGAGGATCATCAGAAGCAGAAGCCAAACCGGACGGACAGAGAGGGCAAGAAACCCTTTGGAAGAAAGAAGAGAAAAGCCTTTGGGAGGTCTAGAGAAGTCTGGAGCAGTACGTATACTGGGAGGCATTCCAAGGGCCAGCATACACCATTGGACTGGGGAAAGCCAGAGGAATGGTGCTGCAGAGCTAGGAATCTCCAGACGGTACCTGTGAGGGAGACGGCTGCACGTGGAAGGGACCCTAAGACCCATGCCAGAAGGTATGTGGAGAGAGATCCAGTGTCCAGGGATCTGGATTGGAAGGCTGGACATAAGAACTGGACTACATACTGGCCAGGCTATACAGAGAGGAACTCTAACAGCAATGGAAGCTCAGGTATGAACACTGATCTATGCCCTAGCTATAACCTTGAAAGACAGCAGGGAAACAAGTATTCTCCTGAAAGTGCTCCATTGAGAAATTCATCTGTGCCAATCCATGATATTGAACCCATGATTGTTGAAGAAGGGGGAGGGATTGCAGATGAAGGCTGTGTTTACATGGACTGCTCTCTGTCTAAACTCCTGTGGTAATTTTCTGTTACAAAGTACAGCAACCATCACAAAGAAATACAAATTTGTTCTTTAATCTACTCAGAAAAGCTCCTGAGTAGGATTTTTAGCCACGCAGTAGAAAGCAAGCCAGCTAAGGGGTTTCAGCTGGGTAACTGCTAGCAATTGAGCCTTACCTAATTGCTTGTGAGCTCTGAGGGAATCACTTCTGAATCTATGTGGGAAGATATAAGAAGTTAACCTGAAAAGAACAGTTTTTCTCTTCTTTGTGGATTTTTGTTTGTTGTTTGATATACTGCTAAGAAAATATTAGCTAAAGCCTACAGAAAAGACCAGTTTGTTACCAACCAGGTCTTATTTCTTTTGCTTTGATTGCCTGACAAGTTCAAATGTTGTTTTCCTGATTTTGTTTTTCCAAGTTTAACACTGAAAGCAAGTAACCTGATTTATGTGCTACCAAGCATATCTGTGTTGGGAGAAATAACCCCATAAATAAATATCTTATTGGCTTTACCCTCAAGCACAACTATTTATTGTGAGCAGCTGTGTCTGGTGTGAATGGACTGCATTGCCCACAATCCCTTGCCAATCATATTGATATATGCACTTGCCAAGACTGTGAACATTCTCACCCAGGCAGCCGTCTGACAGTACCTAGTGAGACCTCATTTGGAGTACTGTGTGCATTCTAGAGACCACATCTTCACAAATCTATAAACGGAATGGAGTTGGTCCAGAGGGTGGCTAGTAAAATGGTCAATGGTCTTTGTTATAAAGCATATGGAGAAAGAATTAAGATCTTAACATGAATAGTCTGGAAGAAAGGCAGGAAAGGAGAGATATGATAGAAATATTGAAATACCTCTGTAGTATAAATGCACAGAAGACAGGCCTCTTTCAACTGAAAGGAAGCTCTAGAATGAGGGGGGCATAGGATGAAGGTGAAGGCAAATAGATTCAGGAGTAATCTGAGAAAATATTTATTTATGAAACAAGTGGTGGATGCATGGAACAGCCTCCCAGTGGAGGTGGTGGAGATGAGGACTATATCTGAATCAAAGAAACCATGCAAAAAGCATAAAGTTCTCTAAGGGAGATGAAGGGACTGTAGAGCTTAATAGCTGGTATGACTGGGCAGACTAGATAGGTCATATGGTCTTTATCTGCCACCATTTATTATGTTTCTGTGTTTAAAAATGGCAGGGGTTCAGCTGACGTCAGGTTCAAGAAACCATAAAAGATAAGAATGGAGGCCTGTAAGGTCAAGATCAAGGAATATATTCTTAAATGGGTCTGCACCTTAACATTAAAAAGACAAAGATTCTGACAACTGGCAAAATCAATAAGTTCATCGTTGATGGAGAAGAAATTGAAATAGTTGACCGTTTTAACTTACTTGGATCAACAATTAATAAAGAAAGGACTAGCAGTCAAGAAATTTGACAACATAGATCATTGTAGAAAGACATAATGCTTGGCAAGGTAGAAGGTCACCATAAAAGAGGAAGGCCGGCAATGAGATGGATCAATACAATAGCATCAGCTATGAATACCACTCTCAACAATGAGCCTTTTGGCTGAAGACCGAATAAAGTTTAGGTCAACTAACCAGACGGTCTCCAGGAGTCAACACCGGCTCGACGGCACTTAACAACAAGGTAAAGGGGGAGCAGTTAGGTGGGGAGGATGGATTAGTGGAAGTGTGGGGATAAGTACAGTTATGGTCAGCATTATTCGACACTTGCATTTTAGGCATGTTGTGTACAATATCTAGAGAAATAATTGGAAATATTCCAACTGTATGTCATCATAATATTTAGTATGTTGAAAGGTATACTTCTAGTTTCAATTTAAAACACAGAAGAGAGCTTTCTGGTTACATTTAGAACCCAGCAGAGAGCTTGTAGTTTAAATTTCATAATAGGTTAGAGCCTAGCAGCAGCAAAGAGCTATAATTTAAATCAAATAAGAATATAGCTTAGCACAAAAGGCAAAACAGGATCAGTACTCTTTGAGAAGCAAATAAAGTCTTCTAGAGACCTTTACAAAGAGGCCTTCTACCTAGGGGGCAAGAGACCTGTGAAAGTTTTTCAATAGGTGTTAACGCGAGGTGGCAGTTCAAAAGGCCATTTTAAAAGACTCCTTCTATCCAAGCAAGGACTGTTAGTTACCCAGTAATTACCTCAGCAGCACAAGTATAAATAGCTCAACCAGAGCTCTGTGATCCTCAGTCTTGAAGGACTAGAAAAGGGGACTGTTACTTCTGAAGAGAGATCTGCAATTGTGAATATATACTTCTGGGAATTTTCTGAAAGGCATTTTTTCTATCAAAACTAATTAATCTGTGAACCCACTATTTTTTGTTAAATCAGTCAGGGCCTAGTAGCAGCAGTTTAAGTTTAAATTTAAAACACAGAAGAGAACTTTCTGGTTACATTTCATACCCAGCAGAGAGCTGTAGTTTAAATTTAATAGTCACTCAGGGCCTAGCATCAGCAAAGTACTTTTAGTTTCAATTTAAAACACAGAAGAGAGCTTTCTGGTTAAATTTAGAACCCAGCAGAGAGCTTGTAGTTTAAATTTCATAATAGGTTAGAGCCTAGCAGCAGCAAAGAGCTATAATTTAAATCAAATCAGAATATAGCTTACCTCAGCAGCACAGGACAGGGTACTGTGTAGCAGCTCTCTTTTAATAAGTGTTATCATCACTTTTAATAAGTGTTAACATCACTTATCGCGTGATAAAGCAGCGGCGGCATTAAGGCACACTAACGCTGTGAAATCCGGGTCTGAAGGGTGGAGTAAGGCTTCCCAGAGGGTGGAGAGGGTGGAGAGAAGGGGTCAATGGGCGGAGAGTGGGCGGGGAGAGGCTCCAGGCACACTAACGCTTTGAAATCTGGGTCTGAAAACTAACACCAGTGAAACCCTTGCGTTAGGCACATTTGCAGGAAAGAGAAACCATTTAAGTCAGCAATGTGCAGCAAAGGCAAGGAAACCCAGAAAAGTGATAGTAGTGATACATGTGCAGGAAAGAGAAACCATTTAAGTCAGCAATGTGCAGCAAAGGCAGGGAAACCCAGAAAAGTGATAGTAGTGATACATGTGCAGGAACCAAAAAGGCAAATAAACATATAAAATGACCAGAACCACATTTAAAATCCCAATAACCAAGCTGGCCAATAGTGATATTAATGATAAACATAAAGCGACACTACTGACAAAGCGTAAAAATTAAGATATCATGTTTGGAAGGGTCTATGCTCTGTCCCCCTACAAAGTGAATGATCCCACATTGAAATAGCACTGATCAGGGTTTCTGTTGTTTAGATTGGGCAGGTTTGTTATGGCATGCACATGTGCATCAACAGCAGAGTGGGCACGTAGGAAAGGGCAACTGTACTGATGCTGTAAATGGGATACAGGGGGCTGCATGCGGCACATGCTGTGGTCCAGCTGGGGCACAGTGCGGACTAGGCAGATGCCTAGGTGGCACATAGGAATGCCGAAACTGTAAAGCAGCAAGACAGCAACTGATGAGGGTCCAACATGGGCACAAGTGTGTGTCCCACAGTGTCATAGGGGATATTACCCAGCAGGTACCCCGAAGGGCACATAACATTGGCAGGCGGTGCCAGGGGGAAGCGCGCATGTCCATGTAGGCACCCCTACCTGAGAACCCACACCATAGACAGATGCCTACCGGCATACTGGATGATCTGGGAATGTGCACCACCAGCACCACCGGCATAATGGCATGGCAGCATGGTGGCGGAGGGGTGGGCAGTGGCGGGGGTGGGCAGTGGCATCTGCACACAGCAGACCATGGCCAAGCCCCGTTTAGGTGGGTGCCGTGCACTGCAACGACAGGGTCTGTCTGACGAACAGTCATGGTATCCCCAGGGAATGATCTGCCCCTGTGGCAACAGTGTGGTGTAGTACACACAGCCAGAGTGTTCAGGTGCAGAAGGTCACAGGTTCAAGTCCCAGCTGTGGCTCCTGCCTACCCTGTCCCTGTGGCAGGTGCAGGCCTGTGATCCACGGTGTCTGACATAAGCAGGCAGGCCTAACTAGCTTGACCTGTAAATGAAGCCTGTGGAGAGGCACATAGGAACTGCACATCCCCCAATATGCTGCTATTGTAGGATAGAACTCTGTAAGAGAACTAAACTAACTTAGGTAAGCAAAACTGAGAGATGGAAAAATACAGAAAAATATGTTTAAAAGTTACTGATAAGAAAAAGTACAGCTGCAAGGAATATAATTGGGAGTGCTGACAGATGAGTTGCAGAGCCCTGCTCCCCTGCATGCACAAATTGGCTCTATGGCCTTGAAAGTATGAAAGTAACAAGTTGATGAACTGACCATTGTAATTGGGACTAGAAGGGGGGTATGCAGGTGCCATGCCCACTGAAGGAACATAATTGGATAATCTTATCAGTACCGGCACCAATGGAAGAGGTACGGGAGGTACGGGAGAGTACCGGGACCAAGTGAAGTGTTTTTCTATACCTAGAATGGAACAGAAGTCTATAAAAGTTGTTGTAATGCTAGAAAACTTTGCTCAGCCATTTTGAATTTGACTTGCTTGAGACTTGTGCACAAATAAATGATTTGGACCTTCTGAACAGACTCCTGGTATCATTGGTTTGTCTGCGCTTTGCTGCTACATATTCTTGGTGCGTTGGCCGGGAAGTTGTGGAATCAAAGTGTATATAGGGCAATATACCACGACTTTCCGCCTCTATAGGCTTGGTCCTGCCGGGATCGCGCCCTTCCGACGAGGGCTGCTCCCTGGCGCCGCCGGTCCCTTGTATCGGAGGGAGCTGGTCGGACCTCGGCGGGTGCCGGGCCCGGCTGGAGCCAACGCCTCGAACCCGAGTGAGGGGAGTCCGAGGTCCAACTCATGCGCCTGCTTGGGAAGTTTGAGGACCGGATCCGGTGAGTATAGTTTTGATTTGGTGTCTAGACAGAAATAGAAAGAGCAGTACTGCCATTGGAACTTGGAATTTGGAATTTGTAATCTCGAGATATTGGGAATTGGTAAGAGAGCATGATCACCTCTCAAGGAAGGGCCGAGTAACCCCGCATGGGAATTCGCCGGGTGAAACCCTCATCCTTTTTGTAATTGGGAAAAAGACTAGTCAGAATAGATAGAAACGAATGCATTCTGGGATACGTTGCTAGCATGATTGTGTGAACGAAGTGTGAATGAGAGGTCTGGCAGCACGGACCAAGTGAAGGCGGACCCCTGAGTAGCGCATTTCCTGCCCGGGCGACCGCGTTCAGGTCGCAAAAAGGGGGAAGCGATTGTCGTCTTGTCTTGTTATTTGTACTCCTTATACGTTTCCAGGGCCGTGAGGACCCCTTACCCACGGTCCGCCCTCCTTTTCCCTTTTGTCTGTTGTTGCGCGCACACATCGAAATGGGAGGGGCGGGGTCTACTAGAAACACTCCATTAGAATGTATGATCGCACATTTTAAAGAGGGATATTCTGGAGATTATGGTATTAAAATGACAGCAGCCCGTTTGCAGATTTTGTGTACTAGGGAGTGGCCCGATCTAGACCCCATCTGGCCCCGAGAGGGAACGTTTAATGTAGAGATTATTCAGTCAGTACACCGTAGAGTGCGGATAGCACACCCCGATCAGTACCCCTATATAGATTCCTGGTTAAGTATTTGTGAAGATCCGCCCCTCTGGGCGCAGCGCTGTTATGAGGAATAGTGCAGAATAATGTTAGCTAAGACAGATTCTAGACAGAAAACGGAACAGCCGAGAAGGAAAGAGCAGGATAAGAAGTCCAGGAAGAAGCCTATCCTGGTAGATCCTGATTCCCCAGAGATAATTCCCAGACAGCCTCAAACCCCAGGTCCGATAAGAGTAGCCCGGCGTCCTGCCCCAGAACCCCAGAGATGGCCGGAGCGGGACCCAACCCCTGAACCCCCTCCTGGAGGGCAGAGAGAGGAATTAGCTGAAGAAGAGGATGTTATAAAAAGCGAGTCAGAAGTAGAGGTAGAAGAGGAAGAAAATGAAAATGCCCAAGGCGAGGAAGATAGCGAACAAGTGATTGCCAGTGCCGGCGTGCCAGCAAAATGTACACCCAAAGTGAAACCTGTTGAGAAAGCGAAAGTAATCTCTGGAAAGATAGTTAAGAAAACAGCCCTTAGATCCCATAAGACAGCTACCGCCAAAATGCTGCCTTTACGGCAAGTCCCGGGAGTGCCCATAAAGAACGATAATGAGGAGGTGGTAGCGGGACCCTTAACTTATGTGTATATCCCTTTCTCTACAACTGATTTGTTAAATTGGAGGTCGCATTATGCCTCCTATACTAGCAAGCCCCAGGAACTTACAGAATTAGTAACTACTCTAATGGAAACCCATCAACCCACCTGGGCAGATTGCCGCCAGCTCCTGTCCACCCTATTCACGACAGAAGAGCGAGCACGAATTAGAAAAGCAGCTATTGAGTGGATGGCAGATAACCCTGTAGCTCCGGGACAGGGACTGAGCAGAATAGACTATCGGGAAGCGGCTCAGAGAGAATTCCCGAATGAAGACCCTCATTGGGATCCAAATACAGATGAAGGATCCACAGCCCTAGCCCGTTTTTGCCAAGGCTTTTTACAAGGCCTGAAAAGGGGGGGCCAGAAAGCTATGAACCTTTCCAAAGTTGCAGGAGTTATCCAAGGTGTAGATGAAAGCCCAGCAGACTTTCACGAAAGATTAACTGAAGCATACAGAATGTATACCCCCTATGATCCCGAAGCACCAGGAAGTTTATGTATGGTGAATTCTGCTTTTGTAAACCAGTCTCAACCAGACATTAGACGTAAATTACAGAAGTTAGAAGGGTTTGCGGGCATGAATGCAACGAAGTTACTGGAAGTCGCTCATAAAGTGTATGTGAATCGTGATAATGAAAGACAGAGAGAATGTGATAGAAAGATGAAGAAGAAAGCTGATTTTTTGGCTGCGGCCATAGTTGAACAGAAAAGGGGAGGTGTCCCTAGTCGACGGAGCAGAGGAAGAGGGCGGGGTCAAGGCGGAGGCCGGACCCAGAAGCTAGGCGTGAACCAATGCGCCTACTGTAGAGAAGAAGGACATTGGAGAGATACGTGCCCGCAACTCGAAGACGCCCAGCAAGATGACGACAGCAATCATCAGTGGCGAGAAGAAAGACGAGGCTACCCCCGAAACCGCGGAGGAGCCAATCGAGAACAATTCCAGCGAGAAAGAGGAGGAGCCATTCAAGCATTGGCCACAACGATCCAGGATGAAAATGACGTGGATTAGGACAGACCGGGCTCCAAGTTTGCTTTAGGTCTCCAGGAGCCTATGGTCGGAATACAAATAGGAGACCAAGTTATGGACTTTATGGTTGATACTGGAGCACAACATTCAGTAATAGACAAAAAGATAGCCCCACTTTCTACAAAAGCAGTCACCATTATAGGAGCAACTGGTGTCAAAGCTACAAAATCTTTTCTCCAGAATCGTATATGCAGTCTAGGAGGACAGCAAATAACTCATCAATTCCTTTATATGCCCGAATGTCCAGTGCCACTACTGGGACGAGATATGTTAGCCAAACTCCAAGCACAAATATCTTTCTCTGAAGAAGGAGAAATGCAAATGACAGTAAATCCCCAAGCCAAACCAGCAGGAATAATGCTGCTGACAGTTCCCCGAGAAGAAGAATGGAGGTATTACATTGATGACTCTATCCAAGACACTTATTTCGAACAAACTCTAAAGAACATTCATGCACCACCTGGAGTATGGGCAGAAGGCAGTCCCCCAGGCCTAGCCAAGCATATAGCTCCAGTGATTGTAACCCTCAAGCCTAGTGCTACACCAGTGCACGTCAAACAGTACCCTCTCCCAAGAGCTGCAATTGAAGGCATTCATCGCCACCTACAAAGATTGCTCGAGTATGGCCTACTAAAAGTATGTCAATCCCCATGGAACACTCCACTTTTATTTATTTATTTATTTATTTAGACAGTTTTGTATACCGCCTTATCCTTCAATCAAAGCGGTCACAACACAATTGGGGGATACATTTAACACATGGGGATATGAGACACATACACTAATACTTACAGGGAACATGGGCAATGGAGGGTTAAGTGGCTTGCCCAAGACCACAAGGAGCATCTGTGGGACTAGAAACCCCAGTCCTTCCGGCCCAAGGTTGCTGTCCTCTAGTGGGATTTGAACCCCGACCTTCCGGCCTGAAGTACCTTGCCCCAACCACTAGGCTACTCCTCCCTCCCTTTTGCCAGTAAAGAAGCCTGGAACAGATGATTACCGCCCAGTACAAGACTTAAGGAGAGTAAATGATGCAGTTGAAACTATACATCCAGTTATACCCAATCCTTACACTCTTCTAGGACTGATACCTGCTGAAGCTACCCATTTCACTGTACTGGATTTAAAAGATGCATTCTTTTGCATAAGATTAGCCCCTGTAAGTCAAATATTGTTTGCATTTGAATGGCAGGACCCCATCTCTGGAAGAGGGGGCCAACTCACCTGGACAAGATTACCCCAAGGATTCAAAAAATTTGCCTACCATCTTTAGTGCTGCACTGAATCAAGACCTTTCAAGCTATCCAGTGGCCCCGGGGAAGAGAGTGCTTCTCCAATACGTGGACGATCTGCTGATAGCTGCCATATCAGAAAGTGAATGTATACTAGCCACCAAAGATCTCTTGCAGTTACTAGATGAAGCTGGATACAAAGTTTCCAGAGCAAAAGCACAGCTATGCCAAAAAGAAGTGAAATACTTTATTTATTTATTTATTTATCTATTTCTTCTATACCGCCCCTTCCAGAGATCAGGGGCGGTTTACATGGAACAATTGCATACATTTGCATAACATTACATAGAACAAGAACTTCTTAACTTTTTACATATAACAGAACAGTAAATTGTCAGAACTATTTACAGGGTGTATACTTTTGTATACTGCTGAATTTACAGGGGAATGTTAGCGAGCTGACATTGCTATTTATAGAAATTATTTACAAGAATACATGATTCGCTATTCAGGTGTGTGTGTGTGTGTATGTATGTGTGAGTGTGTGTGTGTATAAGTGTGCGTGTGTTTGTGTGTGTATGTGAGTGGGTTTGTGTGATACTTGGGTGATACTTGTGTGATACTTGTGTGATACTTGGGTTTTCGTATAACCCAAGGAAGCCGAAGATTAGGCAGAGAAAGAAAAGAAGCAGTATGTAGAATTCCAACTCCAACAACCAGAAAGCAAGTCAGAGCCTTTCTGGGAGCGGCAGGATATTGCCGAATCTGGATACCCAACTTCGCCCAAATTGCCAAACCACTATATGAAGCCACAAAAGGAGAAGAAAAGTCGCCACTGGAGTGGGGACTTGAGCAGGATACAGCCTTCAAGAAGTTAAAGGAAGAATTGATGTCATCACCAGCACTTGGACTACCAGATGTCCACAAGCCTTTCCACGTGTTTGTACATGAAGCACAGGGAAATGCCTTAGGCATGTTGACTCAGAAATTGGAAAATTGGGAGCGACCTGTAGCATACCTATCGAAACAATTGGACCCTGTGGCCAAAGGATGGCCACCATGCCTGAGAGCAGTTGCAGCTACAGCACTATTAGTGAGTGAAGCAGACAAGCTCACACTAGGACAAAACATACGAGTCACTGTGCCACATGCAGTCCTTGCCCTTATGGAACAAAAAGCAAATTATTGGCTCACCAATTCCCGAATGTTGAAGTACCAGAGCATGTTATGTGAAAACCCACAGATACAACTAGAAGTGAGTCATGCCTTGAATCCAGCCACCTTGATACCCATCAGTGAAGAACTCCCAGAACATGACTGTATCGAAGTCATGGAAACTGTGTTCTCCAGTCGACCCGACTTGACAGATGTGCCCATAGACAATCCTGACCAAATCTATTATGTTGATGGGAGCAGTCTCATCCTCGATGGACGACGTTGTGCCGGATATGCAGTCGTCACTCAACACGAAGTAGTTGAATCATCAGCTCTAGCCTCAGGCACATCAGTCCAGAAAGCCGAATTGATAGCACTCACCAGAGCATTATTGTTAGGAGAAAAACTTGTGCTAAATGTATATACAGATTCCAAATATGCCTTCACCACTCTGCATGCCCATGGAGCTCTCTATAAAGAACGAGGGCTCATCACATCCGGAGGAAAGTCAGTCAAATATGGTCCTGAGATATTGATGTTACTTGATGCAGTTTGGGCCCCAACACGTGTAGCTGTCATGCATTGCAGAGGACATCAAGCAGGGAAAGGAGAAGTTGCCCGAGGAAATAGATTTGCAGATGCCTCAGCACGACAAGCAGCTATGACAGGACAGATTACCCCACAAGCTATGCCAATGCAAGCAGCATTGTTTCCAGTACCTCTGAATTTATGGACACCACGATATACCACCAAAGAATTAGATTACTACTGTAATAAGGAAGATGGAGTACTGAAAGATGGATGGATTGAGCTGCCACCAGAAGAGGGTAGTCAACCCCCTGGACGAATAGTAATTCCTGAATTGTTAGGACCATCTTTTGTCAAAGCTTTTCATGAAGCTACCCACTATGGGAAAAGTGCTATGGAAAAAGCACTCAGACCACATTTTTACATCCCTCTATTGACAACCATATCAGCTTCAGTAGCATGTCAATGTCTAACCTGTGCCAAAAATAATGCCAAGCAAGGCCTTATAACGGCACCCCGAGTTCAGTCAGGAGGTGTAACCCCCATGCACAACCTCCAAATTGATTTTACCGAAATGCCAAGAGCCAATGGATACCATTATCTATTAGTATTAGTTTGTACTTTCTCTGGGTGGGTAGAAGCCTTCCCAACCAGAACTGAGAAAGCCCGAGAAGTTACCAAAGTCTTAATGAGAGAGATTGTCCCTAGGTTCGGAATTCCAGCAGTAATAGGGTCAGACAATGGACCCTCATTTGTCTCCCAGGTTACTCAGCAGTTAGCAAAAGCTTTGCAGATACAATGGAAACTCCACACTGCATACAGACCCCAGAGTTCAGGGAAAGTTGAGCGAATGAATCGTACCCTAAAAGCCCAAATGTCCAAGCTTTGTCAGGAGACACACTTGAAGTGGCCCCAAGTGCTCCCAATAGCTTTACTTAGAATATGCTCAGCTCCTGTAAAATCAACAGGATTTTCCCCTTTTGAAGTTTTGTATGGTAAACCCCCACAAATAGTGCAGGGAGTCAAAGGAAGTTTAGCCCAAATTGGTTCAGAAGTAACCAGACAAGAACTCCTAGCTCTTAGTTTTGTTCTGCAGACTCTCCATGCGTGGATCCAAGACCAGTTGCCTATCAACTTGATGGAACCCTTGCATCCCTATCAGCCTGGTACCTCGGTGTGGATCAAAGATTGGAAGAAGACACCGTTGGAACCCCATTGGAAGGGACCGTACACCGTCATCCTGTCTACCCCAACTGCAGTAAAGGTAGCCGAGATCGACGCCTGGATCCACCACAGCAGAGTCAAGCCCGCCGCTGATCCTGAACCTGAGCAGTGGACAGCAGAACAGCATCTTGATGCACCCTTGCGAGTTACTCTGAGACGGCAACCAGCAACTTAGACACTTTATCACAGTGCCTTGCAGTAGCCAAGTCTTTCGAAGAGGATTGCTGTTTTCCATGCAGCAACAGTTTTGTTTCAACAAACCCAATTTGCGTGCGATTTGGCACACTACTTTGATACTACATTGACTAGCCAGACTTCACAAGCCAACTGAAATTGCTAATAAGTTGGTTAATGTGTACTGGACAACCTGAGGATCTTCAATCAATACTCAGCACCCGTTAAATTGCTTCATTAGCAAACGGGACGAAGAATAAAAGACCGTCGTGATCAAGATCAGCAAGCTGAGGATTCAGAAGAACTCCAATCAACATCAACATGCATCTTTACTTTTGCTTTGCCTTGGTTGCCTTATTTGGAGGTTTTGAACAGACTTATGCTTTACCTCCATGCACTGCTTGCATTACTTCTACTCGAACTGGACTGAAAGTAACTCAGACTTTGATTTACCACTCGTACTATACTTGCAAGGGAAAAGTGACTCGGTGTATTTATAACACCACTGAACTAAATATTTGCACTTATGGCAAAATTAGAGCATGCTATAATCCGCATCAGAATCCATCCTATTACACGTTGGAAATACGATGGAAGGATGCAGATGGACCTATAATAGCTGCTACACCACCACTTAAGGACATTACTAAACCTGCTGTTTTGAATTTTGATGCATGTAATACCATTAACAGAGATAGTTATTCCACCTGTGGTACTTGGGAGAAAGCGTATCGAAATGACCATAAGTACATGTGTCCGGAAGGTGCCACAGGATGGTGGAAGTGTACAGGTAAAACGGGGTCAGGCTATAGTACTGCACCAGCAGCAGATTACTATTGCCCGTATTGGGGATGTGTTTTTTATGTTACCTGGAATAATGGTATAGTTGATGAGAAGATAGATAAACGAATGGCTACTTTAACCAAGCCAACCACAAATGATAAATGTCAGAACGATGCTTGTAACCCCTTACACTTACGTATACACAATCCCTATGCATGGAAACAAGGCTACAAGTTTGGTTTACGTATTGCTGGAGGGGCAATAGATCCAGGAACCATTGTGTATATTAGATTGAATACCCAAGCTCACAAGTCATCCAAATATCATATCCATAATACCTTCTATGAAGCCATGCATGTAAATAAGTTTGAGATCCCTCATCCCTCACAGAATTTATTTCTAGAATTAGCTGGAGCAGTAGTATCTAGTCTTAAGATCTCAGATTGCTATTTCTGTGGCGGAACCCAAATGGGAGACCAATGGCCATGGGAAGCCCAAGAATTGAATTATTCTTTGATTTATAATCAGACTGAATTACACAAGACTACCAGTGAATGGGTGTTAGCGCACTCAATCGTTGGACGTCTTTGCTATGCCAGAACTGGACCCCAGTTCACCCAAAAGGTAGGACAGCTGGTCTGTCTTAGCCAGAAGTACTATAATGCCACGACCAAAAAGACAGCATGGTGGTCAGGAATCAGACACCCTGAACCTCCTAATCCATTAGCTAGATTTCCTGAACTTGCAGATTTATGGACTAACCTTGCCAAAGTCCATGCCTGGCAAGCCCCACCTGGCCTATATTGGATCTGTGGAAACCGAGCGTATGCCCAACTCCCGCCACAATGGGGAGGAGCATGTGTCTTAGGAACCATCAGACCTTCTTTCTTTCTTCTAAACACTGAACATGGAGAACAATTAGGATACCCCGTATATACTACCCACCGACACAAACGAGCACTAAGACAGAAAAGAGAAGCTTTACAGATAGGCAAGTGGGAGAAGTGGCAAGGTGATGATTGGCCACCAGAAAGAATCATTGAGTATTATGGGCCTGCCACTTGGAATGATGATGGTATGTATGGTTATCGCACTCCAATCTATATGATTAATCGTATTATTCGCTTACAAGCAGTAGTTGAAATAATAACCAATGAAACTAGTCATGCTCTTACGCTTTTAGCTAGACAAAGTACTCAGATGCGCACTGCTATATATCAGAACCGCTTAGCACTTGATTATTTGGTAGCAGCAGAAGGAGGAGTATGTGGTAAACTGAATTTAACTAATTGCTGTTTAAAAATAGATGATAAGGGTCAAGTAGTTGAAGAAATTGCTAAAGATATGCAAAGACATGCTTATGTGCCAGTACAAACTTGGCACTCATTGAAATTCCCTAACTGGTTTGCTAACCTTTTCTCCTGGCTGGGAGGATTTAAGACTTTCATTGTCTTAGTACTAATCCTTGTTGTTATTATTTTCTTATTACCATGTTTAATCCCATGTTGTATGCGTTCTATTCATAATGCCATTGACAGCACAGTAGAGCGGAAGACCGCAACTAAAATAATGGCTTTGTATAAAGCCAGTCCTAGTCGAAATCCTTCAATCATGATGTGATTCTTCAAAAGGTGATTTAATTCTCACACCTTATTAAGTAATAGGGTGAGATTAATCAAAGGGGGGAATGTGGCAGGTGTAGGCCTGTGATCCACGGTGTCTGACATAAGCAGGCAGGCCTAACTAGCTTGACCTGTAAATGAAGCCTGTGGAGAGGCACATAGGAATTGCACATCCCCCAATATGCTGCTATTGTAGGATAGAACTCTGTAAGAGAACTAAACTAACTTAAGTAAGCAAAACTGAGAGATGGAAAAATACAGAAAAATATGTTTAAAAGTTACTGATAAGAAAAAGTACATCTGCAAGGAATATAATTGGGAGTGCTGACAGATGAGTTGCAGAGCCCTGCTCCCCTGCATGCACAAATTGGCTCTATGGCCTTGAAAGTATGAAAGTAACAAGTTGATGAACTGACCATTGTAATTGGGACTAGAAGGGGGGTATGCAGGTGCCATGCCCACTGAAGGAACATAATTGGATAATCTTATCAGTACCGGCACCAATGGAAGAGGTACGGGAGGTACGGGAGAGTACCGGGACCAATGAAGTGTTTTTCTATACCTAGAATGGAACAGAAGTCTATAAAAGTTGTTGTAATGCTAGAAAACTTTGCTCAGCCATTTTGAATTTGACTTGCTTGAGACTTGTGCACAAATAAATGATTTGGACCTTCTGAACAGACTCCTGGTATCATTGGTTTGTCTGCGCTTTGCTGCTACATCCCTATATTTTACCCAGTACTAAACCGTGGTAATAAAGACGGAACCTTTATTGCAGATAAAATAAACATGCCTGAAACACCTATATTTTACCCTACAGAGCACAGACACCATAAACATGTGCAATCCCTAGAGCAGAGTTTCCCAACTGCAGACCTGGAGGGCCAAACATCATTCATATTTCATGCTGTCCCTAATAAATATGTCTGTGTTGCATTTGTATGCGCCACCCCCATTGTATGCAAATGAATCTCATGCATATTCATTAGGGACAGCATGAAAACCTGAACAGTGTTTGGCCCACCAGGACCGGAGTTGGGAACCTCTGCCCTAGAGCAGTGGCCAACAGGGGCATAAACACCCACACCCACAGGCTGCACTATCCAAAGCCTCATGGAAAATCAGGCTGTTGGGCCCTGCGTGGAGCAGCATCTCCCAATACTGGCACCTGCATACCTTAGCAATGCCGTCCTAAACTTGGGAACACGTTCCACATATATCAAAAGGTTGCTATGATTAATGTCAGTTTACAAATCCTAACTTAAACACAATTTGTTGATAGAGATTCATCATAGCAACCTTTCTGATATCTGTGGAGTGTTTTTCAGTTATTGATTCTGACAGTGTTTACCACCCTGGGGAGAGATCCTAACAGTATTGAGTACCATAGCCATGCCTACACTGTGCCCAGGACTGGTGTGGCGGCCAGGGCTGCCACAAACCTCTATATTTGCACAATGCTGGCATAGGTCTGGGAGTGTGTGTCTGTCTATCCAGTGTGTTGTGGCTGCCTACATCTTACTGAGCCCACATTGCTTGCACTGTTTCCAGTGTTAGCCTGCCAATGTGCATAATGAGGAGCAAGGTACTGTGGGTATGGCCCGGACAGGGTGGCATGGGCAGGATGCATTTGCAAAGGGTATAGGCTGGGACATTGTAGTGGCCGACCACCACCTGCACGGGCAGGGTGGCCACAGCATGTCATGCTGGGAGGTCGCTCTCACCCTGACTGAGCAGTGACCATGGCATGGCTAGGTTCCCCCATAGTGTTATACAGCATTTCTCTCAAGTGATATTAATGGGTTTTCTTTTCTGGGGTCCAATTACTGACATACCTGTGTGGTGTGTGTGCTGACATCCCAATTTTGGGTGGACACATTTCCTCCAGGAGCATGCAGTATGTACTAGCTAGCAGACTGTCTGCAGTTAGCATCTGTATGGCTGCACCACCTTGTAGGGTGCAGCAGGTGCACACTGACTGCCCTCTGCTGGTGAATGTCAGATTGTAGTGAGGGGCAGCTGAGCTGACTGGGCCCATTTCCTATCTGCCAGTGGCCCTGTCCTAAGTGCAGATCTTCAACAGCGGTCCGCTTGCCACCCGAACTGGGGTTGCTGGTCCCACAGCCTGTCCTCATGTGCTTCCACTGCCTCCTTTGCAAAAAGTGAGCGTGCAGGTATGTTAGGGGGCAGATCATGTCCCCCCCCCACCCTGACACGGAGAGGGCAGTTTGCTAAGTATATTGTTGCCATGTGAGCCCTGACACACCCCTGCTCCCTAAACAGGTGACCATAAGCAAGCACAGCGGTCATGCACTATGTTGTGTGCAACATGGTCCACAAGGGCCAGACATGACTGGCAATTACCAATGGACACAAAGACCTCCTAAAGGTGTCTGCAACAAATACCTGTCACACACTGACACAGATGGAAACCTGCAGTACAACCCAACCTCAACCAACCCATTTACTGCGGACCTGGTGCTGGCCACTCCATCTCACCCTCAGGGTGAGCAGAGAACACGCACATTGGCATGGCCTGTGGGTACTCTGTGCCAGTAACACGCAGGTCATTCCCCCCTACCAAGCTGACATGCTGTAGAGGTGCATACCCCATCTGGTGAGCAGATGTAGACTGCTGTTCTGCATGTGAATTGCATTATGGGTACTGTTGGTTCTATCCTATCCTGGTAGCCACAGCAGACAGTGTTATGGTGACGTGCACTCTTTCTGTAGCCAGCCATTAGCATAACAACTCCCATAGTGATGTAGCACAATGGTTAATGCAATGACTTCAATAGCAGAGGTCATGGGTTCAATTCCTCTCTGTTCCCCCTTTTTTTTTATTGCTGTCCTACACAAAGCACAGTTACTTACCTGTAACAGGTGATCTCTGGGAACAGCAGGAATAAGTCTTCACATATGGGTACGTCGGTACCGACGGAGCCTGCGCGGGAACGCTCCCCAGCGTCCAATCAGAAAGCTTTTGGGAGCATCCCTCAGTGCCTGCGTGCTGCCTTCCCGCCTTTCCAGCTGTCTCTCCTCAGTTGAGTTTTATAGCTGAGACAAAGAGAGAGAAAGAGGAAAGGAAGATAGATAGAGAGATACAACTCCTAGGGGAGGTGGGTGGGTTGTGAAGACTTATTCCTGCTGTTCCCAGAGATCACCTGTTACAGGTAAGTAACTGTGCTATCTCCAGGAACAAGCAGGAATGAGTCTTCACATATGGGGACTCCCAAGCTAAGATGCCTGGAGCCCTAGCATGGTGAGGATTGGAACATGCTACACCTCATATGGCCAGGCATCCTGAGGATGAAGGGTAGGAGTTGAAAAGAGAGGAGCTGTGGAAAAACAGCTAACTTAAGGACTACAGGTAAGGAGTCCTTGTATGTATGATAATTATCATGAAAAATATTGAAATGAACAATCACAATATGGACCTCACCTACTGGATTGCAGGAAGTAGAGAGGCTGATGGATTCTACTGGAGATCCAGTAGAGGAATCTTCAAGGGGACCTCACTGAAGTGAAGGTGAAGGTCCCAATCTGGAATTGACAGGTGACCCAGGTGTCAACTGGGGTAGTAGAAAAACGGCAAGTCTTTAGTGGAAGCTTTATGGAAAAAGCTGGGAACTCTTTTGGCTACAGAGTTACTAACATTTAGGAGCAAAAGAGGAAGACTGACCGATTTGGACAAACTAGCCCAGTCCTGGAGGGAAGAAGGGGTATGGGAAAAAGCCCGTATTCCCAAGGAGGACAGATGTCTGAAGGGTTGAACCTCAGATCTACTGAAGATCCACCCTGTCTTTCCTAACTATAGGGGTATATATATATATGTCTATAGTGAGATCTGGAGGGGCATAACATATGCACACGCAGCTTACAGACATATGTATCTATAGAGAAGTATATAGAGATATATACATACATGAATATATATGTCTAAGATAAATGTCTGCAACTAAGCAGATAGAGATATGCCCATAAGAACATTCACATTGGAGATGTGAAGGAGAAAGATTCATCTAATAACAAGAAGGTGGAACCTACTTGAGAAGATATTTAGAGAATCTATTCCCCCTGGCTAAGATGGCGCAGGAATGCTATCTAGTGAAATAACCAGGATGGTTGCGTGAAAATACAGAGGATAATATCAGTCTGTAAACAGCAAGTCCTGAGTCCTGTAGAGCTCTCACATGGTAAATGGACAGAAAACGCATAGGATGAGATACCAGGTTGACCCACTGGAGGGACACAAAGGGGTATCATGCGTTATTAGTTAAATATGTGCTGTCCATGAAGGAGTAGGATACCATGAGGGCAAGCTGCAAGGAAAAAAGAGCATATTCCTTGTAGGAACTGGAGAACTCTTTAGACGTTCACGTAGAAAAAGCTTATGTCCTGTATTATAACAGGAGATAATAGGGTGTGGGAACCCTCACAGTCATGGAAAATGACTGAGGAAGCCTTTTCCAACCATATAGGATAGTCGTCAGAGACAAAACCCCATGCTCTCTAGCAAGGGCCCATGGTAGAAAGCTTCTCTGTAGATTGTAGAGAGCATTATGCAGGAGAATTGGGAAATAAAACTGGCTGTACGTCAACTATGCTGCCAAATCCAAAGAAATTGGAGATGGCAAGGAAAGAAGATAGTGTGATAAGCCTGAAGTGATTAGGATTATTCAAGATAGATGAAAGCACTATCTTGGAATCACTACTAAGGCCAGACAGAAAGTAGTGGAAGACAGACTGGAAATTTGTGGAAAAGTACCAGTAGTCCAATCACTGGAACTCCTGCATGGGCAGCTGCTGAATAAGACAGCAGAGAGAATCTTTCTGTGTAAAACAGAGAGAACAGACAGAATAAGAGGAGAAATTCCTGTCCCTGTCTGATAAGCTGCCCAGAGAAAAGAAGGGAGTTTATTCGAGAGAAAAAACTCCACACTGGAATGAAAGAAATGACTAGAAAGGCTAGAGAAGCCTTGCAGTGGTATGGTACCACTCTTTCAGGGGAAACCCTGGATAAGAGGGTAGAGAAACAGGAGCTGAAGGGAGACTTACCATGTGGTAAGTCTGTGGAAGGAAAAAATTCATGTTGGAACAGAAAACTATCATGGGATAGTTGTTAACTTCTCTTCTTGGTAGGAAGAAGAGGAGAAACTTGTGACCCATAGACATGAATATCCTGACAGCTCAGCATACCTAGGAGCAAATGGATGTCCTGAGAAAAGGAATCCATGTGTAGAGTTTTGAATGAAAAAACAGTGAAAGAACTTCTACTGAGAAGAAGTCAACTGTAGGTTGTAAACTTCAGGACCCTATGGTTGCTGGGTTTGTTCAGCCTGGCTAGAGTTTGGATTCTTCAGACCAGGGTGAGGTTTCCCCTGCTTGGGAACATCTGTATGATGGGCAGGAGAAGAGTGAAACCTTCTTCTCCTAGGGAAAGACGGTTTGGTAGGGCATTTCCTACCTACTGGGGAAGGAGAAGGCTTAGAATAGCCTTCAGAAACAGGGAAGTCAGTGGACCACTGAGCAACCTGATGTAAAGACTCCTTAATGAAGAGATTTTCCCCAGTACAAGGAGTATTACCCAGTCTTTGTTGTGCCCATCTGCTTAAGTCTGAAGCTTGGAGCCAGGCTCTATGTCGTGCCCCTATGGCTATAGCAGAAGTTCTGCTAACAGACTCAAAGGAGTCTAGGGAAGCACGAGTAAGAAACCAAGAGATACTTTGAATATGACTAAGTAGTAAGGAATAGTCTGCAGTCTTGGGTTCTGAAAGAAAAGGAGTCAAAAGTGATAATTTCTTTGTGACCTCCTGAAGGGATAGACTCATATAAAAAATATATGAGAGAATCCTTGTTGACAGCATGGATGTCTGGAAGGTTTGACGTCCAAAGGCATCTAGTGTCCTAGACTCATGACCTGGTGGGTAAGAAGAGTGCTTCTTCTTAATTTTCACCTTCCTCATTGCTGATTCCACTACAATGGAATGATGGGGAAGTTGAGTCTTTTGAAACCCTGGAGAGGGGGGCACCTGATACAGAAGATCAGTTGCTCTAGAAGGTGAAGGAACCCTTAAAGGTGCTTCCCACATTCTTAGAAGAAGATCCTGCAAGGAATGATGTAAAGGAAGTATTATATTTTCCTTTTCTCTAGTAGAAAGAGAGCCTTGTGTAGGATCATAGCCAGGGATAGGAATAGCAAGAGATGTTGCCATAGTCAGGAGAAAATTCTGAAAAGAAGGATCTCCAAAGGGAACCGTCCCTGGGCAGGCTAGCCCTGAAGAACTAGCCTGGGCACCGGAGGATCTACTTGAGAATATAGGAATATAAGATCCTGTACGGTGCAAGGAAGGATCCTTAAGGGATGGATGCTGGTACTGGAGGTCATGACCTGAGACAGTCAGTACTGCATCGTCCATGCCAGGTATCGACTCCAAACTTGGTATAGAAAGGAGCGATCCTGTTGAAAGAAACATGGAAGGAGCTGGCCCCGATGTTACTGCGGGTACCGGCACCGATACCGATACCGGTAGCTGTGTCGGAATCGAAGGCGACACCGACATCGAAGCAGTCATCGGTGGCTGCTCAAGCAGTACCGAGGTAACTGAAAGCCTTTGGTAATCACCCTCGGTACCGAGCATCCAGAACCGGTAAGCGTCAGTACTGAGACGTGTCTGTACCCAGTCTTCCAGACTAGAGATCGATTCCAGACTCGGCATCGAAGGAAGCGAGTCTATCGATGCATGTCTAGAGGGTACCGACGTCGGTGGTAGTATCGGCGTTGATGGCGATACTGGGAAGTCAATCTGGGGCGTATCGACCGGTCCCGAAGGTACCGAGAAAGCCAGATGACGATCCCTGGTGAGGAGTGAATCGCTCAACACCAGTGCCGATGCCGGGGTATCGGTACCGCTCGAAGCGGATGCCACCACCGAGCATGGCTCAGGTATGTTCTGTGAGGGGTGAGCCCCAGGAACAACCTGAAACCCCTGATAGGCTTTGGAGGCCGAAGACTCCCGCCGGGGTTTTGAAGCCAATGGACCCTTGAGGACAAGGCTGGAGCCATCATCATGCTGTGCATGAGACATACCACTGAAGGGTTGGCTAGTCTTAACAGACTGTTTGTGGGTTACCTGATCTTGTGGAGAAGAAGAAATAGTCGGTGCCCTGAAATTGGAAGGAAACTCGGTATCGAGGGAAACTCGAAATGGAAAATCTCTTCTCACAATATTGCAGCCTAATGGCTCCGGAGGAAAATGGTCAGGACCCAAATAGGTTAGACACCAGTTCTTGGAGTCTAAAAACAAAACTGTACCGCCACAGCTTAGGCACTTCTTAGGAAAAGAAGGAGGCGGCTCCATGATGGAGAGGCCTAGAAGGCCCAAAAAAGTTAAGACAGAAACTGAGGGAAACAAATTCCCTGAATTTAAGGAAAAGAAAATAAAAAACACCGGCGGTACCGGTGGAGTCGGGGAGACAGCCACGACCACAAGAAAACAAGAATTAAAGAATTAAGAATTAAAAAATGTTCTGCGGTGACAGGAGGACGTCCTGCCGGCTCCGCGGAAAAACGAAAACTGAGGAGAGACAGTTGGAAAGGCGGGAAGGCAGCATGCAGGCACTGAGGGATGCTCCCAAAAGCTTTCTGATTGGACGCTGGGGAGCGTTCCCGCGCATGCTCCGTCGGTACCGACGTACCCATATGTGAAGATTCATTCCTGCTTGTTCCTGGAGATCTACGTTTCATTCGTGTAACAGTCATATCTGTGCAGATCTGAGCTGCCGCCACATTATACCCTCATCACTGTTGCCATCCATCCTTCTGTCCGTCTATGTGTGTGTGCCAGCTGTGTGGCGTCCTGCCCTAATGTGCAGGCTGCTACCCCATGTCCTGCACTGGCACACTTTCTGCATTGCAGCTCTTCATGCATGCCTCTCCTGTGTCTGCTCTGCATGGCACTGCTCTCCTCTGTCCTCCTGTCATTGCACTTATCCTGCCACCTCTACCTCCTCTGGTGGACACGTCTTCCCATCCTCTGCCACACACTGTCATTGTTGCACTGTACATTACCATCACCCTGTACATCGGTACAGTTGCCCCCGATATGTTTGTCCACTTTACCTGCTGCCACATGGGCTGCACGCAGATTTGGCTGGTCCATGAGCTCCATCATCTACTTCCTTCCATTACTTGTTCATTGCCTTTCCTTGGTGCTCTGTGCAGTGTTATGGTTACATCTGTGTTTGAGGAGAACACAAGAAGCAAGAGTCGTAGATAGGTGGAACAGGTTTATTGAGACCCCTACACGTTTCGGCCGTAGGCTTCTTCAGGGGGCACACAGCTAAACAAAATAATGTTTAATACAAAATATGAAAAGCATATAAAATAATGTATAAATACATAACCATAACTTGTTAAAACCATAAAAATACATAAATTTTTAAAAATGTAGTATAGACAGATAAAAGAAATGAGTGTGAACAAACCAAAGCTAATAAAGTGCTTATAAAAATATAAATATATAAATAACATGTACAATCATAAACAAAATAAATGTGTATAACACCAAAACGCAGTGGAATAAACACAAAAATGTGCTAGATCAGACATGCAAGTTTTTGTGTCAAACAGGCTATATAATGTTCATCAAATATGCAAGTGAAATCAATGTGCCTATTGAGAAAACATTTTTTTTAAAAAAGGAGATAATTTGTATAATCTTGTGCTTAATCTTCATATGCTGGTGAATCAGGGGGGAGGGGGGAGGGGAAGGGGGGAAGAGGGGGGAGGGGAGGGGGAGTGGGGGGGAAGGGGAAGGGGAGGGCGAGGGAGAGGGGGGAGGGGGAGGGAGGGGAGAGTGAGAGAGAGAGAGAGAGAGAGAGAGAGAGAGAAGGGGGGAGGGAAAGGGAGGGGAGGGAAGGGGGGAAGAAATATATATATATACTGGTGTGGAAAGGTGAAGGGGTAAAATTATGATTAAATATAGTTGTATATTATATGGAAATGATAACCTTGCATAAAAAACATGTGTTACTTATGTGACACTGGAGAAATTCTGCCAACGCAATTACGCGTATGAATAAAAGTGTCTGAAAATGGAGATAGCCAATCACAAAATGAACTCACTAAAACCTAAGCATGTCTCTTTTGGAACCACTTAAGAAATTGCCATACTGTATAAGAAAAACTGGTGTTAGAAAACTTTACTGTGCTATTAGAATATACAACCCAAGCACTCCTAGGACCACAATGCTAAGGCAATAAAATACATTGATACATACGGAGGGATGTGCAATTATTTGAGTTGGAGGTGGAACAATGCATCTTGTTACTCACATATGAGGAAGAGACTTTTTACCGCAATGTGAAGAATCACTAAAAAAGAGACCAATTGCATCATCAGGCTAAAGGGGATACAGTGACATGATTTATGTGAGGAAAGTGTACAATCCTCAAGGCCATCAGGAAAAAACTACTTAAGCCGATAATACAAGGTTTTGACTAGAAGGCTCAGAGGTTTAGATACACTAAAGTTTGCGCCAAGAGGGTGCCACATAGGAGACGTGTTATAACTTAAAGTTAAAAACGAGGCCCGCGTTCGAACAAAAGTATGCAGTATTACATAATGGAATGCTTAATCATGTATAGACTAAAAAACCCCATTTGATCCCTTTTTTAAAAAATAAAACCATATGTATTTTTTAACTTGTGTGTTGACCACTAAGATAAAATTGTGCGAGCGCCACGGTCGCGATTGTGAGAATGTCAAAGAGCTATTAAAAAACACCTCTTATATGATCAAAATGACGGTGCATCACTTACTGTTAAAAAACTGAACCAGGCAATTGTAAGGCGAAGGATATGGACGCGAAGCCACATTGTAGAAAACCAATTTTACCAACAGGCAAAGGGGATAACAGTTCCATAATTTTAAATAAAGAAATTCTACATACCTGAAAAGTCTTCAAAGGCAAAGTTGCTTGTGCCGAAATCGAAAGAATTATCGACCAAATGACTCTGAACTTAAACGCTGGAAACCGCGCCAAAATAGAGTGACGTAGCTCCGTGGGAGGGGCTAAGGAGAACTGCGTGGACTGTAATGTGTGGAGTAGTGAAATAATGAAAAATTCACCCGCAAACACTCATGATTAAAAAACAACAACAAATGGACCTCTATTATTCTTTTATACAAAAGGATTCTTTTTGAAGGGATAATACCATGAGTTTTAAACTTTTGTGGGAACCACTGTAGTACAAAAATAAATGCAAGCAATTCTGGCGTGATTGCAAAAAATGTTAAACCTTGTAAGTGCACTTTTTCAACCAAAAGAAAGGTACTTGATGTTCTGCTAAGAAACTGATCGCCGTGATGAGGATTAAGGGTGCAATTTGCTGTATGAAGCCAGTCAGTATGAAATGAATATCAGTAAAGAACACACTATCCGATTAAATAAATAATGATTAAGCATATGCTTTGTGTGATGCAAGACAAACTGTGAGAAAGGAGGAAAGGAGGAAAAAAAGAGAGAGAGAGAGAAAGAAGGAGAAAAAGGGGAAAAAGAAAGAGAGGAACAGAAAAGAAAAGAAGGGAAATGAGAAGGAGAGGAATGAAAGGAAGGGGGGAGGGGGGAGGGGGGAAGGGGGGAATGGGGAGGGGAGGGAGAGGGGGAGGGGAGAGAGGAGAGGTGGGAAGGGAGTGGAGGAGGGGGAGGGGGAGGGGAAGGGGGGAGAGGGGAGGGGAGGGGGGAGGGGAGGGGGGGGGAAGAATAACCATACATAATAAATGAACATGTGTATGACAAATATTGCAAAGTTATTCATAGACAAATAAATAAACGAATAACCTCGATATGAAAACAAAATTCTAAACCTGAATAACAGGTATTCGTCACAGTAATGGTATTCATCACAGTAAGACTGCAACTAATGCCGGTAACATTAAGACGGTTTAGTAAACATACCCCTGGTGTTACTGTGAGGAATGCCATAGAAGGTAGTGGGCGTTCTGGTCTTAAGGTAGCAATCGCGGGTTATCACGCAATGAAGTGCGCCATGTCCGTTATCGCGTGATAGGGGGCGCTATGCACATTACCGCGCATTAACCTTAACTTCATGCGTTGACCTATCATCACAGCAACAGAGGTGTAGCACACTGGTTAATACAATGACTACTAAGACAGGGGTCATGAGTTAAATCCCCCAGTGGGTGTAATGAATAGGGGTGGCCAAGCCAGTTCCTTTTCCTGCTTGTAACAGTCAGAAACATTCCAATAATCGGTGCTTCCAGCTAAAAATACCCGCACACCAGTGCCATAACCTAATGCACCTTTTAGGGCGCACCAGAAGGCACACATAAACCACCACGTCAGCCAAGGCGGGTCATAATGTGCCCCAGAGGACATGACGAAAGGTTGGCAACCCCCAAGGCACCATATTAGGCACCCCATAAGCTGGCTGAATCTAAGGTGTCAAATAACCCCAGAACTCAGTGAAAATAACCAGAATAAATCCTAAATTTTTTTGTTGGACCGGCCAGCCAAGTAGAGAGAAAAATCACCCTCTACCACCGTGGCCCTTCCTTTTTAATCGTAATATAACTTTTTTTTAAAACAGCTCTTCAAAAATGGCTGGTACTTAGCTTTGAACAACACAGGCTTTTTACAGCAGGTCCGTTGTTTTTTTCTCTCGACGTGCCACGTTTCGGGGGTGTTCCCATAGACCCCCTGCTTCAGGTCAAACCGCTGTTAGCAGAAGCATTAGCCTTACACAATGCCAAAAGCAACTGGTTTTTATAACCCAGGCGCTATCATTAAGTCGAGCGCGTCCTCCAGATGTGAAAGATAGACAAAAACCAATCAAAACAGAGAGAAGGAACCACCAATCAGGTAACCGCTCTCCAACTGAATGGTTAAAAAACTGTATGCCAGTCTAATTGCTGATTTAGTCCTTCTGGTTGAACAGAATGCAGGCGAAAAATCCATTTCTGCTCTAGATTTTGCAGGGCTTGAACTCTGTCCCCACCCCTTGGGTTGCGGGGTACATGATCCAAAATCCGCCAGCTAAGATCTGCAAATGTATGCAAAAAATCCAAACAGTGTTGGACTAACGGTGCAGCAAGCTGTTGTGTAGACAGGCGAGAAGCATGTTCACCCAAACGTAGTTTGCAAGTTCGTGTAGTACGGCCAACGTATGGTAAATGACAAGGGCAGAGAATTAGATAAACGACAAAGGTAGTAGTGCAATCCGTATACCAACGGGTGTAGTAACTCTTATTTGTACGGACATCTAACCATGTCAAGCCTGAAATAGTGTTAGAGCAGAAAGAGCAGGTCCCACACGGGTAATGACCCGCATTTTCATGCCGTAGAGGTGGTCTGTCTTGAGGTGCCGTAGTTTTCATCAGTATGTCCCGTAGATTCGGTTTACGAGAATATGCTATTTGAAGTGGCTTACAGAAGCATGAATGAACGGCCAAAACCGGCCAGAATCTAAGGTGTGGCTAAAGATGCCCCAAGGATGTATAGGTGACTCAAGAAATGGTGTCCAAGGGCAGTAAGGTCCCCCAAGTTGAAAAGCAAGAAAGGTATGGGCCAAACACAGATGTAACCCTAACACTGCACAGAGCACCAAGGAAAGACAATGCACAAGTGGTGGAAGGAAGTAGATCAGAGCTGATGGACCAGACAAATCTGCATCCAGCCCATGTGGCAGCTGGAAAAATGGACAAACATATCAGGGGCAGCTGTAGTGATGCACAGGATGATGGTAATGCACCATGCAACAATGACAATGTGTGGCAGAGGATGGGAAGACGTGTCCAGCAGAGGAGGTACAGGTGGCAGGATAGGTGCAATGACAGGAGGACAGAGGAGTAGCAGTGCCATGCAGAGCACACACAGGAGAGGCAAACAGGAAGAGCTGCAATGCAGAAATGTGTACCAGTGCAGGACATGGGGTAGCAGTCTGCACATCAGGGCAGGATGGCACACAGCTGGCAGACACACATAGACAGACAGAAGGATGGTTGGCAACTGTGATAAGGGTACAATGTGCCAACAGCACAGATCTGCACAGATATGACTGTTACAGGAATTAAAAGTAGCTGTACTGGATAGGCATACAAATGAAAGAGAACAGAGAGGAATCAAACCCATAACCATTAGCACAAATGTCAATGCATAAACTGGTAGGCTACACCACCAACATGAGGTCATTAGCAAAGGCTGCATACGAGAACACTGCAGGGCATCACACAAAAAGACTGCTGTCTGCCAGGATAGGGCTACCTCCAATAGTAACCATGATGGAATGCACATGCAGATCTGGTGTGTACAGCTCAGATCACAGTCTGTAATTGGGACGAGAGCCACATATAACTACATGCACACACACAATGAAATGTTATGCAGTGGATACAACATGCAAAAGTGGAAAGAACCTAAACCCAAAGGGCGGCAGGGGATGCTCTGTGGAGCAGGGAAAAATAAGGAACAGAACACAAACGAAGCATGTCAGAATTGAACCTGCAAACAGGTGGGGCTCAGACCAACTGAACCACAGCAATGCCAATCCCCCCAAGTGGACTGTCAATGTAAGCACTATAAAGAAAGAGACATAGGTAACAGGTAGTATGTGATGGATAGGCAGCACAGAGGGCACAAGTTGGTGTACAGTGAAGAGATGGAAGGGTGTGTGGATAGGTGATGAACCATGGTCAGGTTAGCACAACCAAAAAAAAAAAAAAAAATCCCATGTGGGAATCAAACCTGCAACCTATAGTGGTCCAACACATGTCCATAACCACTATCTCAAACAACCACAGGAAGAACAATTCAAAGATATTACTTCAAATGGAATGTTTGTATGGGAACCCGTAACACCCAGTGATGTGGCAGACGGCTGGCAGATAGACAGCTGGCACCGTACAAGGATGTGAGCACAGGTGGGCCATGTACATGACCAGGGAATCACTAAATACGTGTGTCAGTGTGCTCAAGCAGCAGCAGAGACAAATGTACGCCCAACACATATTTTTATTTTGTGTAATCATCAGAGATAGCGTAGATTCTGACTTTCATAATAGCAAGGTGATTGGATAACAGGGATTAAAGGGAAAACACATTTTGCAGGGCAGCAAACCACATGTTACAGAAAAGTCACTGGCCCGTCCACAGATGATGGGCAGGAGAGATAATGTGCATTAGGTGCATGGTTTGCAGTATGCATTAGCCCCCTACCCCCCCCCCCCCACATGCTGCCTCATGCCCCAAATGCATAGTTACATATGTGTGCATGTAGACAGTAGGTGGTACATGATGAGGGCCCAACACACATCATTCATGATCTCTTCATAAAAATATATCTGTCTGCCAACACAGGAGGCACAAAAATGAAACAGCATATGTTGTTAAAAGTAAGAAAGTGTAAACACAGATATCGAAATATATGTTACAGCTGTCACATAATGCCTGATATAGGAATCAAAGCAGCACCAATGTAACCCAAAACAATTGTCAAATGCAAAATGAGGATATGCTAACAGGTAGCAGAGGCACATGAACACAGAGAATTCAAATGAAACAAGCCGCAGAAACATGCACAGATAACACTATGCAGAAGGTCCCCTGCACTGGTTGGTGTGGATACAGTGTCTGTACCCATATATCACTCCCCACACAGCCAGCAGAGCCAGCTCCCCCGATTGGGGTAGAAGCGCCTGAGTGGGAAATCGCCCCGCTCAGAAGCTCCTGTCCAATCGGAGCAGTGGGAGAGCAGCAAAAGCAGCCATACCATTGGTGCGGCAGCACTCCCCACACCGCCAGCAGAGCCAGCTACCCCGATCGGGGTAGAAGTGCCTGAGCAGGAAATCGTCCCGCTCAGAAGCTCCTGCCCAATCGGGGCAGTGGGAGAGCAACAAAAGCAGCCATAACATCGGCGTGGCCACGCCTAGTGGGCCCGCGCCTGAGGGCCCTTTGGCGGGGCACAGGGGCGAGCACAGAAAAACAGAACAGGCACAACTACAAGGCCCACAGGAGCTACACAAAAAACCCCAGAAACAACCAAAAACAACAAGAGCAGCGAAAAGTAAGTGAAGTAAGCAAAACTTTACACCAAAGACAGCCCAGAAGACAACATGCATACAACTCTGATTCTCTCCATCAGCTTCCTCCTCACACAACTCCTTCCACTGCATGCACCCAACCACCACCTACACACAGACACGCCATGGCTTATACCAACAGCACAGATATACGCATGCCCACAGTATAATCATGGGAACACACACAGGACACCCATGCACAAAAGGCAAACCAGGCGCAAGAGTGACACCCATACAAACCCAAAGGAAGCGCACAGAACAACAAACACCCCAGCAACAATCTCAATAGAGCTCATAAACGCCAGATCCATACGAAACAAAATCAACACAATAGCAGACCACATAGATGATCAACAATCCGACATACTTTGCATCACAGAAACATGGCTCACCCCCACCGACCATGTACTGCTCAATCAATTAGTGCCTGACACATACTCAGCATTCAAGTGCCCACGCGCTCACCGGAGAGGAGGAGGGGTCCTGATCATCGCAAAGAACAGCCTAAAGTTCAAATCACGAAGTGCCACAGATACCCAACAATGCAACACCATCACTGCTGAGAACAAACGGATGGCCCTATGCCTCACCTACAGAGCCCCCCATGCCCCACCTGATGAATTAGCCTCCACACTCGAAGCAGTCTGCACAATCAGCTCAAACCACAAACCCACAATACTGCCAGGAGACTTCAACCTCAAATCTACCACCACCAAAGACGCAGAAGCTTTCCTCCTAGCGATGAGTTCCTTTCAATACATCCAAATAATTAACACCCCGACACACAGACACGGATCATCGCCAGACCTCATATTCACACACAACTATCTACTTGACAGAGGACTCATTTCAACCCCCACTGTCACACCTGTACCATGGTCAGACCACCACATAATTAAAATAAATATTATGCCACAAGGAGGAAAACAAGACGAAAAACCGGACAACCCACCCACACAAAGAAGATTCAAGAGCTTCAACAGGGATCAATTTCTACAGGACACTATACCACACCTGAACTCAGAAGCAGATGATCTGGAAGCTCAAATCAGAAACTGGAACACCATCATCAAAGACGCTGCCAAAGCCACAGAACATAGACCCAAGAAAACTCGCTGCACCAAATTTCATCACAAACCGTGGTACTCAAAAGTCATACGGAACAAAAAGAGGGAACTAAGAAAGTTAGAACGGCGATGGAGACACACCAAATCGTCCAATACCCAGGAACTATACCTAACAAAGCAAAAAAACTACAACAAACTCATCAACCAAACAAGGAGAGAATACCACACAAACATTATACTCAAATCCAACAACAAACCTAGAGAGCTCTTCGAAATTGTGAAAACCCTCACCAAAGAACAGAAGGCCAAAAGCGAAGTCCAAATAGACCCACAAAAATTTGCAGACCACATCCAAGAAAAATTCCATTCATCTTTACAACCAAAATCAAACACAACCACCAAACCAACCACACCACTGAAAACCTGGGGCACATTCAGCATCCCATCCAAAGAGCAGCTCTCACACATCATCACCGCACTCAATACAAGCACTGCACCAACGGACCCATGTCCAGTGACATAGATCAAAGCCACTAAGTCAAACTTCATCCACACTATACACAACATGGTGCACAGCTCTCTGACCCAAGGAACCATGCCGAAACAACTAAAACTCGCCACTATAAGACCAATCCCGAAGAAATCCACACTTGATAAGAACAATCCAGCAGCATACAGACCAATCTCAAGCATATCTCTACTGGCAAAAATTATTGAGAAGGCAGTACAGCATCAGCTACAAGACCACATTGACAACCACGCACCACTAGACATCAACCAACATGGTTTCCTCCCCAACCACAGAGTCATAACACTCCTGTTATACCTATTCAGTAACATACTCCGCCTCATAGACAACTGCAAAAATGGAATACTAATGATCTTCATTGACATTGCATCAGCATTTGACCCAGTGGATCACAGAACTCTAATGGAAAGACTATAGAACATTGGACTACAGGGTTCCACTCTGAAATGGTTCCACTCATACCTAACGGACAGACAGATACAAGTCAAGGTCGGCCCCAACACATCCCGACCCATAAAGGTCCTGCAAGGAGTACCACAAGGATCTGCCTTATCAGCACTATTATTTAACCTCTACATTCAGCCAATATGGGACATCATGAAAGAACACGAGATACAATACACAATTTACGCTGATGACATCATGATATACACACCAATCACATTCGACAACCCAGACTACTCCAAAATAACAAACTGTCTCATACACATGACCAGCTGGTTTCAAGACAACAACCTGACCATAAACTACAGCAAGACCGTGGCACTAATCATCACCCGAAACACCAAATTCCTCCCTCCACTCAACATCAAGGTAAACAACACAACCATACCCATAAAACTGGAAGTAAAATACCTCGGAGTGACTCTGGACAAAGAACTGAACCTACAATCACACATAAGCAGAACCACCAAAAACGCATACCACAGAATGAGACTAATCCGACGCCTTAAACCCCTCCTCTTTCCGGAGCACTTCCGCACTGTCTGCCTTGCTCTAATAACCCCAATTCTAGACTTCTGCAAACCAATCTATCTTGGTCTCACAAAACAAACACTCAGACCGCTGCAACTGGCACAAAACACGGTGGCACACATAATATCTGGTACAGCAAGACAAGAACACATCACACCCATCCTGAAAGATCTACACTGGCTTCCAATCAGCTCACGCATCAAATATAAGACAGTCATAAACATATTCAAAATCAAACAACAGTCATCAGCTCTCAGCTTACAACCAATCATACAATCTGACACAAGCACATGACCGAGGAGGAGGGGCACCTCCAACCATGTTAACACACCAAAAGACCTCACCAAGGTCCGCAAGGACACCGCGGACCGAGCCCTTTCTCTGGCTGAACCAGTAATTTGGAACGCCCTCCCAGATGACCTACGATTAACAACAAACATCAAAGACTATCGGAAGCAGCTTAAGACAACACTATTCATCAAATACTATGGGGACGTCACATGATCTTTTCGCCAGTCAAGACCGCAGACCAACCCCCTTCCCCATGTTCATAGGAATAGCGCACGCTGTAAATAGCTCAACATGAATCTACTGTATGCCACCACACACACACGCACTGTATCACTGCATAAACACACATAACCCATTCTTGTTAATTGTTTGCTGTGTAGACTGCTTTGATTGAAGGAGAAGGCGGTATAGAAATCCTTTTAAATAAATAAATATCACAGTACATGGAATGCACAAATGAAGGAAGAAAATGGACACCCACACTGCCACACTCCAAATATAATGGGGCAATGTGAGTGCCGGAACCTCAGGGGATAAATAGCACTGTGCAGTGCGACGCTCCTGCCTGCGCCCTGGAGCTAACAGGCAGGAGTGGCCTTAATGTCCCTTGGGAGTAGAGGCAAACTTGTTCCCTATGGATGTTGGGTATTGTAGTTCACTCTCTTTTCTCTCAGGAATAAAGTGTAGTTGCGACAAAGATGGTAAGGCTTGCAAGAAATATTTATTTGTATTAGGGATGTTTCTCCAGCGCATCAAAATTCAAATACATAAACGTAAAGGGTGCACTTTTAATACAAACAGAAGTAATCAGGAAATTAGGACAACTGAAATAGAACTAGCTTTAACTTCAGCTTTTCATCTATTGAGGAGCTTAACTCAGCTCTGCCTCGAGTGGTAGCTTATGAACATTGCAGCCTCATAGTATCAACTGTTCTTCTCATAGCGTGGGTTCAGAACACAGGTGCAAATAATTAACTCTTCACGGCACAGGCAGCAGAAACAGCAACGTTTGTATTCCTTTCATACAACACTTGCCAAGCTTCTTTTATATTACTCTTCTTTACAACATATAGAGCAGTCCATGCTACACGGGTCAGTGCTTATGGTAGGTAAATCATTTTCTACCTGCATCAAATCCTCTGACTTAACAGAACTACTATCTTCATTAAGCTTCTGCTGTTTTCCTGTTTTCAGTTCTAGAAACTGCTTAAATTCTTGGAAGAGCAATTCAGCCTGCTTATTATCAGATTGGCCTTTGTCAGCAAATGTTATGCCCTTCTCCCAGTCACTAACAGTTCCCACTTCAGCACTCGGCTTAAACAGTTCAGGGCGGTGCACAGGTTCCTTCAAGAAAGCCCTAAAAATAGGAAGTTGTGCTTTACCTTCTCTATCTTGGCTTGTATCAGAACTGCCTTCTTTCTGCCAGTCTCCTCTCCTCTTTGGTAGCTCAAAAGCTTTCCAGGTGTGGGTTTTTCTGGGCTTTCCAGGTCCAGGCTCTATCCTGTAGAATGAGTTTTCTTCAGCGTGTGCCTGCCTTTGAGGCTTTCTATTCCAGGGTTCTGTCTTCTCCCAGGATTCTAAAACATGGCTCCGTCCATTCCTCAGAGGACTCCTCTTAACAGCACCTTTAGAACTCCTTGCAGAACCTTTCCAAACACTCTCAAATCTTCCAGACTCACTCATACAGCCAAACTGCTTCCTGGTCTCGGATCCACTCTCCGACGACCTCGTCTTGGAGCCACTCTCCCACCTGGTCCCACACGTAATCTGCTTAGCAGCCTTGTTCAAAGCTTTAAAAAGGGATTCTTTTCCCGGCACACCTTGTCCAACCCCTGGGTGTGCCCAATCAGCATTGCCTAACTCCTCCCCTGGGCTGGTGTCTGTTCTCAGCTCAGCAGAGCAGTATGTTTTTTTTCCTTCTAGGATTGAAAATCCTGTGTAAATCCTTTCGCTTTTCAGGATTTTCTTCAATCTCCATCTCCTCTGGAGGGCATTCTTCACCACAGATCCCCCCCCTTAAGATATCACGGGTTGGCTTCTGACCAGGGGCACAGCACGTGATTCTACTCATAGATTCAGCAATGTATTGTGTCTTTTCCACAACTTCAATGCTGGGGACTATGGTGGCTACCTGAGCTAAAGCTGCCCTATCATGCCAAGGCTTCAAGAGGTTGATGTGGTAGACTTGTTGGCGTCCTTTCCTATTTTCAACAAGATAAGAGACTGGACCCACCGACCGGACTACCCTACAAGGCCCTTTCCATTGGCTCTCAAATTTAGGGTCTGGCCCTGCTACCATCACTACAACTTTGTCTCCTACAGCCAAATGGCACGGCCGTGTGCCACGGTCATAATAGGACTTCTGCCTTGTTTGACTGCCCCTTAAATTAACCTCCGCGACCTGTGAGGTGCGGCGTAAGCGGCCTTTTAAATCTTTTAGGAACTCAGGTATCCTACCTCTTGTATGTCGGGTTCTACCCACTGCTCTTTTAGGATATCTAATACTCCATGGGGTGATCGACCATACATTAGCTCATATGGCGCTGTCCCTAGGGAAGATTGTTTCCTCTCCCTACATGCATAGAGGATGAATGGGAGCATTGTATCCCAATTGGCCATATCTCCTTCCAGACTGCGGCACAACATTCTTTTAATAGTCTGGTTCTGTCTCTCTACGAGACCATTGGTTTGGGGATGATAGGCTGAGGTCTTAATATGGCGGATATCAAATGCCTCCCAAACCTGTGCTAAATATTTAGACAGGAAGTTGCTTCCTCGATCCGTGAGGACTTCGCGAGGGAAACCAACTTCACAAAAGAGCTTTATAAGTTCACCCGCCATGGCCCTTGCTGATATACTGCGTAGTGGCATGGCCCAAGGAAACCTTGTTGCTTGGTCAATGACCACTAAAATATACTGAAATCCCCGGGGAGTTTTAATTAAAGGACCAATAATGTCCATAGCCATTCTATGGATCGGTTCAGTAATAACCGGGGAAGATATCATCGGGACCTCTCTAGGATGGGTTGCAGAAACTCGCTGGCATGTTGGACAGGCTTCGCAAAACTTGGCGGTTTCCTTAAAAACACCCGGCCAATAGAATCTTGCCAAGATTTGATCCAAAGTACCTTGGATGCCCTTGTGCCCTCCGACAGGATGGTCGTGGGCCAGCCGCAAAACTAAATTTTTAAAAGTTGCGGGCACTACTACCTGTTTGCGGGTACCGCCTGTATAGGGATCCTTGCTCTCTCTGTAAAGTATCCCAGTATCAAGGAAAAATCTTGGTAGGGTATCCCTATCACTCTGGGCCCATTTAAACGCCTGACTCAGAGCAAGGTCAGCTAGTTGCTCGTTGGGGAACGTCGGGAATTTCCCAACTAATTCTTCTGGTACCCATGGTAATTCTTGGCCAGCCTGTGTTTCTGCCCTCTGCTGAGAGCGATCACGTCTCTCACCGCTTCTCTGCTTTAGTTCTTTTAACTTTTTCTCCTGGGGTGGTTATTAGGTCCTCATGTGAGGGAAGACTTCCTAAGGATTCATCTGTAGGATCTTCTCCCTTTTCTGTGACCTTAACCTGGGCTCTTGTAGATACCATGGCTTCCTTAGAGGTCAGGCCTTGTTTCATATCCTTATGAAAATGGGGCCAGTCCCTTCCTAAAACTATATTGTTCGGTAGCTTAGGTACTACTGCTATGGGGATTTTCCTATTAGCCCCCAACCCTTTCACCTGGAGGTTGTACACAGGGTATAATGAAGTGCCTCCATGAACGCAGCGAATTTTTACTGTGTGTACAGGCTGAATTGCTACCCCTGATGCTTCAATTTGCTGCCACAGCGCCTTAGACAGCATTGTCTGCTCTGCGCCGGAGTCTAGTAGCGCTGTGGTGGCAATTCCCTGCACCTCTACATCAATTAGAAAACCTTATCGGGCCTTCTGTGCATTCACTGCTACTAAAGCTGTCTTTACATAACAATTTTTCTGTACATGGCCCTCTCAACCGCATTTAAAACATTTCCTATGCAAAATCGGACCTTTCATAGTTGGCATGCACATTCTTCCTGTCTCATCAGTTATCCTCCACCTCCTTTCTGATTCTCGTATCGCTGTCCCCTTAGAAACACTGCCGCCTTCATGGGCCGTTAACTTGGCTTCCATGAAGCGCTCCGTGAGGTCAATAGCCTCTTGCGGGGTTTTACAGCTCTGTAAAATCAGGAAGGTACGTACTTCGGTGGGTACAGCACTCATATACTGCTCTAATATGAGACTATCAATGATGGACTCTTTAGACCTACCCCCTGGATCAAGCCATTTGTTTATCAGCATGTGAATCCTATAACACAAGGCTTTTGGGGTTTCATTTGGCTTTAACTTTACCGCTCGCAAGAGATTGTGATAAACTAGCGGCGTGAGGCCCAGCCTCTCCCTGACCGCTCTCTTAACTTCATCATAATCCCCAGCGAGATCAGGTGGCATACTTCTATATGCGGCCATGGCCTCCCCAGTAAGGGACGCGGCAAAACGGATGGCCCAGTGTCCTTTTGGCCAAGCACTTAAATGCGCCACTCTCTCAAAGCACTCTATATAATCATCAATATTGTCTGTATCCTTAAACTGTCCAAAATTGAACATGGTCCCTGGGTGCAAACTAAACGCAGCTGCTGCGGAAAAACCTGGTGGGGCCTTTGATGGCTCTGACGGCTTCCTCTGCTCGGCAACCCATGCTTGTAACATGTCCAATAAGGGTTTCGGCTGCGCTTGAAGGCTTGCAGCATTTCTTTCTTGGGCCTCCAAGGTCAAATCTCTCTGCCTCTCTAGCTGCGTGGCCATCCACTTAAACACTTCTTGGGTATCCAGAGACATCCTTGGAACCTCTGTGAACACAAACAGAAAGAGAAACCCAAGTGCGATATCACCAAAAAAAAAAAAACAACCCTCTTTTTTTTTTTTTTTTCCAAACCCGGCCCAGCAATCACTCTTGCCCGTATCCTGACCTCTCCCGGGTGGATACTTTTTACCTGGCTTAGGTGGTGCTTCAAGCTTCACCAATCACGTTGCAGCCAGTAGCCCTCCGATGCTGTGACTCCTTCCCTTCCAGATAGTCTGCAGCTGGGCTCCTCCTGGGCAGTTGCCTCCTGTATCTTGCGCGTGGCACCTTTAGCGCATGCATAGAATCCTGCCAACTATGCCACTTGCGATGCTCCTGCCTGCGCCCTGGAGCTAACAGGCAGGAGTGGCCTTAATGTCCCTTGGGAGTAGAGGCAAACTTGTTCCCTATGGATGTTGGGTATTGTAGTTCACTCTCTTTTCTCTCAGGAATAAAGTGTAGTTGCGACAAAGATGGTAAGGCTTGCAAAAAATATTTATTTGTATTGGGGATGTTTCTCCAGTGCATCAAAATTCAAATACATAAACGTAAAGGGTGCACTTTTAACACAAACAGAAGTAATCAGGAACTTAGGACAACTGAAATAGAACTAGCTTTAACTTCAGCTTTTCATCTATTGAGGAGCTTAACTCAGCTCTGCCTCGAGTGGTAGCTTATGAACATTGCAGCCTCATAGTATCAACTGTTCTTCTCACAGCGTGGGTTCAGAACACAGGTGCAAATAATTAACTCTTCACAGCACAGGCAGCAGAAACAGCAACGTTTGTATTCCTTTCATACAACACTTGCCAAGCTTCTTTTATATTACTCTTCTTTACAACATATAGAGCAGTCCATGCTACACAGGTCAGTGCTTACGGTAGGTAAATCATTTTCTACCTGCATCAAATCCTCTGACTTAACATAACTACTATCTTCATTAAGCTTCTGCTGTTTTCCTGTTTTCAGTTCTAGAAACTGCTTAAATTCTTGGAAGAGCAATTCAGCCTGCTTATTATCAGATTGGCCTTTGTCAGCAAATGTTATGCCCTTCTCCCAGTCACTAACAGTTCCCACTTCAGCACTCGGCTTAAACAGTTCAGGGCGGTGCACAGGTTCCTTCAAGAAAGCCCTAAAAATAGGAAGTTGTGCTTTACCTTCTCTATCTTGGCTTGTATCAGAACTGCCTTCTTTCTGCCAGTCTCCTCTCCTCTTTGGTAGCTCAAAAGCTTTCCAGGTGTGGGTTTTTCTGGGCTTTCCAGGTCCAGGCTCTATCCTGTAGAATGAGTTTTCTTCAGCGTGTGCCTGCCTTTGAGGCTTTCTATTCCAGGGTTCTGTCTTCTCCCAGGATTCTAAAACATGGCTCCGTCCATTCCTCAGAGGACTCCTCTTAACAGCACCTTTAGAACTCCTTGCAGAACCTTTCCAAACACTCTCAAATCTTCCAGACTCACTCGTACAGCCAAACTGCTTCCTGGTCTCGGATCCACTCTCTGACGACCTCGTCTTGGAGTCACTCTCCCACCTGGTCCCACACGTAATCCTCTTAGCAGCCTTGTTCAAAGCTTTAAAAAGGGATTATTTTCCCGGCACACCTTGTCCAACCCCTGGGTGTGTCCAATCAGCATTGCCTAACTCCTCCCCTGGGCTGGTGTCTGTTCTCAGCTCAGCAGAGCAGTATGTTTTTTTCCTTCTAGGATTGAAAATCCTGTGTAAATCCTTTCGCTTTTCAGGATTTTCTTCAATCTCCATCTCCTCTGGAGGGCATTCTTCACCACAGCAGACATGCAATGCTAGGTTTGTAAATCAATGTAGAGCATCACGTCGGTACAGTAAAAAAACATAATAACCTGTATATAGAGATGGAAATACAGGTCAAACATGTTACAGTAACCCACACAGAAGCCATATTTCCACATGCTGTGTTACACCAATATAGTCAGTCACATGCGCATGCACCGTGTAGTTTGACACATGATACAGTGATGCCACACATGCACTGTAACACCCTTGGTGAGTGCAAACATCAATCCAAGATGTTGCTGTGCAGTAAAGTGGTTTGTGGCAAATACTGTGTCATGTCCAAGTGGAGAGTAGGTGGACATGGACAAGAGGACCTCTCCAATGTTTCCCCTGTGCCACACGCATGGCTGTATGATCATGTTGAACTAAACAGATGAGCATATCCTCCGTTCCAGGTCACACACATGGGCAAAACACAACAACACAACGTCAGAAGGATGTACAACATACAGCGACAATGTCATTCCCTGCTGTACACGTAGGACCAGTACACAATGTCCACAGTGCAAAGGGTGTCTGCAATGCAACAAGTCCCATTAAGACTGTCCTTGAAACCCTGGGCATGCATAGTCAAGTGTGACATCTCAAAATGCCACAATACTGGAAAGGTCATATGTGTCTGCTGTGATGACCACGACACCCAGCCAGAGCACGGCAGCAATGGTGTGTTGGACAGCCCTGTCATGATCAAAGTAGCAGTCCAACAATAATGTCCATCTGAGGCATGTGTCCCACTTACAGAGGTCAAACATCCTATGGCACCATTTCCCAGGGATAGTTCCATGGTGTTGTTGTGTCTTCCAACAGGTGGGTGATGGTGACGCCGGATGCACTGTAGCAGATGTGCTGTGTGTGTCCTCTGCCCTGTGTCAGAAGAGGATAAACAATGTATTGGTATGCTGCTTGCAACATCAGCCCAAATTACAGAGACTCAACATCAATATGTACGGAATGAAACGTCACACAGGCAAACATAACATGATCACAACACAGAACACAGTGCATGTTGTGGACATTTGGAATTGGAACCGCAGACAAGGGTGTCACATGGATATGGTCATGTCCATGCCCATGTTACACAGGCGTTTCACAGCTCCACCCCATGTGCATCAGCGTTGGTGTACAGAGACTCAACACGAAAGGTCCATGAAACAGACAGTAAATTATTAGCATGTAAAGGCTGATGTCATTCCCAAAAAAAACAAAGGTGCAACCTACCGTGTGTTTGCAGCAAGTGTCTGTTCAGCATCCCCTGAGGCTCTCAAAGGTCACAACACATCACAGTGAAGGGAGAAGATGTCATTGAAATGTATAGAATCACCATGTCCCCATGTCCAGCCACTGTTGATGCATGTCCACATTATGGCGATATCTGTGATACATAAATGCTATTGCGCAGTGGTCTGTCAGCACACAAGAGATAGGTCAGCTCACAACACACAATACATGGCCACAATGTTTACAAGGTAAACAGCAGTAAGGTAGAGATAGCACAGTCACCACGGCTCCCCAGGTGTACAGACCCCTCACACCACATGAAAATGCAAAATGCCTGCATGCTGTATCATCACACAGCCAACCCAAAAACACATACCCACACAGTATGGTAAGGTGAGCATGCCAGCAGTAGCATACGGCCTGTATGTGCGCAATTGGAGATTTGTGGAGATAAAGGCTTGTCAGATGCAATGATACACTGCTGTTGGCTGATGCTACAATGTCAGGGAAGGCTGTACGTGCAGCCCACGACCCGAACACCTAGGACCTGCAGACCCACGCAGCTCTGTTGGATGTGTCCCAGAGACAGTGTTGGAGAAGACGAACTGACCAGGAACACAGGTGGATATGTGTGCCAACAGCAACATATGGGGTATGGGGCTGCAGGGCAAAGAGGTGAACAACAACATATGTACAATATGACAGATCACTGCAGACATGTGCTCCCCCTGATTGTCGTCACAGACAAAGTAGCTGTAGGTCCACCTACCCCAGACTACTGCATGTTGGATGACGTACAGTCAGCTGCCAATGCAAAACAGCACCAGGAGGCTCACCAAGTATGTCCTGTGGATTGAGGAACATAAGAGAAACATACATATGTCATGTTGGAGCTCTGCAACACACACTGCACCTTCACGTCCTCAGCTCACAGATCCCCCCATGATCCTTTACAGACTGACTGTTCCCCATCACACTGTACAGACTCGCTTCATGCTAAAGTTATCACTGAAGTGTGTGTGGCAAAATACAAGGGCCCATACTCTGTCCGTCCCCTTCCTCACCTCTCTGCTGCCTTCAAAACTGTTGAACAGAACCGTCTCCTCGCTACCGTGTCCCTGCTCTGAGGCTGCAGTACTCTCCTTCGCCCCCCATATCGCTCCCACTTCCCCTTCAGTGTGTGTTCTGGTGTCTCAATGTCCTCTGCTACCCCGCTGTCAGTTCCTGTACCACAGGGAAATATCCAGGGGCTTCTTCCTTATCCTCTGTTGATATCCATTTCCTTAGTGTGGCTATCTCATCCCTTGACTTACATTACCAGCTGTGTGCTGATGAGCTGCAAATATATCTCTCCACACCTGAGCTATGTCTGCCAAAACACACCCCAATGTCTGCTTGCCACCTGACATTGATGGCTGCATGTTATCCCAGTGTGTGAAAATGACAATGGCAAAGCATGGATATCCTATATGTGCACCTAAACCCTCCCCTCCCATCAGAGCATCTGTGTGTCTGTGGTCATACCTTCCTTTCTCCAGGGTCCACAACGTAGGTGTTGTCTTGGACTCTACTCTCCTCCTCAACACACATACCCAGCTTGTAGCTGAGGCATATGGTATCTTTCAAGATGAAATCAGCTATATTTCCCCAGTCCTCCCTGAACACACAACTAAAACCCCAAGCCACCTCCTGATCAGCTCCTGGCTTGCCTACTGTAACCTACACCTTGCTGATCTGCCTTTGAATCATCTTTGTCTGCCTTGAAATATGCAACACTGGCCAATCTACAACCACACACATAATGGCAATAAAACTCCCTCTGTCAGGACACCTCACAGGTTCCCTATCCGTCTCCGCATCCATGTCAAGGCTCTCCTGCTGACCTATACATGCAGGTACACTGTGGTGTTGCAGTAACTTCCCTTACTGATCTCTACTACCATTAATACAACTACTACTGAGCATGTATATAGTGGTACTTGTCATATGTAGCGTTCTACAGAACAAGTAACACACAGTCCCTGCTCATCAGAACATACAAACCAATCAATCAACTCATATTACAAAATGTGAAACACACACATCTAGGCAACTGGTTCCATCTATGGGCCGTTCTCCTACTGTTGACCCCATACTACACGCCTTTCGCCTTACTGTGCCCAAAGCCTCAAAATAACTACCTGTGGCTGTACAGCAGCCTCTTTCCCAATCAGCCACAAATCAGGTGTGACAGCTTAACACCTCCCCCGAGCCTACTAATCCTGACACACATAATCCACCTCCTCCCGCTGTTGTGCCCTGTGCACATCTTCTGCATATCAGTCATGACTAGATTGTAAGCTCGGATGACCAGGCAGTGTCTGTTATATGTCAGTGCAGTGTTGCATCTTACTGCTATTGGGATACAAATGTTCACTAGTAGTAGTAGTACACACATATCTAAACAAATGTATGTGGCAACATATGCAGTACGTACATGAGAAGACCTCCTCAATCACCTGCCGCCTGACTGCTGTGCCCTCACATGTGTCACCACGGCCACGTACAGGAGGGCACGTAGGATTATCCTCCAGATCCTCATTAATTTCGACAGGGATATGGTGCCTGAGAGCAATGTTGTGAAGGATGCAACAGGCTATAATGATCTCTGCCACAGTCTGTGCTTTGTATTGTAAGGTCCCGCCTTTCCTATCCAGACACCTGAAGCGACTCTTTAAAATGCCAAAGGTGCGCTCTATGACAGAGCGGCTGGAGGCATGGGCCTCATTGTAACTCCTCTCTGCACATGTCCATGGTTTATGGTCAGCAACCAGGGGCGACACCCATATCCTGAATCACCTGCAGAAAAAATGTGGAACTTTAAAGCAGGAGCTCATGTCCACCCAAATGGACACAAGTATGTACGTGCAAACCAAATGCAGAAAACATCCTGACACAAACATATGACATCACATGATGGGACACCACAACTATGCATCAGCGTGTGAAGTTATGACACACAAAACAAGGGGTAGGTGAAGGATTGCAATCAAGATAATCTGTAACCACGACACAAATGCTAGCGTCCATTCTACCATCAACACACAGCACCGTAGCAAGGTAGAGCTGGAGGGCACCCCCCCGCCCCCGTTAGATTACACACAGACAGATGAGACACACACACAACTAGGGTTACACCTCAAAGACAGACATGTGCACATACGGTTAGTCACAGGATCACCATGTGCATGTCAGAGATGAGAAATACACACCCAGCAGTATACAGTCCTCATACTGGCCTGCCTCAAATTGTCTGAATAGTGCCTAGTGATGCAGGATATAGGAGTCATGGGTGGACCCTGCAAACCTAGGGACCGCATTCAGAATATGCATATTTGCATCACATGCAACCTGAACATTCAGGGAATGGTAGTGTTTGCGGTTGTGCAACATGGTGTCTCGCACACACACCTTCTGCATTTCCACGGCGCATGCGCAACGTGCACAGCTGACACGCTCATGCCACTGTGCATGTGCAACATAAAAAAACCACATAAATACACATGCACACCTGATACACATTGAAGGGTTTCTTTAGGCGAGGGAGAGAAGGCGTGCGCTGTTGGTTGTTTGTGAAGCAAGGAGAGTGTCAGAAGCAGGTTTGGTGTGGAGAGTGGCTGGGTTGGTGAGTGGTGGTGGAGAGTGTCAGAAGCAGGCTTGGTGAGGAGCGTGGCTGGGTTGGTGAGTGGTGATGCAGAGTGTCAGAGGCAGGTTTGGTGTAGAGAGTGGTTGGGTTGGTGAGTGGTGGTGGAGAGTGTCAGAGGTAGGTTTGTTGTGGAGAGGTGTGTTGCAAAGCAGGAAAGAGAGAGAGGAGGGGAGGCGAGGAGCAGGAGAGAGAGACAGGAAGGGAGTTGAGGAGCAGGCGGCAGGGAGAGGAGGGGAGGGAAGAAGCAGGCAGGAAGTGTAGCAGAGGAGCCGAGGGGCAGGGATGTGTGAAAGGGAGGGAGAGGGCACAGAGGGCAGGGAGATGGAGCAACAGGACATGGCAGGAGGGGAGGAGGGGGGCACCTGTTCAGCAGGACCCAGAGCCGGCAGGGAGTGTTGGGCCTGTGGTGGTGGCTGTAGGCCCATCGGGTGTGTCGCAGCCCACCCAGGGGCCTCCCGGTGCCAAACGAAGGCGCATACTGGTGCCAGCTGAGGAACAGAGGAGGACTGTGAGATTCAGTCAGCAAGAAAACTACATCCTGCTGGCTAGTGTGTTGGAGAGGTATGAGGTGCTCTATGGCCGGCTGAGCAACAGCACCACTGTGGCCACACGTATACACGTGTGGGAGGAGGTGCAGGAGGCCATCACCCAGGCAGGGGGACCAACCATGGACCTGGACAGCCTGAGAAAGAGATTCAATGACATTAAGTGTGGTGTCCAAGCACACATGGTGGCGGAGAGGCAACATGCCATGGGCACCGGTGGGGTGCCCCCTTCGCCCCAACCCTCACACCCCTGGAGCAGGAGCTTGCAGACCGTCTGAGCCCCATCTACCTGCGTGGACTGCCAGAAGCGCTGGACACCACCCATCCACAGGCAGGTAGGTCGGCACCTATCACCCTGCTGCTCCTTACCCTTGGAATAAATGTCCTTTGTCTATACGTCAGGCATCTTCTTTGCCCCTCTTCATTATCAAGTTAAAAGCTCATCTTCTCGCCTCTGCCTTTGGCCCATGAGTTTGCTGTTCTCCTTCTTTCCCCTCTGTTATATCACCTTTCTATCGTCCCCTCACACTTGTTCCTACCTCTTTCCTTTGTCCTGTATCTCCTGCTCTTGTCACTTTGTTCTTGTTCCTAACTTTTCTCTACACCTTTTATTGCTTTGTCCTCTTAGATTGTATGCTCTGTTGAGCAAGGACTGTCTTTTTGTGTTTTCACGTTTACAGAGCTGCGTGCACCTGGTAGCGCCCTATAAATGCTTAGTAGTAGTAGTGGTAGTAGTAGTAGTAGTAGATATGCTGCACACGTACAGGGCACGCGCAAGCACATGCGGCACATGGAGGGGATTGGTGGGGGACCATGTCCTGAGAGCATGCGTGTCCTACCACAGGCAACTCTGGGGTGATGACACAGCAGCAAATGGCACGGTAGGTACAGGGTGTGTGTGACAGGTACCTGGGCCTGCGTGCATGATAGACACAGTCCTGAACGTAGTTGAGGATGGCAAAGCTGTGTAGAAGCAGGGGGCATGACAGACAAAGCCATATCTGATTGAACACTGCATACATCAATGGTCCTGAAAACCTCCATGCAAAGCCCAGAGGGTTAAGCTGCACAGCAAAAATGCACAGCACTACAGATCAGTACAGTTGCCGTTTCCTACGTGCCCACTCTGCTGTTGCTGCACATGTGCACTTCATAACAAACCTGCCCAATATAAACGACAACAACCCTGATCGCCGCTATTTCAATGTCCCATTGGGATGTCCATCCCCACTATTCGTGCCTCAGAATGACCCCTTATACTGTATTGAGAGATAAATTCTTTTAATACGTGACTTTAAAAAATGTGTGCTAGATTTCAGTACTCATTTTCTTCTCACGTTTTATTACATTGGCCTTCGAATGAGTAAAAAAAGGGCAAAAAGACACTTTCCATGGGGGGAACAGAGTGTTGCTTTCCTACTGAGCCATGCCTAGACTTCATTAACAGAGGAGGTGCAATCAGTCCCATCATAAACATACATAGCAAAAGCAATAACTACAGGGGTCAGAGCAATATATCAGCCAGCTGGGATTTAGGGAGTCGTACAAACTGATGGAATAAACTATGAGGCCCATTCTGATTGGGGCACGTCTGGCCTGTCCAGATGTCCAAAATCTGGATGGGCCAGATTTGGCCCAGATTCTGCACCCACGGGAGCTAGACATCCCTGCGGATGCAGAATCGGGGCACTTGGATGGGTTGGATGGACCCCGATTCAACAGGCCAGGACATGCAGCATTGTTCCTGGCTAACCCTCCCTATGCTCCTGCTAGAGCCCCCGTGCCATAGCATCCTGTCGCCATAGCACCGGGATGCCATGAAGGAGCCCTGATTCTCTGAAACACCATAACATTCTTTTTCCCTGTTGCCCAACCCCCATAGGAGCCTGCAAGGGCTGGGTTCAGGTGGCAGGGAACCTCCTGCTGCAGCTCACCTCTTTGGGGGCGGTCCTCCATCACTGCCTGCCATCACTGGGGGGACTTATTCGACCTCCGAGGTGGAATAAGTTCCCCGTCTATCATGCCTTCTCCAGATGTAGAGGGCCATGACCTATATTGACCCTGTATGTCCGGGTTGTGCAGCCTGCCCCTGCTCCACTCAGACTCCTCCTCCATCCCTCCCCCTCCCACCTCCATCCAGAACTCCCCACACAAAGCCACTGTACATGCAGGGAGCTCTGTCTTCGGAATAGATCCCCAGTGAATAATGGAAGTCATACATCCAAATCGGACATACATCCCTGCTATTCACACATTGGAATGACTCCCTATGCATCAGAAGGATGCACTGAGCTTTAGTGAACAGTATTTTAATGCATGTACTGAAGAAACCTTTTACTCCCGAGGTTGTAAACATATGGCACACAGAGTACTTTGCACTGTTGTTCTGTCGTATGCACAGATAGAACAACAGCGAATACCACCATGCTGATATGCCTGTATTTCCTACAACAGGCATCAGATTGTATTCTTTCACCTTTCCTGTCAATGCATGAGCCAATCCCTACTCATGCACTAGAAGAAAAAGAGTAAAAAAAAGTCTTCTTCTCCTCACGGGCACCCTGGGTCAGGGAATCCCTTGACTAAGGAGCCTTTGATGCTGCAGCAAACCCCTGTAGACCAAGAACACTTACATGGTCCCAGGGAGGTATCCAGCAGCATCCTCTTCTTCCACTGCCATCATGAAAAATGACAATGCATGACCTTCTGTGGTGTATTAAGATATATCACTAGGGCTCAGTCTGCAAACCTGGAACTATCTTTTCTGCCCTGCAGTTGCTTAAAACCTACAGAAAACAAGCCCCATAACACCTTCGGAAAGCTGGAGATTTTTGGTGCTTAGATATGTGCTGAAGCTCCTAGAAAATTTGCAGGCTTCAAAGGACTTGTAATGAGACTGGTTAACTCCAACTGAAATAGTGGGTTCTGAGTCCTGTGGTGTGTAATGTATAGTGTTCAGAATCAGAGCAGACAGAAAAATATTTGAACCCAACCTTTTCTTTTACTTCAGCCCTAGTGAAGTATCATGAACAAGAAACAGCTTATAAAGAAAAAAAACCCAATACTGATACTTATGAAAGCAACCAAAGACAGAAATTAAAGCAATACATAGCAATATCTTCCACAATCAGCTATTAATTTTGCATTGCTGGCTGATAATAGAAACCAAGACAATTTTTCTAACCCAGCTAATGTAGTCAATGGCCTTTGAGAATGTTGCACAAATACTTTAAGTTCTGATTGGATCCAGATACAGACCCAGTCCCATCCAAATCATTGGTGCCTTTTCCTGCTAGGAAACAAATCCAGCTTTCTTTAGTTTATTTATAGTTAGATCTCACTGTTTGGATGGCAGTTCAATTTGGTCTCAGGCAGTTGTAGGGCTCTACCTTCTCCCAAGGGAACCTTGAAGTTACAGGGTTGTCAGGAAATGCAGAATATTTTCCTTCTGAACTCTGAACCACAGCTGGGGGAGAATAAATTCTTGCAGTTTTTTAAAAGTCTGAGTTCAAAGCTTGGAACTCTGATCAGAGCTGAAGTGCAACTTTCAGGTCTTTTTCACCCAAAAACAGAAGCAGTTCTTCATTGCTACCTACCTAAATTAGCAAGTTAATTGCTAAGACCAGTTAGCAAGCAATTGACTCCATCAATTCAAAAAACGAGGTTTCAACCAATTACAGAGGGCTGCAGTCTGGAGTGGAGGAGTAGCCTAGTGGTTAGATCACTGGCTTGGTAACCAAGCAACCAGGGTTCAATTCCCACTAGCACACCTTGGGCAAGTCACTTAACCCTTCTCCATTGCCTCAGAAGAAAGACCTGACAATCTACTTCCAGTGACACTGCCAAGAAAACCCAGGAGCTTCTGGGTCACCAGGAGTCAGGACTGACTCAAAGGCACACTTTGCAGTCTGATGCAAGAGCCAACCTCTCTGTTGCTGACTAAAACATCAGTCCAGCACATTGTAATCATCTTTGGGGCTTGCTGTTAGCAGTCTGTATGTTCAGATTTGTAATTCCCAGAGTTTATAACAAAGCATCCATGCCAGGGTTTGTGCCCTTAAAGGCAGAAACCTCTGAAAAGGGGTATGTCTTTATCTGTATTCTAAATATATACAAAGGCTGGAGCCTCTATTTTTAATGAGATTCTCAAACAGGGAAGGCAGCACTGTCCTTATTTGGCACTTTATTTCAACTTTGAGTTTGAGTAAAGAGAACAAAATGTTGCGCCAAAATTCAGGAGTAATTATTTGGCATTTTGAATGAATTTTGCATACGTGTTGCACAACTCTTTAGTATGGTAGTTTTACTTCTGATTTTAATATGCTAAAAAAATCTTACCACATTGTTAATAAAATTAGCATGGGAAAGTTAGGAATAAACTGCTGCACTGAAAGATAGCACAGCTTATTGCATTAGCACTTTTGTCATCGTCGTCATAAGCAGATTGCCCACATGCCAATAAGATGGGACAGAGTCTTAAATATTTATTCTAGAATGGGTCAAAGTTCAGGATCACTCTTCTGTTTCCTGGTCAGTCTCTGTTCACTATACAAAAGCCTCAAAGGAAGCTTTCTTGATCTCTCTCTGCCTTCTTTGACAAGGGCTAAAAGAACAGTTTTAACTGTCAGATTCTGGAGGGTGGTCTCTCCTCTCAATTACAGACAGTAATTTCACATTTAATAACAAAGTCTCTAGGCTGTGGTCATCTCTTCTCATAGAGGCCATCACCTCTCTATTTGTTCTGAAAGGGTGGTTGCAGGTGTCACTAGCCTTGACATGCAGAAAAATATAGAGACATATCCTACTACACAATAAGAATGAAGAAAAAGTAGGTGACTTCTTTTAATTGTTTTTGTAAACCAGATGAAATATACTTCTATTGAAAATAATTACATTGATATGTTTCTGATAGGATTTGATTTGTTATATCAAAGTTTTGTGGATCCTTGAATTGTTTTAAATTGTATATACAATGGACCATAATTCAAATTCCACCAAGCAGAATATTTAGCAGAACTTATCAGTTTCTAAAATGGCTTTGGAGCCATCTCTGTGTTTTGGATGTGTATGCACATTTTCAGATATCCAAAGCATGAATAGGGCTTCCAAAATAAACCCTTTAAAGTATCTAGCTGCCACTGTTTAATTATACCTGGATATTCATTACCAGAGCCTATCTGGCATCTGGCGCTAAATATCTGGTTTCACTAGGCAATGCTGTAGCTCTCTGATTAGCAGTGATAGTCAGTTTCTAACCCGATAACACAAACCAGATAAAGTTAGGACAGCCATTGACCTGTCCTAACTTTAACCCTGGGAGTACCGAAGGGGTCAAAAGTGACCCCATTGCAAGTTTCACAACGCGTATCTCGGAAACTAGTTGTTCAAGAATGCAATCTTTTTATGACTTTTCACATGTCAATATTCTCTTTATATTGCGCCATGAGAGGAATAATTTTCATCCTCTAGGTGACGCTCGTGATGAATTGCAGCACAGAGTACCAGTGGGGTCATTTTTGACCCCAATTGATTACATCAAGTTTGGATCGTGATACAATTTGCAGTTTTGTGAATTTTTTGATCTGACAAAGGTATTTATCATTAATTATGTATCATTTATTTTTTGTACTCTTATTTTATGAAAATTACACATTTTCTGTAATTGATATCATATGTTCTCTCATTATTTCCAATGAAATCTAAAGGCTTTCAGCTCATTCATCACAATTATTGTACACATATAGTAAAACTGCTTTGCGTTTTATTCAACTTTATCTTTGTTTATTTATTTTAGGTTATTGTTTATGATGTCAAAACGAAAGTATTCAGCTGCCCAAGTAAGAGAAATATTGCAACGAGATGCTGACAGTGACGGCTCTGAGTCATCTGATGATGAAGCATATTCAGAAAGCGAAGAAGCATATCAGCCAAGTTCGGGCGATAAATCTGATGATGACAGTCATGATTCAGATGGCGACAGCAGTTGGTCGCCAGGTGAATGTGAGACTGATGATGAGCCGGTAACATTGCCTGCAGCAAAGAGTCAAGTTACAGGTCGAGGCAAAGGTCGAGGCTGTGCTGGACGGGGAAGAAGGCAGGAGTCCTCAGTGTCAGTATCATCTGTGAGGAATCTTAGTTGTGGTCATAGAGGAGCTAAGAGATCATCAACTATAAGCACAAATGTTGCCATTGAAGCCTATGTATCTAAGGATTCCACATCATGGAACAGGAAACCTATAAAGCAAGCTGCTGGAAGATACACCAGAGCTAATGTCATGCCCGTACAACAGGGTCCTACAAGGTATGCTGTACGAAATGTTGATGGCCCTCTCGCAGCATTCCACTTGTTCAAAGGAAGAACTTATTGAATGAAATCATGATGTGGACGAGCAAACAAGGAAGACACATTTATGACGACACCTGGAAATATTTGACAGACGGAGAATTTCAATGTTTTCTTGGACTTCTGATCCTCTCAGGCGTGTACAAGTCACGAAATGAATCCATAGTTCATTTGTGGAACCTTGAAGATGGTCGTTCTGTTTTTGGCAAAAATATGGCTCATAACCATTTTCAGCAAATTTCTTGTGCTCTCAGATTTGATGATGCAACCAACAGACGTGAACAATGAGGCATGGATAAGCTTGCTCCAATCAGACGTATTTTTGATACCTGGGAAGCAACTCTAAGTGACGCCTTTGTTCCTGGTGAAAAGGTTACTGTGGATGAGCAACTGCTTACATTTCGTGGCCGTGTTCCGTTCAGACAATATATTCCCAGCAAACCTGGGAAATATGGCATAAAGCTATGGATGTTGTGTGACAGTGCAACGTCATATGTTCTGTGTCTTCAAGTATATACAGGAAGGGAACTTGGACAAAACAGGGAACAGAATCAGGGTGAAAGGGTTGTGCTGCAACTCACTGAAGGATTGACGCGATCTGGCAGAAATGTTGCTGTTGACAATTTCTTCTGCAGTTTATCACTGTCACGGAAATTGCTAGAAAAACAAATGACACTTTTGGGGACAATTTGAAAGAACAGAAAAGTATTACCTCCAGAATTTGTAACAGCAAAGGGCCGGGAGGTATCCACTTCACTGTTTGCCTTTCGCGATGACGCCACTCTGGTTTCCTATTGCCCGAAGAAAGGAAAAGTGGTTGTTCTTCTGAGCAGTTTGCATGATCAAGAAGAAGTAGATAACACACATACAGACAAAAAACCACGCATGATCTTGGACTATAATTCTAGTAAAGGTGGAGTAGATACGGCAGATCAAATGTTGCACACATATACCACAAAACGAATGACAAGACGCTGGCCAGTGACAATCTTCTACAACATGTTGGACATCAGTGCTTTGAACGCCTTCATTGTTTGGATGTCACTAAATCCAGAATGGCAGTCCAAGTCAAAGCACAGACGTCATCTATTCCTCTTGGAATTAGGAAAGCAGCTGCTTCAGAGTAATTGCAGCGAGACTTCTTCCAGCATTGAAGAAGCCACTGATGCTGTTTGCAATGTCGGGATCCCAAAGAAAAGAGCAAGGTGTCACTGCTGTTCCAGAGAAAAAGACGAGAAAAGCAACATAGTTTGCAACTCCAGCAAGCGCAGTGTTTGCAAAGAACATTCAGAAATTGTCTGTGTCTCATGCAAATGACTGTAGTACTTTACTGTGTTCATCAAGTGCATGCAAAAACTGCTTTCATGGCAACTCTTCTTCATGTAATTTTATGATAAAGCATTAAATTTCAAAACATTTAACCTTCATATAATAAATAATTAATTCATAATAATATTTTGTCTGTTTAGTTGAAATTTTTCATGGTTAACAATTAAAATTCATCGTGGGGTCATTTATGACCCCAACGGTATTCAGTGTGTGCAAAAAATCTCGGTAATTCCAGGGTTAAACAGTTTAACTGTCCAGTTAGCTGCTGAATATCACAGAAAACTGAATAACTGCCAGGACCACCCCTGTTCCAGCTAAAGGCCACCCGGTTTTAACTAGGTGTCTCTTCTGCAGTCTGTGAAGTTATTCAGCGGCACTATCCAGATAGTGCCACTGAATAGTGGGATTGCTGCAGTTTAGTCAGTTAGCAGGTGCTGCTAACTGGCTATTTGTTTATTTAGCTGGTTTTATATGCCACCTTATCAAAATGTCAAAGCGGTTTACAGGTAACAATTTAACTTAATGTACATGGGACAGAGTAACATAGAAGCATGATGGTAGAAAAAGACGACATGGCCTATCTAGTCTGGCCTTTCATATCAACTACTACGATAGTCCCCTTTTTACTTTTAGAGATCCTTTGTGTTTTTACCATGCTTTCTTGAATTCAGATACTGTCCTCTTCTCTACCACCTCCACTGGGAGACTTTTCCACGCATCTATCACTCTTTTCGTAAAGAAATATTTCCGCATATTACTCCTAAGTCTATTCCTTTTCAATCTCTTCTTATGGTCCCTCATAGCAGAGCTTGCCTTCAATTGAAAGAGACCTTCCAGTGCATTTATGCCATGAAGGTATTTAAATGTCTCTATCATATCTCCTCTATCCTACCTTTCCTCTAAAGTATACATATTAAGATCTTTAAGCCTGTCCTCACATGCTTCATAATGAAGACCACTAACCATTTTAGTAGCACCCTCTGCACCAACTCCAACCTGCCGAAGTCCTTCTGAATGTGTGGTCTCCAGAACTATACATAATATTCCAAATTAGGTCACACCAGAGACTTATACAGTAGAGAGGCATTATCACCACCTTTTTTCTGCTGGCCATTCCTCTCCCTATACACCCAAATATCTTTCTGGCTTTCGCAATCGCTTTTTCTACCTGTTTAGCTACTTTAAGATAATCAGACACAATTATGTCCAGGTCCCGCTCTACTTTTGTGGACGAAAGCACCTCACCTCCTACACTGTACAGCTCCTTTGGATTTTTGCAGCCCAAATGTATGACTCTGCTATTTTTAGTATCAAATTTCAGCTGCCATATTCTAGACCATTCTTCAAGTTTAGCTAGATCCCTCCTCATGTTGTTGACTCCTTCCTGTGTGTCCACTCTACTGCAGATTTTGGTATCATCTGCAAACAAGCAAACTTTACCCAACAGTCCTTCCACAATATCACTAACAAAGATGTTAAACAGAATCGGACCAAGGGCAAATTCCTGTGGCACACCACTAGTAACCTCCTTCTCCTCAGTGAGCTCCATTTACCTTTACCCTTTGTCGCCTCCCACGCAACCAATTTCTAACACAATCAGTAACTTTAGGGTCCATCCCTAGGGCACTCAGTGTGTCGCCTGTGTGGAATGGTGTCAAAGGCTTTACTGAAATCTAAATACATCACATCGAGTCCCCCAGTCCAATTCCCTAGTCAACCATTCAAAAACATCTATCAGATTTGTCGGACAAGACCTGCCTTAACTAGATCTAACTTAATGTGAGCAAATTAGAGCAATATAAATAATGCAGAACAGCTAAACCCTAATGAATATGTCCTGCTTATTCTTTAGGCCAGGGGTTTTCAACCCAGTCTTCAAGACTATCTTAGCCAGTCAGGTTTTCAGGATAATTAAATGAATATGCATGAGGTAGATTTGAATGCACTCCCTCCATTGTAAGCAAATTACTCTCTCTCATGTATATTCATTGTGATTATCCTGAAAACCTGGCTGGCTAGGGGTGTCCCAAGAACTGTGTCGTGGTTCTCTCTTTAGGCACATGTTGCATTACACGATGCACAGTTGCAGGTTCCATGAAAATACGCTCTGTTATATTTTAAACAACCAAGTAAGGTATGTCATGAACAATAATTCAAACACATTTCCAAAACCCACAAGCACCTATTATACCAAAACTCCTGCGAAATACAAAGAATTGAAAGGGAAAAATGCACATTCACATGGGTTTTCATTCATTGCTATTACAGCATCCAGCCTTCAAATGTAATTCAAAAGTGTCAGAAAAGAAATACTTTCCAAGCCATAACAAGTCCAAAAGCATTTATAGCAAAAAAAAAAAGTAAACTAAAAGCAATATCCAAACATATCAATAATAGCATCATCCAACATGTGCATGCTTTATCTATCCCAAAAGCCTGCATGGAGGGTTCTGAAAACTTTAAATCATTGTAAAAAAAAAAAAAAAGCAAACATTTACAAACCATTCTTCCAAAAGAGCTTTGATTCTATTTAAAACGAAAAAACTGTGATTCCAGTCTAAAAACGCAACTGCCAAACATACTGCCAATTCTGTGCTCACTGGCTCCGAACAAAGCAGCAGTGATTCAGCTTAGAAAACATGCTGCTGAAAATATTTGGGCCAATCGGCCTGTGTAAAATACTGACATGCAAGCACCACAACAGATCATGCATAAAGGATTTCCCATTGTATTGGGAACCACAACCTTGATTAAGTGGAATTTCCAATCACAACTAGATAAATTACCCATACATATTACTTCTTATGAACTCTAGAATGAGGTTCTCTTTGGCACAATGCAACTACTGGGGGCATTAGCAGTAAATTTGAGAGACTGAGATCATGTTTCACATACCTTGGCGTAGGAGTGAGATTCATAATGATCATTGTATGCGCAAAACTAACCTGTTTGGAGAAATTGCCCCCATGAGAAACCATAGAATAATTAAAGGGCTATACATGCTGTAGAAATATAGAAACATGACAGCAGAGAAAGACCATATGGCCTATCTAGTCTGCCCTTCCATATCAACTACAATAGTCTCCCTTTTTCCTTTAGAGATCTTCTGTGTTTCTCCCATGCTTTTTTGAAATCAGATACTATCCTCGTCTCTATTGCTTCCACTGTGAGACTATTCCATGCATCTACCACTCTTTCCATAAAGAAATATTTCCGCACATTATCCCCTTTCAACCTAGTCCTAGGTCCCCTTGTAGCAGAGCTTGCTTTCAATTGAAAGAAGCTTTCCTCTTGCGCATTTATGTCATGGAGATATTTAAACATCTCTATCATATCGCCTCTATCCACCTTTCCTCTAACGTACACATATTAAGGGGTATGTTTACTAAGCAGTCTTAAAGTGCGCCCAGCGTTAGTGTGCAGGATGCCATAAAAGGAGTGGGCGTTCCAGTCTAAATGTCGCAAGCGCGCGTCAACGCCCGATAATGTGCGCTGTGCACACTATCGCGTGAAAAGGTGCGTAACGCACGTCAACACGCGGTTAGCACAAGTAGGCGCACTGACCTGCCAACAGAGCAAAAAAAGGTGTAGCACAATGGTTAATACACCAACTGATGATACAGGAGTCATGAGTTCAACTCCCGAGTGGGCCTGCAGAAAAAGGCTGTCTGAGGCAGTACCCATTGCATTTACCCACTGCTAGCTGAGGCAGTTCCCTTTTAATTGAAATCTGTGCTGCCAGCAAACACACCCTCAAAGTGCCATAAAGGAAGGTGCTGCAGAAGGCGCCTCCCAAGGCACCCCAGAGGCACCTTTTAAAGTGCACTGTATGCCAAGGCACCCTATAATGTTGCCTATAGGGCACCCTAGAGGGTGCTGTATAGGGTGCCCTATGAGCCGCTGCAAGGGTACAGCACCGCTTTGGATGGCAGCACTGCACATGGTAACCCCTGGTCATCCTAAGTAGGTGAGCTGACATGCAAGCAGCAACAGCAGCATAGCACAATGGTTAATACAATGACTGAAGGTACAGGGGTCATGGGTTCGACTCCCAAGTGGGACTGCTGAAGAAGGCTGTCTGAGCCTGTACCCATTCCATTTACCCACTGCAAGCTGAGGCACCCCCCCCCCCTTTTTTAAAGTAAATCTGTGCTGCCAGCATACACACCCTCAAAGTGCCATAAAAGAAGGTGCTGCAGAAGACACCTCCCAAGGCGCCCCAGAGGGCACCTTTTAAAGTGCACTGTATGCCAAAGTACCCTAAAATGTTGCCTACAGGGCACCCTAGAGGGTGTTGTATAGGGTGCCCTATGAGCCGCTGCAAGGGTACAGCACTGCTTTGGATGGCAGCACTGCACATGGTAACCCCTGGTCATCCTAAGTAGGTGAGCTGACATGCAAGCAGCAACAGCAGCGTAGCACAATGGTTAATGCAATGACTGATGGTACAGGGGTCATGAGTTCAACTCCTGAGTGGACCTGCAGAAGAAGGCTGTCTGAGGCAGTTCCCCTTTTAATTGAAATCTGTGCTGCCAGCAAGCACACCCTCAAAGTGCCATAAAAGAAGGTGCTGCAGAAGGCGCCTCCCAAGGCACCCCAGAGGGCACCTTTTAAAGTGCACTGTATGCCAAGGTATCCTAAAATGTTGCCTACAGGGCACCCTAGAGGGTGCTGTATAGGGTGCCCTATGAGCCGCTGCAAGGGTACAGCACTGCTTTTGGATGGCAGCACTGCACATGGTAACCCCTGGTCATCCTAAGTAGGTGAGCTGATATGCAAGCAGCAACAGCAGTGTAGCACAATGGTTAATACAATGACTGATGGTGCAGGGGTCATGAATTCAACTCCCTAGTGGGCCTGCAGAAGAAGGCTGTCTGAGGCATTACCCATTGCTTTTGCCCACTGCCAGCTGAGGCAGCTCCCCTTTTATTTGAAATCGGTGCTGCCAGCAAACACACCCTCAAAGTGCCGTAAAAGAAGGTGCTGCAGAAGGCGCCTCCCAAGGCGCCCCAGAGTGCACCTTTTAAAGTGCACTGTATGCCAAGGCACCCTATAATGTTGCCTATAGGGCACCCTAGAGGGTGCTGTATAGGGTGCCCTATGAGCCGCTGCAAGGGTACAACACCGCTTTGGATGGCAGCACTGCACATGGTAACCCCTGGTCATCCTAAGTAGGGGAGCTGACATACAAGCAGCAGCAGCAGCATAGCACAATGGTTACTACAATGACTGATGGTACAGGGGTCATGAGTTCAACTCCCAAGTGGGCCAGCAGAAGAAGGCTGTCTGAGGCAGTACCCATTGCATTTACCCACTGCTAGCTGAGGCAGTTCCCCTGTTATTTGAAATCTGTGCTGCCAGCAAACACACCCTCAAGGTGCCGTCATATAAGGTGCCCAATAAGGCATGCCAGAGGGTACAGTATAAAGTGCACTGTCCACCAAGGCACCCTATAGGGTCTCCTATAAGGCCCCCATAGGGCGCCTTATAGGGTGTCCAATGAGGCACGGTAAGGGTACAGCACTGTTTCTGATGGCAGCACTGTGCATGTAAAAGTGTGGTAAGCCTAAGAAGGCCCCCGCACCTGCAAATACAGCAACAGTGCTGTAGCACAATGGTCAATACATTGAGTGATGGCATAGGGGGTATGAGTGCAAGTCCCCAGTGTGCCAAATGAGTAAGGCTGATAGAGGAAATTACCTCTTCTGTTATCAATCTGTGCTGCCATCAGAAACATAACCAAACCCAAGTGCCATAAAACCATGCACCTTTTCAGGGTGCACCAGAGAGCACATCCTAAACAACCATGTCAGTGAAGACGGGTTATGATGTGCCCCAGAGGCCATGTTGAAAGGTTGCAAACCCCCAAGGCACCATAGTAGGCACCCCAGAAGCTGTTGAACCAACGGTGTGATGCAAGATGCCCCAAGGATGTACAGGTGAACCCAAAAACATTGACCAAGTGCAGTAAGGTCCCCCAATTTGAAGGGAAAGAAAGGTATGTGGCAAACAGACATGTAACCCTAACACTACACAGAGCAACAAGAAAAGACAATGCATAAATAAAGGAAGGACGTAAAGCAGATCTGATGGACCAGACGAATCAGCGTCCAGCCCATGTGGCTGCTTGAAAGATGCACAAACATATCGGGGGCAGCTGCAGCGATGCACAGAGGGAAGGTAATGTACCATGCAATAATGACAGTGTGTGGCAGAGGATGGGAAGACGTGTGCAGCAGAAGAGGTAGAAGTGGCAGGATAGGAGGAATGCCATGATGACAGTGGAGTAGCTGTGCCATGCAGAGGACACACAGGAGATGCAACCAGAGAGAGCCGCAATGCAGGAATGTATAGGAGTGCAGGATGTGGGGGTAGCAGCATGCACACCAGGGTAGGATGGCACACAGCTGGCAGACATACATAGATGGACAGAAGGATGGCTCACAACTGTGATGAGAGTACAATGTGCTCACAGCACAGATCTGCACAGATATGACTGTTACAGGGATGAAAGGTGGTTGTGCAGGACAGGCAGACAAATGAAAGAGAACAGAGAGGAGCCAAGCCCATGACCAGTAGCACAAATGGCAATGCACAAACCTGTAGGCCACACCACCAGCGTCAACCCAGTAGCAAAGGCTGCATACAAATGTACTGGAGGGCATCACAAGACACCTGCTGGCCCTCAGGATAGGCAAAGCCCCAACAGTAACAATGATGAAATGCATATGCAGATCTGCTGTGTAAAGAGCAGATCACAGTCAGTAACTGGGAGCACACACACATAAGGCCACATGTACACACACAATGAAAGGTCATGCAGTGGGTACAGCATGCAAAAGAGGAAAGAAAAGAATTCCCAAGGGCAGCAGAGGATGCTCTGTGGAGTAGGTGCATAATCTGTACCTGGAGAGGAGAGAAGTGAACCTGCAAACAGGTGCACTACACACCAGCTGAAACACAGCAATATGAAACCCCCAACCGGACTGCCATGTACACACCTTAAATAACAAGTGTCGCCCACTCACCCCCCAGAGGCCATAGGCATGGGTGGATTAGCAGGGTAAGTTCTTTAATAGCTGTGGAGTATAGTAGAGAGGCTTGGCAATGCCTTCTGGGATTTGTAGTTCCACAACTTTAGCAAAAAGAAAGTAGTTGTAGTCGGAGTGATAAGGATTTAAACAGGATTTATTCCCTTCCCAGGGTTGGATTTTCACACAATGAAATAAGGCAACACAAAAAACATACGTCTGGTATCAAAGTTAAAGAAACATTTGAACAAAGGATATGCTTATCTTCAGCTTTCCCAATGGAGGCAAAAATGGTAAAAGAAAACAGTTTCCTTCACAAAACTCTTCCTGTCTGTTTTCTTTATGAATCAGCTCCTACAGCTCTTCAGCATAGAGAAGATATGCTATCAGATAAGGTATATGTACAGTCCATGTAAATATCACCGTTAGACTCCTCACACGGATCACATTGCATCTCTTCTATATCTGGGTAAGTTTTCCCGGTGAGTGAAACTTCTGTTCTGACTGCTGAGTTCCTCTCTATAGCTTTGGGAGTTCCCTTCCCCCACCAGCCTAGAGGTGGATGGGTAAATACCGTAATCACTATAGTCTCTCTCAGAGGCGGCACATAATTCTTGGTAAGTGCAGGGCTGACTGCTATAGTCTAAGCTTCTTCTATTAGGAAGAATAAGGTTACCTTTCAACAGTTTCCCTTCAACGTTCCTCCCTCGAGCACAGCTCTGCTCGTGGGAAGGCTTTTCACTCCGTGTCTGTTTGAGATTTCTCCTTGGCACCAAATTATCTTCAGGATAATGGTTTTCTCCTGCTTGGTACCTTGTGCTGGGTGACTGGTCTTGCCTTAGCCTGGCCTCAGAGCTACTACCTCTGCTTCCTCTGTAGCTGTGGTAGGCGACGGCCTATGATCCATGCTAATTGAACTAAGCAGACAGGCCTGAGCAGCTTGACCTGTAACTGAAGCCTGTAGTTAGGCCCAGAGGAATGAAAACCCCCCTGAATGATGACACCATAGAATTGAAACTTAACTCAGTTTAACTGAACATAGCTAAGCAGAAACGAAACTTAGAAAATATAGAAAAACAAGTTTAATTGGTACTGATAAGGTGTGCTATGCTTCTATGGAATTAATTAACTCTGCAAAAAGCAAGGTTACAGTGCCCTGCTTCCCATATGTTTTAACAAGCTAAGCGACCTTGGAGGAGAGATGTAACAAGTTAGAGACACTGACCATTGTAATTGGGACTAGAAGGGGGGCAACCAGGTGCTGAGCCCAGACCAGAGTCCCGATTGGGTAGCCATATCAGTACCGGGACCAATAGATGGGTGAGAGGGGTACTGGGACCAATGAAAAGTTTGCCTATGCTTAGAATGGACAAGAAAGCTATAAAAGTTGTTGTTTTACTAGAAGCCATTGCTCAGCCATTTTGAAATTGCTTATTGCTTGAGCCATGTGCACATTAAACTGGCTTGGATCCTTGAAAAGACTCCTGGATTTATTTATTGCATGCTTATCTGCTGCTACATTCTTGGTGCGTTGGCCGGGAAGTGCGAGTGGTGGATAGTGTTCAAGTGAATAAATCCACGTAATTCGCCTTGAGGTTTGGTCCAGTTGGAACCATGCCAATCCGACGCAGGGGAATTTCCCTGGGCCCACCGATCCTCTTGTATCGGAGGGAGTTCTGCCTGGCCTCGGCAGGCACTGTGTCCAGCTGGCCAACACTTCCGACCCGGGGGAGTCCAGGATCCAACTCAGAAGCTTGGGAACCAGATCTGGTAAGTATAGTTTTGAAAACCTGTCTAGACAGATGAGTTAGAACTGCAGTTTGAAAACTTTGGTAAGACTTAAGTCTTTGTTTGAAAATCCTTGCATGAGTATTCGCTAGGTACAGCTGTTATAGAGAATCATGATTCAGCCTGGTCAGAGCAGACAGGACTGGGTTTTTGGTATGTCTAGACAGAAATAGAAAGAGCAGTACTGCCAGTGGAACTTGGAATTTGTAATCTCGAGATATTGGGAATTGGTAAGAGAGCTCTCAAGGAAGGGCCGAGTAACCCCGCATGGGAATTCGCCGGGTGAAACCCTCATCCTTTTTGTAATTGGGAAAAAGACTAGTCAGAATAGATAGAAAGGAATGCATTCTGAGATACGTTGCTAGCATGATTGTGTGAATGAAGTGTGAATGAGAGGTCTGGCAGCACGGACCAAGCGAGAGTGGACTCTGGACTAGCGCAGTTCCTAGTCGGGTGACTGCGTCTAGGTCGCGAAACGGATGAAGCGTTTGGTGTATTGTCCGTCCTGTGTATTTGATTTTTGTTATCTGTTGAAACCACGAGTTTCCCTTCTGTTATAAATGTGAGATTATTCTGTTGAGTAATTTGTGACAGTTTACCGATTAAGAAATAGTATTAAGAAAAGGAAACAGACGCAAACATTTGGGCTAGTCATTGTAAAATCAAGAAGCTGGTCTCACCCAGTTCGTTTATCCTACTGCACAGTGAAAAAAGCTGACAAGGGGCGTGTCTGTGCAGGAGAATGTTTGGTGCTGTTTAACCCTATGCAGGCATGTTTTTCAACGATCTGCTGCTGGACTAATCAGGACAATTATACCTGTTTCTACCTGTTTTTTATTCACTTTGTTCTGATAGTAATGTTCCTCCTGCTGTGGTCATGTATTGTGTACCATTCAATAAGAATATTTAGTCAGAATTTTAGTTTTGAAGGTTGTATTAATCATCAGAGCTCCGCAAACAGTTTTTAGTTATATTCTCTGCTCTGTCTGCATTTCTAAGTCAATTGAGCCTGTTATATTGCTGTTACTTTGCAGAACTATCCAGGAGGTGACGGGTTTAGTTCAGTTATAGTGTGTAGGGTAAGATTAGTTATTCCGGTCAGATAGGTATAATATATTTGTGGGCTTAGCTTTGCCCTGTGTTTTATGATTCAAATAGGAAATGATATTTTCCTCTGACCTACAAAGTAATTATTAGATCACGACTTGACACTGATTTAAATTGTTTTTTCTGGCATCTCTCTGTGTGTGGGAATGAGAAATCCTTTTTTTTTTCCTGAGCACAGTTAAGCCCCAGCGAGTCGTGGGGTGTGGCTTCCACATAGCCTTAATAAAAAAAAAAAAAAAAAGGTTCTGGAGAGACAGCTGGAGACTGCAGGAGATTTCTCCTAGGAATGAAAAGGGACTCCCGATTTGAAAAGTCTCTTCATTTAATCGAAGCGTGATGAATTTATAATTAGTTTTTTCTCTGGTTTCACTAGCTCTGTTTAACCAAAAGTTTTAAAAACAAAGTTTATCTTTTTATGAATGAGTATAAGTCATTTGAATGCATGCTTCCCCTCTGTGCTGGTTACTAATGAACAAATCAGTTAGCTACACTGACCTTTACAATATTGGCTTTTAAGATAAATTAATCTGTGTTTCTGTATTTAAAAAAAAAAAGGAAAGGTGTACTGTATTTTATGAAAAATATCCGGAATGTCTTTTAAATATTTGCTTCCTGAACTAAAAAATAATTTCTTTTGCAGAGACATGCTGACAGATAGCTATAGTTCTCTCTATAAGAAGCATAATGGATGTATGTGCTCAATCTAAGTGTTTCCTGCCTGCCCTATGTTTACAGAAATAATAAGTGTCTTTTCAAGTATGATCAAGAATTTCAGTAAGGGATTTACTGAAGATTATGAAATGTCTCTGTCCCAATCAGGATTTTGCCCCAGAATTTCTAGATATCCTGTCTCGTCTCTCTCTCTCTCTCTGTAAGTAGTTCTGTTCAGAGTGCTTAAGGGGGGGATGGAGCCCAGTCCACCGATGATGTCAACCCCCCCCCCCCCCCCGTGGGCGTGAACTAATGTGCCCACAGCAGAGAAGTGGATCCTTAAAAAAAAAAAAAAAATCAACCTCCTGGATAGAGCATTGCTAGGAGAAACAGAATCCAGGAGAGGGGGGGGGGGGACTACAGATTCCCAAGTAGTTTGCTAGCCACCTCTGCAACAGGGGAATGTCCACCCCCTCCGGACTAGAAGTGAAAGTCAGCTGACCAGACTTGTTTAGAACTGAAAAAAAACTGCATTATACACTGAGAAGTTTTAGGACTTGATTGAACTAATGAACGGAAATTGCAAAGAACTGGATGAATTTGCGGGCATAATGGTTAAATGAAAGTTAATCAGAGGGTGTGAATTGTGAAAATAAATGTAACAGAGAAAGTGAATGATATTTTAGTTGAATGATGTGAGGAGGTTATCCTAATCGAAGGAACAGAGGAAGTGAAAAACTTGGTGTGAGTACGCCCATTATAGAAAAAGAAGGACATTAGAGAAGTGAATGCCCGTATCTTGACTCCACCCCAGGAGGGAGTACTTGATTGTAGAATCATAGACAGAATAAAACCAAGCACAGTGTTTCAGCACGAGAGTGGAGCAGCTATAGCGTGAGTGGCAGCCTGAGAGGGCTACAGCATGGATGAAGACTAGGCCAGACCGGACTCTCCAGTTTCCCCTGGTCCCCAGGAGTCAGTCTGAAAAATAGGGGACCAATATATGGACTTTTATGGGGGATACAGGAGCAGAATACTAAAGCCAGTAGCCCCTGTGTTTTTCTCGCAAAGCCTTTTCTGCAGAACCACATGTGTGAACTAGAAAAAAAAAATAATAATAATGTACCAGTTCCTGTATATGCCTGAATGCCCTATTCCATTTTTGGAGCCGAGATCTGCTTGCAAGGCTTCAAGCACAGATATCCTCTGTTGAAGGAAGAAAAAAATGAAACTCAAACTGTCCCCAAGAAGAAGAATGGCGGTTCTATTCACCTGCATCCAAAGCAACAAGCTGTACACTTACCAACCTCATAGCCCCACCTGGAGGATGGGCAGAAGATAATCCACCTGGCCTAGCGAAGAACATAGCCCCTGCCATTGTCACCCTCAAGCCAGTCAAGAAGCCTAGGACAGGTGATTACCGCCCAGTGCAGGATCTAAGAAGAATGAATGATGCAGCTGAAACTATACAACCAGTGGTACCAAAATCCTTATATTCTCTTGGAACTGATCTCTGCTGAAGCTATACATTTCATCATTCTGGACTTAAAAAGATGTTTTTTTCTGCATACGCTTAGCCCAAGACCCCACTACAAGGAGGCGGGGCCAACTCATCTGGACAAGATTACCTCAAGAATTCAAGAACTCGCCTCACTCAGCAAAAGATTTGACAAGTTATCCAGAAACTCCAGAAAAAAAAAAGAAAAAATTCTACTTCAATATGTGGACAACTTGCTCATAACCACCAACTCAGAAAGTGAATGTCCACCAGCCACCAGTGAACTCTTGCACCTTTTTTAATGAGGCTGGATACAAAGTCTCAAGAGCCAAAGCATAATTATGTCAAACAAGTTAAATACCTAGGATTCCAGTTGTCCAGCGGAATTCAACGCCTGGAACCCTTACCAGAACGCAAAGCAGCTGTATGCAGTATTCCTACTCCAACCACTAGGAGGCAAGTGAGAGCCTTCTTGGGTGCCACAGGGTACTGTTGTATATGGATCCCCAATTTTGCGCTGCTAGCAAAACCATTGTATCACATTGTATCAAGCTACCAAAGGAATGAAAAAGTCTCCATTGGAATGGGGACTTGAATAGGAATGCAGTCTTTTGATCTTTGAAAACCGCTCTGATGTTATCACCAGTTCTGGGTCTACCCGATGTCCAGAAAACCTTGCAGTCTCTATGTTCATGAGTCGCAAGGAAATGTTCTGGGAGTGTTGACTCAATCTCTTGGACCTTATTTGAGAAGCTGTTACAGCTATAGCCTTCCTAGTAAGCAAAAACTAAAAGAAAAATCACTTTGAGATAGAATCTTCAAGTTACTGTACCACACTCTGTTCTAACCATTATGAAACACAAAGGAAATTACTAGCTAACAAATCTATGAATGTTGAAATATTAGAGTATGTTGTGTGAAAACCCCAGATACAACTGAAGGGTCAGTCAAGCTTTCAATCCTGCTATGTTATCAGTTAGTCTTGATCCCCTGATCATGACTGTTTAGAGATTATGGACACTGTATTCTCAAGCCACCTGGATTTGACCGATGTCCCTCTGGAGAACCCTGAACAGACTTTCTTTGTGGCTGAAGGCAGTTTCATCATCAATGGACATTGTTGTGCTAGATATGCAGTGGTGACCCCTGATTTGGTAGTTGAGTCCTCAGCCCTGGCCCCAGAAACTTCACCACAGAAAGCTGAACTGATAGTCCTCACTAGAGCACTAACAATAGGAAAAGAGCCCTGTCTAAATGTGTACCCAGATTTCAAGTATACCCTTACAACCTTGCATGCATATGGGGCCCTGTACAAAGAATGAGGGTGGATAACCCTAGGAAGCAAGTCCATTAAGTATAGCCCCAAGATATTGATATTAATAGATACATACTGCCTATAGATCTCAGAATTTAGGAAAAGTAGAATGTATGAATAGAACCCTGAAATCTCAGTTGTCTAAACTTTGCCAAGAGGTTTACCTGAAGTGGCCCCAGGTTCTTCCCATAGCCCTTCTTAGGATATACTTAGCCCCTGCTAAGTCTTTAGGAGTTTCCCCTTTTGAGATTCTGTATGGGCAACCCCTGCCTATTGTATAGGAAATAAAAGGAGATATGAGACAGATAGGATCTGAAATTATTAGACATGAACTATTGGTTTTAAGTTCTGTTTTGCAGAAGTCTTCATACCTGAGTACAAAATCGATTACTCATCAATTTGCCTGCACCCCTGCATCCTTTCAAGCCTGGAGTCTCGGTGTGGATCAAAGAGTGGAGAAAGATACTGTTAGCCCTGCATTGGAGGGGACCCTATGTCGTCATCCTGTCAACAACTCCAACTGCAGTAAAAGTCGCAGAATTTGAACCTTGGATCCATCATAATCAAGGGAAGCCAGCAGCTGCTCTTGAACCTGATCACTGGACTACTGTATAGCATCCTGAGACTCCATTGCACCTCACCCTACAACAACAACCACGGACCTAAGACTTATTGGTCCCTCAGAAACTGCACTATTTCAAGACTGTTTGTTTATCTGAAGGTAAGCCTCGCATCTGAAAAAAAAAACCTGCAATCATCAGAAAGAGACTGTGTTGTGTTAAGAAATTGAATCTTCTAAGAGACTGTGTTTAAATACTCTGAAAAGACTGTTTTGATCTCCTAAAGAGTGAACTGCTCTAAGGAAGCAATAATAGCCTAAGAGACTATGCTATGATATTTTAAGAAATTGAGACATCCCAGAGGACAGTGATACTTTGGAATCTACAGCCCTACTCCTGCCAAAAAGCTGGTAGGTCTACGTACGGCAGAAGCTTGAGGATCTACAATCAACCCTACATCTGTTATCTGTTGTGGAAGTCGACAGTTCCACCAATTTTCCAGAGACTATGCCCATTATGAATTATTATTATTGCTTTATTTTGGCAGCAGCCTTGGAGTGCTTTGAAATGACTTTTGCCTTATCTCCCTGGGCAGCCTGTATAAGTACAACATGAACTGGACTGAAGGTCACTCAGACCTTGATTTATCATTCTCCCTATACTTGCATTGGTATACTCTCCAATCCAAAAGTTGTTCTAGATCTTGACTTTCTACAAGGCTATGCAAGCCACCGTTGCAATTCCTCATACCACCACCAGAACTTGTTTCTTGAACTTGCTGGAGCAATAGCATCTAGTCTCCACACTTCTGACTGTTTCTATTGTGGAGGAACTAAGATGGGAGATCAGTGGCCCTGGGAGACGCAAGAACTGAACTATTCTATCCTATACAATCAGACTGATTTACATAATACTACTAGTGAGTGGGTATTGGCCCACCCCATTGTTGACAGTTTGTGTTTTGTTCGGACTGGACCACAATCTACTACGAAGGATGGACAGCTGGTCTGTCTAAATCAGAAGCTTTACGACAGCACAACAAAGATGCAACCGAACCTTCTAATCCTTTAGTTCTTGTCCCACTCTTGCCAAACTATGGACTTTGACTATCTGCTTGTTGCTCCCTTGTTTCTTGCTACTTTGCTTGCGAATGATAACTTCAGTTATTAATAACACTGTAGAGCATAAGGCAGCTACAAAGATATTAGCTATGTGAACTTACTACCCTATACCACAGAGTGATACCTTTACCTAGTATTATGTGATTTGATTCTCACACCTTATTAACATGCGGGTGAGAATAATCAAAGGGGGGAATGTGGTAGGCGAAGGCCTATGATCCATGCTAATTGAACTAAGCAGACAGGCCTGAGCAGCTTGACCTGTAACTGAAGCCTGTAGTTAGGCCCAGAGGAATGAAAACCCCCCTGAATGATGACACCATAGAATTGAAACTTAACTCAGTTTAACTGAACATAGCTAAGCAGAAACGAAACTTAGAAAATATAGAAAAACAAGTTTAATTGGTACTGATAAGGTGTGCTATGCTTCTATGGAATTAATTAACTCTGCAAAAAGCAAGGTTACAGTGCCCTGCTTCCCATATGTTTTAACAAGCTAAGCGACCTTGGAGGAGAGATGTAACAAGTTAGAGACACTGACCATTGTAATTGGGACTAGAAGGGGGGCAACCAGGTGCTGAGCCCAGACCAGAGTCCCGATTGGGTAGCCATATCAGTACCGGGACCAATAGATGGTTGAGAGGGGTACTGGGACCAATGTTCCCTCTAATTTTCTGTAGGCTGTGTGCGCATAAAATATCAGCTGTGCAGCTTTTGAAGGAAGGTTAAATTTTTGTGCGCCACATAACGACACTCAGAGTTATATACTTTAAAATTTGACTACACGTCAGAATACAGTATGTACACCACATTGATTGCACTAGAAAATATTGTAGAACTTGTGAAAACCGTAAATACACAACAACTTTTAAATTTTAAGACGTCTGTGTTGTTTTCTATCAGAATCAGAACCGTAATTTTTGTGCGCTCTGTTGTAAAGTATGTGCGCTCGCTCGGCGAGGTGTGTGCGCGCGCACACGCGCACAGCTTAGAGGGAACAGTGACTGGGACCAATGAAAAGTTTGCCTATGCTTAGAATGGACAAGAAAGCTATAAAAGTTGTTGTTTTACTAGAAGCCATTGCTCAGCCATTTTGAAATTGCTTATTGCTTGAGCCATGTGCACATTAAACTGGCTTGGATCCTTGAAAAGACTCCTGGATTTATTTATTGCATGCTTATCTGCTGCTACATAGCAAGGTTCTCGGAAGCACTGGTCAGCTGTGCACTGCTCTTCCAAACAGCCCTTCCTCGGTTTCTCAGCACTGCACCTCCCTGGTAGTCTCCTTTGGTCAGCAATTGGTTTTAACCAGCATGGAGATCCTTCTCTCCTGCCTCTCAAGCTTCTCTCCCTGCTTGGAGTTCTCCTGCTATCGGGACTTCTCTCCCTGCCAGCACGTCTCTCCTCAGCAGTTCTCTCTTTTGCAGTTCTCCCTTTAGCCGCTTCTGTACTACTCTCAGGTGAGTGATTTTTAACTGCGTAGCTTGTGAAGTTGGCTCCGCCCCTTGTCAGCTGCCCCTCATCCCCTGATGAGCCACGAGCTAGCTTTGAGTCTGGACGTTCCCCTACACCACGTGAAATAGCTTGTGTATAGTTCCTATGGCAACCTTTGGTCATGTGTATCTCCGAGCTGTCAAAGTTAGCTCCGTTTTGTTCAGAATCCCCTATCTCCATGGGCTCTGACCACTGCACCTCATGACACAAGACATATGTAACAGCTAATATGTGATGGGTAGGCAACTCAGAGGGCACACCTTGGTGTTCTGTGAAAGGATGGAGGTGTGTGTGTGTAGAGGTGATGAACCTGCTGGTAATTAGTGGTCATATTAGCACAAAAGCAAAAACAAAACACCATGAGGGGATCAAACCTGCAACCAATGGTGTTAGATCATATGCTGTAAACAACTAATCCAAACAAACACAATGAGAACACAGAGCACAATGCAGAAATAGCCCACAAGGGAAGGGTGTGTATGGGGACCTGTAATACCCAGTGATGTTGCAAATGGCTAGCAGACAGACAGCTGACACCATACAAGGATGTGAACACAGGTAGGCCATGTACATGACCAGAGAAATACTACATACAATATCACAAGGTAGACCTAGGGCAGCCCGAGAAAATGGAGATCAGCACGAATGATCAGAGGAAAAATGACAGGGTAAACAAAATAATGTCAGATGGTTGCTACAGACAACCCAGGCACACGTGCACAAGGGCCAGGAAGACACATCCAGGTAGCGAAGAAAGGGAATTTGCTTTGCCTGATAGGGATCAGCTGGGTAGAGGTGGAGCCCAAAGACACGAGGATAAAATATGCTCCCAAACAGATAGAAAGGGAGAGGTGTTGAAGCAACAAGGGTCACAACCAGAGAGACCGCGGTGAACACAGCTGAAGCCGTGGAGAGAATGGACTTGGAATGAAAGAGAGAGAGAGAGTGAGAATGAGCTATTGGAACAGCAAGGGAGCCAACGTAAAGGTCTGAAAGAATCCAGAGACCTGTATGAAACATTGGAAAGTCAGCAGCCTGATAGCGTGTATGTGCATGGAAGGCACGAGAAACATGGGAAGACTGCCATGGCAGGTACCAGTGCAAGGAATGAAAGTAGAGGCTATTTGCTACCTAAGTGGGTAAAACCCCAGAGTAATAGAAATAGCCACACAAAGACAAGCTGTAGAGAAGCTGAGAATAACTTTTCCCCTTGTCACAGAAACCCTAGAAGAAGAGAGGTTTCCTTACCTGAAGAAGCTGAAGATTTTCCTAGTAATTGTGAGCTCCCAGCTTTTGGTAAAGTTCCGTCTAAACCTTTGCAATCTAGGTCAGCTGAGTTACGAGAGCTAGACCTGAGCAGACTCAGAGCCTATCATAATTACCCTACTAACAAAGCAAGTAAGGATTTGAGTTATCTACTGGGATACCAGCAGGGGCAGAGCTTTGGCAAGCTCAACTCAAAGCCATACGGTATTTCCCAGAAAGGCATTAGTTCAGAGGGAGAAAGAAACTTCCTGTGTGACGGAGCAAGCCAACCGTACTCTTATCCAACAGCTGATACTAAGAATATAAATGCATGTGAGCCTGAATTAATGGAATGTGAGAATTCAGAGATATCTATAGTTCCTGAACCGATGGATTGTTCTTTAACTGTGATTGAATCGGAGTTCTCTCTAAGATAAATGCTTGATTGTGACCAGAGTTCCAGTGCTGTAACCTGTGTGCTAATTACACTTACTCTCCAACAAACAGCAGACATGAGCTGTGCTATCAGCAACAAAAGGAGAAGCCTGTATGTGACAGTAAGGCTGTTTATTCTTTTCTTTTGTTTGATGTTTGGAAACTGAAGTAAGCTATTTGTGTTATCCATTTGACTTTTGTTATATGCCAAAGTTGGCTCTTATTTGTGTTGCCAAAAAGGAAAGAAACCTCAGGGATGGGGAATAAAGCCCTAAACTTGGAATGAAACTTGTTATGTGATTTATACGAAAGAAGGCACAACGATCACCCTCAGAGAGCCAGGCAATACCGGTTCCTACCGATAGGGCTATGGGGGTGTGACATAAATGGCGTAGAACTGAGGATAATTTTTTCCGGTGGCATAACACTGATTTTCCTGGAAAAGTAAAAAGGACATGGCTGAAAAGCAAGAAAAGTTTGGATCCAAGGCACTATCTAAAGAGGATTCGGCTGGCAGAGCGGCCAGTGGCTGGAAAAGACCTTTTCTCACATGCTGAAGTCTGCCAGGAGACTAAGGTGCAGAGAAAAAAGAAAAAGGAAGATGGATCCACAGGATATGCTAGCCTGGATGAATGAGCAGCAGGAGAAGCAAGCAAGGTTGTTACAACATCTACAAGAGCAATACATGACGGCTATGCAAGAACAGCAACGACCATTGCTGGAGGCAATGACTGCGCTACTGAAAAAATCTCAAGAAGAAGGAGCAGCAGTACCGCAAGTAGAAATGAACACGGGTCTTGCCTTAAGACATTTAAAACAGGAGGACAATCCTGATGACTTTATAGAGGCATTTGAACGCATAGCTGGAAACTTGAAATGGCCTGCAGAGCAGTGGGCGATGCGATTCGCCATGACCTTGAGTGGTGAAGCTCTGTCTGCTTTTAAGGCCATGCCAGCTAGCCTTGCAAATAATTATAAGGAGATTAAGAAAGCGGTGAAAGACCGGCTTGGTCTTACACCAAGACATTATAAAAGGTTATTCAGAGGGGCACAGATGTTTGAGAATGAAACTCCAAAAGCCTTATGCCAGAGACTTAAAAGTCTAGCATATAAGTGGTTAGACCCAGAAGGTAGAACACTTGAGTCTATTCTAGATGAAATTGTTTTAGAACAGTTTTTGCTAGCAATACCCCCTGAGATGAAAACCTTCCTAACATTACAAAATTGTTCTAACACAGAGGAGGCAGCTAAAATGGCTGAAGTATTTAAAGAAGCCAAACATGCGAACACCTCCAACATAAGCCTCTTAAAAGTAGCAGGTGTGACAGGGATAGATGAATGCAAAAAGTATGCAAGAGTTAAAATGTATGAGTATGACCCTGGTAAGGATGAGATAGGTAGAAATACCCGGAAGTGTTATAAGTGTGGCAGACCTGGTCACATTATAAAGGAATGTCGAGCTAGGACAGTTCTTATAGTAGGGGCAGCAAAACCAGCCCCAAAAGGAATATTTTTGCAGGTTCAAGTAGATGGAACAGACGCTCTGGCTATCCTTGATTCAGGGGCGGAACAAAGCTTAATTGCCCAAGAATTTTGGGAAACATTGAAACAGTCTCGCCCGCTAGCCCCAAAACAAATAGAAATAAAGTGTGTACATGGTGCACGGCTTCCCTATCCTTTACACCAAGTAAGTGTTAAAGCACTAGGGATAGAAAGGAAACTACAGGTGGCAGTGGTTCCTGAGCTGCCACAAAAACTAATTTTAGTACGGGACTGGCCTTCCTTGCCAGGTGGATTGAGTCAGGGAATAGCTATGAAAATAGGGTTGGTCTCCACCCGATCCCAAGCCCCCATAGCTGAATCCTGAGAACCCCCGGTAGAAGAAATAGAAACGCCTAAGGAAGAGGGGGTCAAGGAGGCTCCTGAGAAGGAGATAGAGGCAGAAGAGATAAATCCGCTGCCTAACCACGATGATCTAGTTCAGAGCCCGGTGGGGGAAGGAAAGAAAACCAAGGCTAAAAAGCGTCAGGAAAGAGGTAAGAGAACCCAAGGAAGAAGGGAACTAGAAACAGGGGAAGGGTTACCCTGGGTCCCCGCTGCCCTCGTCCAAAAATTCCCATCTTTTCCGATGGAGCAGAGAGCAGATTTGGCACTCAAAAGAGCTTTCGAGTGGGCCCAGAAGGATCGCAATGTATTACCCCGATTCTTCCTGGATGAAAACATTTTATATAGAGAGGGCCTAGATCCCTACACAGGGGCTGTAAGAAAACAACTGGTGGTGCCGGTAGCCTTTAAAGCAGTAGTTTTACGTTTGGCACATGACCATCCAGTTGGTGGACACAAAGGCGTTCAAGGAACGCTTGACCAGATTTTAGCGCGCTTTTATTGGCCAGGGGTGTATCAGGAAACAAAACGCTACTGCGATTCTTGCCCCGCATGTCAGAGGGTTTCTGTATCTAGACCCAAGGCTGCGCCTATGATACCATTGCCCATCATAGCTACACCTATTAGACGAATGGGAATGGACATCGTAGGCCCATTGATAAAAACGCCTAGGGGTTTTCAATACCTTTTAGTCATTGTAGACCATGCGACTCGGTTCCCATGGGCTATACCCCTCAGAAATATCTCAGCTAAAATTATAGCGCAGGAACTAATAAAATTGTTCTGCGAGGTGGGGTTTCCCCAAGAAATCTTGACTGATCAAGGTAGTAACTTTGTCTCAAGATACCTCGCTAGGGTTTGGGAGGCGTTTGGTATACGCCACATAAAAACGTCAGCATACCATCCCCAGACCAATGGGTTGGTGGAGCGCACCAACCAGTCAATTAAACATTTATTACGAAGGGGACTAAGGAGTGGGGAAATGATGGAATGGGATACATTACTCCCATTTGTAATGTACGCCTGCCGAGAGCGTATTCAAGCCTCCTTAGGAGTATCCCCGTTTGAGCTTTTATATGGTAGAACTCCAAGGGGAGTACTAGATATCCTAAAGGATGAATGGGTGGAACCTAAGGTGCCAGAAATAGGGATTCCACAGTTTTTAAAAGAACTAAGGACGCGCCTGAGAAAAACATCCCAAGCCTCAGTGGAAAATCTGAATCGTAGCAAACAGCGCCAGAAACGATACTATGATAGGGACACACAGGCCAGAGAACTGGCAGCAGGGGACAAGGTCCTCATACAAGTAGCGGACCCAGGTCCGAGGTTCGAATCTCGCTGGAAAGGCCCAGCCATTGTAATAAAGAAAGTAGGTTTAGCGTAGTTACTCACCTGTAACAGGTGTTCTCCAGGAGCAGCAGGAATCAGTCCTCACATATGGGTGACGTCGGCGCCGACGGAGCCCTCGCGGAGCAATTTTCCCCAGCTTTCAAAGAAAGCCTTTGGGAATTGCAGCGCGCATGCGCGGTCTCCTTCCCGCCCAAGGGTGCCATCTTAGCCAGTCTGATGACATAGCTAAAAGATAGCATAAAAATTTGCAAAAAACTTAAGCAGATGATTGCAACTCCAAGGGGAGGAGGGAAGGTTGTGAGGACTGATTCCTGCTGCTCCTGGAGAACACCTGTTACAGGTGAGTAACTACGCTTTCTCCAGGACCAAGCAGGAAGTCAGTCCTCACATATGGGACTCCCAAGCTTAAGGCTACCGGAGACCCTAAGCACAAAAATGAGCTCCCTCTAGCTCAGCGGTACAGAAGGAAGGAATCTTCACTGAATTATTACCCACCGGTAGCCCCCATCCGGGATGGAGGGTAGGAGTTGCTCAAACCTCGAAGAGATTTCGGAGAACTGCCTGTCCGAAAGCACTGTCCCTCCCTCTCGAGGCAGTAATGGACCGCAAAAGTCTGGCTCGAAGACCAAGTAGCGGCCCGGCAGATGTCTGCCAACGGAACAGAGCGGAGGTAAGCCACTGACGTAGCCTTCGCCCGAACACAGTGAGCCGTGACTCAACTTTCTAACGAGAGTCCGGCTGCCCCATAAGCCCAAGCGATACAGTCAGCAACCCAGATGGACAGAGTACGCTTGGAGACCGGGAGCCCCAATTTATTGGGGTCAAAAGACACAAAAAGCTGAGCAGCTTTACGGTGCTCCCGCGTACGGTCAAGGTAGAAGTTCAATGCCCTTCTACAGTCCAGGGTATGCAGGACCATTTCAGCTCGGCTGGAGTGTGGCCTGGGAAAGAAGGTCGGAAGTACCACCTCCTGATTGATGTGAAAAGGGGAGACCACTTTTGGAAGAAATTTTGGGTGAGTCCGTAGGACTACCCTATTTTTGTAGAACCGAGTGTAAGGGGGATCAGACACGAGGGCCTGCAATTCACTTACGCGTCTAGCGGAAGTGAGGGCTATCAGGAATAATGTTTTCCAAGAAAGAAAACGGAGAGAACAGGTAGCCATAGGTTCAAAAGGCGGACAGGTGATCCGCTGTAAAACCACATTCAGATCCCAGTCAGGTGCTGGCGGGCGCAGAGGTGGTTTAAGTAGAAGGAGACCTCGGAGAAACCTCGCTACGAGAGGGTCGCTGGAAAGAGGTCTGCCGTCCACCGGCACATGATGTGCTGAAAGAGCACTGAGGTGAACTTTGACGGAGTTGGACTTAAGTCACAGATTAGAGAGGTAGAGCAAGTACTGCAAGATCACCGACACCGAGCAGGAGAAGGGATCCTGAGACTGCTGGGCACACCAAGCGGAAAAGCGACGCCATTTAAGGGCGTAGCATTTGCGGGTAGAAGGTCGCCGGGAAGCTAGGACGACCTCTTCCACCTCTGCCGGCAGTAGAAGGGGAGCAAGGACTACCCTTTCAGCAGCCAGGCCATCAGATGTAGAGATCTGAGGTTGGGGTGTAGCAGGGACCCCTGATCCTGTGTTAGGAGATCCGGTTGAAACCCCAGAGGGAACGGATCCGCTACCGCTAATTGCAGCAGGAGTGGAAACCACGGCTGTCTGGGCCAGCGAGGAGCGATCAGGATCATGGAAGCTTTGTCTCGGAGAACCTTGAAAAGAGTTCGAGAGACTAACGGTATGGGAGGAAAGGCATACAGAAGGCTTTTCGACCATGAGAGTAGAAAAGCATCCGCCGCTACTCGAAGTGGATGCGGCTGACGAGAGCAGAAGCGAGGAAGTTGCCGGTTGAGAGGACTGGCAAAGAGATCCATCGTGGGGAGGCCCCACTTCAGAAAAGGTATCTGAACTACGAAGGGATCCAGGCGCCACTCGTGTGGCTGGAGGATCCTGCTGAGTTTGTCCGCCAGGCAATTTTCTTGGCCTGGGAGATAAACTGCCTTGAGAAGAATGCCGTGGCTGACGGCCCAAGAGCAGAGGTTCTGTGCTTCTCGACAGAGAAGGAAGGAGCCCGTGCCTCCCTGTTTGTTCACGTAGAACATGGCAACTTGATTGTCCGTCTGGACAAGGACGGACTGGTGAGAAGTCAGGTGGGAGAAAGCCTTGAGAGCCAGACGGATCGCTCTGAGCTCCAGGAAGTTGATCTGCTGAGCAGACTCCCACGTGGTCCAGAGACCTTGAGTACATGCCCCTTGGCAATGCGCTCCCCATCCTAGGAGAGAAGCATCGGTCGTCAGCACTTGAGCCGGCTGAGGGGACTGAAAAGGCATCCCGAGCAGCAGGTTCGACCGATGAAGCCACCACTGTAGAGAAGAGGCCAGCGGGCCGGAGACGCGCACTAAGTCGGCTAGTCCGCCCGTGGCTTGTTGCCACTGCTTGCGAAGGCACCATTGAGCAGGCCGCATATTCAGGCGGGCATTGGGGGTCACGTGGACGGTGGAAGCCATATGGCCGAGTAGTCTCAGGAAGCGCCTGGCTGAGACCAGGGACTGGCTGCGAAAACGGCCGGCTAGGTCCACGAGCCGTTGAGCCCTGTCGAGAGGCAGGAAAGCTCGTGCCTGAAGAGTGTGCAGTCTTGCGCCGATGAACTCGAGATCTTGCGAGGGGAGCAAAGTGGACTTTGCGAAGTTTATGACAAAGCCCAAGTACTGCAGAAGAGTCACAGTGCGGTGTGTGGCATTTGTGACTTCCGGAGAGGACGATGCTCTGATGAGCCAGTCGTCTAGGTATGGAAATACATAGAGGCCGTGAAGCCGGAGATAAGCCGCCACCACCGCGAGACATTTTGTGAAGACTCGCGGTGCGGAGGATAGGCCAAAGGGCAGTACTCTGTACTGGTAATGATTTCCTGCCACCACAAACCTTAGGTATTGGCGGTGGCTTGGGTGGATGAGGATGTGCGTGTAGGCATCCTTTAGATCCAAGGAGCATAGCCAATCTCCCTGCTGGAGGTAGGGCAGAAGGATTCCAAGGGTAAGCATCTTGAACTTCTCCCTGACGAGGAATTTGTTGAGGTTGCGCAAGTCCAGGATGGGTCGGAGGCCTCCCGTTCTTTTTGGTATTAGGAAATACCTGGAATAGAAGCCTTGACCCCTCAGGTGGTGGGGCACCGGTTCCACAGCCTGTTCCTGGAGAAGACTTGCTAACTCCTGAAGGAGTAAGTCCCTGTGCAGAGGGAGTCGTGGAGGTTCTCCCGGGAAATGGGAGGGAGGGACCTGGTGGAAGTGGAGAAGATAGCCTTCTCTTACGACCTGAAGCACCCAGGCATCTGAAGTGATGTTGAACCACCTGTGGGCAAAGTGAACCAGCCGGCCTCCTGTGCTGGGAGGAACCAGCTGAGGGGGAGAGGCTATGCTGATGAAGTCAAAAACCCCCACCCTGCTGAGCAGGGGCCGGTGGTGCAGGCTTGGGGGCTTGCTGCCTACGGGACCCGTTACCCCGTCCCTTGGCCTGCTGACCCTGTTGGGGAGCTGTGGAGGCCTGATATTGAGGGTAGTGTTTATAGGCAGCCGCCTTTCTCGGGTAAAAGGACTTCTTTCCTGAGCCCTTCTTCTTCTGGGAAGGGGCGGAGGTCTTCCTAGAAAGCCTAGTTCTGGTGAGAGTCTCCGTCTCGATCTGTGCAGCCTTTTCAGCCATGGGCTTGCCAAAGAGGTTCTCACCTCGGCAGGGGACATCGACCAACTTGTCCTGCACCCAGGGTTCAAAGTCAGACGATTGAAGCCAAGCCTGTCGGCGGGCACCGATGCCGGCTGTGGCCACTCGTGCCGATGCTTCAAAGCCATCATAGGCCGCTCGAGACATGAATTTGGAGCATTCCCGAATACCAGTTGTCAAGGCTAGGAACCTCCGCAAAGGTTCCTCGGACAGCCCAGCGGAGAATCCGGCTATCTCTTTAGCCAGGTCTCTGAGATACATGCCCATGTAGAGCTGGTAGGTCTGGACCCGACAAGCAAGCATAGAGCCCTGGAAACACTTCTTACCGAGGCCATCCAGGTTGCGGGCCTCCCTGCCAGGAGGCACCGAGGAGTGCATCTTCTGGCTCTTAAGCCTATGCATGGCCGATTCCACCACCATGGAATGGTGCGGTAGCTGTGCTTTTTGGAAGCCAGGACTCTTGCGGACTCGATAGATGGAATCGACCCGCTTGCTTAACACCGGCGACGATGCCGGACTCTCCCACATGCGGAAGAGTAGTCGTTCCAGCATGGGAGGAACCGGTACAGTAAAGTGCTCCCTGGCGGGAGAGTCGTACTGAAGGGCATCGAGTTCTTCGGCTCGAGGCTCCTCCTCGGGATCCGCAGGGAAGGCCAAAGCCTTGGCCATATCCCTGACGAAGTCCGAGAACCGGGCATCCTCCGGAGGGGACTTTTTCCGAGGTTCGGACTCAGGTGAGTCCGAGGGGACACACCGAGTCCGGAACGAATCAGGTGACTCTTCCTCTTCAGACTCCCAGGCCGACTCCGAGGAGGAATCGGTGGGGTCGGTTCGGGCGGGCGGAGGCGTCAGCCGCCCCGACGCCGAGGGAGTCGGCGTCGATGACCTCGGTCCCGAACGGGAGGCCGAGGGTGACCTCGACCGAGGATCGACTCGAGCCCTCATGGACTCGAGGATCGGCTCGGTCTCCGGGGTCGACTTAGACGTCGACGTCCCGGCGGTCGGGGCAGAGGCGCCAGCGAGGCTAGCGATCAGTGCCCGCTGCTGGTCCATGAAGGCAGATAGTCTGTTCTCCAAGGCCGTCAACCTGAGTCCGACCTCAGGTGACCCAGCAGCCCCCGACTCGGGCCCTGATGGTGTCGGGCCCGACGTCGGACCCCTCGGAGGCGAGTCCAGGAGGACAACAGGACTTACCCGAGCAGGCAACTCCGACTCCAGACGAGGTCGCTTCGGGAGATGTTCCTTCTCCAAAGACCCGGGACGGCTATCGGGGCTATGCGACCTGGCCCTCGCGGAACCAGGAGCGTCCACCGACGCCGCCCTCGCGGGTTTCACCTTCCGATGATGGTCCCCGGAGGGAGAACCCCTGTCGGAGGAACTCCGGTGACGGTCAGAGCTGGAACCTCTTGACGCCGAGGCCTCCGACGAGGTCCGGGTACGGGCGGGATCAGCGAAGATGCCGCCGACTCCTTAACGCTTTGGAGGACATTTTGCTGCAGGCCCCACAGATCAGTTCCTCGTGATCCGGGCCAAGGCAGCGGAGGCAATTATCATGTGTGTCAGTGAGTGACATATTTCTGTCACACTGAACACACCGCTTGAAACCACTGGCAGCCATCGGGGGAAAAAGGGCCCCTGCAAGGTCAAAGGACCGGGCTGCCAGCGAAAAATCGAAAACGAAACTGAAAGAAAATCAGAAAAACCGAAAAATAACAGAAGGACTCGCAACGGCGTCGCGAGTCCGGGCAGGAAAAAGACCGGCGTCAAACTGAAGAAAAAATAGAAATAAATCACGAAAATCAACTTTTTCAGCGGGGACACGACGGGTACGTCTGTAGGGCTCCGCGGAAAAAAGAAGACTGGCTAAGATGGCACCCTTAGGCGGGAAGGAGACCGCGCATGCGCGCTGCAATTCCCAAAGGCTTTCTTTGAAAGCTGGGGAAAATTGCTCCGCGAGGGCTCCGTCGGCGCCGACGTCACCCATATGTGAGGACTGACTTCCTGCTTGGTCCTGGAGAATGTATCATACCTCGTTGAAAATGAAAAAGGACGTAGGCAAATATATCACGTCAATGTACTGAAACCATGGAAGGAAAGGGTGGCCACAGCTAATTTGGCCTACCATGAGCAGCACTATAGAACCCCGCAAGGGATTACATGCTGTCCGCCGAAACTTGCGGCAGCAAGTAATATTTTAAGGGGGGGGAATGTGTCACAAGGTAGACCTAGGGCAGCCCGAGAAAATGGAGATCAGCACGAATGATCAGAGGAAAAATGACAGGGTAAACAAAATAATGTCAGATGGTTGCTACAGACAACCCAGGCACACATGCACAAGGGCCAGGAAGACACACCCAGGTAGCGAAGAAAGGGAATTTGCTTTGCCTGATAGGGATCAGCTGGGTAGAGGTGGAGCCCAAAGACACGAGGATAAAATATGCTCCCAAACAGATAGAAAGGGAGAGGTGTTGAAGCAACAAGGGTCACAACCAGAGAGACCGCGGCGAACACAGCTGAAGCCGTGGAGAGAATGGACTTGGAATGAAAGAGAGAGAGAGTGAGAATGAGCTATTGGAACAGCAAGGGAGCCAACGTAAAGGTCTGAAAGAATCCAGAGACCTGTATGAAACATTGGAAAGTCAGCAGCCTGATAGCGTGTATGTGCATGGAAGGCACGAGAAACATGGGAAGACTGCCATAGCAGGTACCAGTGCAAGGAATGAAAGTAGAGGCTATTTGCTACCTAAGTGGGTAAAACCCCAGAGTAATAGAAATAGCCACACAAAGACAAGCTGTAGAGAAGCTGAGAATAACTTTTCCCCTTGTCACAGAAACCCTAGAAGAAGAGAGGTTTCCTTACCTGAAGAAGCTGAAGATTTTCCTAGTAATTGTGAGCTCCCAGCTTTTGGTAAAGTTCCGTCTAAACCTTTGCAATCTAGGTCAGCTGAGTTACGAGAGCTAGACCTGAGCAGGCTCAGAGCCTACCATAATTACCCTACTAACAAAGCAAGTAAGGATTTGAGTTATCTACTGGGATACCAGCAGGGGCAGAGCTTTGGCAAGCTCAACTCAAAGCCATACGGTATTTCCCAGAAAGGCATTAGTTCAGAGGGAGAAAGAAACTTCCTGTGTGACGGAGCAAGCCAACTGTACTCTTATCCAACAGCTGATACTAAGAATATAAATGCATGTGAGCCTGAATTAATGGAATGTGAGAATTCAGAGATATCTATAGTTCCTGAACCGATGGATTGTTCTTTAACTGTGATTGAATCGGAGTTCTCTCTAAGACAGGGGTCTCAAACACGCGGCCCGCGGGCCGCATGCGGCCCGCGAGAGACCTTTGTGCGGCCCGCGATACACAGGGGGGAAAAAAAAAACCCGGCTTCTGCTGCCGCTGCCGTGGCAGCAGCAGAATCAACTGTCCCGCGGCCCCTTCCCATCTGCCCGGCAATAGCGGCAATAGCAGCAATACCGCATGTCCCGCATGTCCCGCGGACCCCCCGATCCCTTCCTGCTTGCCAGTCAGTTCTTCTCTGCTTCGGCTTTCAGAGCCGCGAAGGGAGAACTTCTCCCTCGCGACTCTGTTAAGCTCACCGGGGCAGATGGGAAATTTCCCATAAGCCCCAGCGGGCTTAACAGAGTCACGAGGGAGAAGCTCTCCCTTCGCGGCTCTGAAAGCCGAAGCAGAGACGAACTGACAGGCAAGGAAGGGGGGGGGGGCCGCGGGACATGCGGTATTGCTGCTACCGCCGCGGCAGCGGCAAGAGCAGCAGCCAGCTGTTTTCTAAAGTTTAAGTTTCCCGGGGGGGGGGAGCAGGATTGATGTGGGCTGCTGGGGGGGGGGGGAGCAGTGTTGATGTGGGCTGCTGGGGGGGGGGAGCAGGATTGATGTGGGCTGCTGGGGGGGGAGCAGGATTGATGTGGTCTGATGGGCGGGGGACCCGGATTAAAGGGGGCTGCTGGGGGGGGAGCAGGATTGATGGGGGGTGCTGGGGGGGGGAGCAGGATTGATGTGGGCTGCTGGGGGGGGGAGCAGGATTGATGTGGGCTGCTGGGGGGAGCAGGATTGATGCGGGCTGCCGGGGGGGGGAGCAGGATTGATGTGGGCTGCTGGGGGGGAGCAGGATTGATGTGGGCTGCTGGGGGGGGAGCGGGATTGATGTGGGCTGCTGGGGGGGGAGCACGACTTTATGTGGGCGGCTGGGGGGGTAGGACTGGAAATGGGGTGATGGGGGGATAGTACTGGTAATGGACAGATGGGGGTTAGGACTGGAGGTGGTCTGATTGGGGGGCTAAGAATGAAGATGGGTCGATGGAAGGGTTAGGCCTGGAAGTGGGCTGTTGGAGGGCTTAGGACCGATAATGGGCTATGGGGGGGGGGGTGGGGCTAGAACTGGTAATGGACTGGGGGGGTGCTATGACTGGAAATGGGCCGAGTAGAAGGGGGAGCTTGAACTGCAAATAGCTGATGGGGACAGGGTCTTGGAATGGTAATGGGCTGAGTGGAAGGGGGCTTGGAAAGGAAATGGGCTGTGAGGGGAGGGAGCTAGGACTGGAAATGGGCTGATGATGCGGGGACTAGAAGAGAGCGGATGCTGGGTGGGGCAGGAGCTAGAAGGGAGTTGATGTTGGGGGACGATTAGAATGGGATGGGGCTGGGAGAGTGAAATGGAGAGGGTAAATATATTTTGTGTGGGAGGGAAGAAAAATCTACAATTGGCCGGGTATTGGGAGAGTAAGTGGGGATTGAGGATGGAGGGGTAAAATTTGAGTGGATGAAATAGGAATGAGGAAAGAGCAAAAGGAGAATGATTAGTATGTTAAAGCAGATGTAGAGAGAATGGAAAAAAACTGGGAAAGAAGAAAGGACAAATGGACAGCAGACGATGGAGAGTTAGCAGAAGACACAAAGAAACCAGAAGAAAGTGGCTGGAACAATTGCAACTGAAAAAAAAATGCACAAAAGGTAGAAAAATATCTCTTTATTTTGAATTTATTAACTGAAATATGTCAGCTCTTGGAAATGTGCATCTTTAACGTCTGCACTTTATTTAATACAAGAGGAAATCAATGTATAGTTTTATTTCTACAGTGTTGTACATTCTAAGTTTGGCTTTTGGGGTTCCCAGTTTAATTGTCTTCCTGTTTCTAAATTGTGATTCCTTGTTTGGTGATGGTGTATGTTCTGCATGTGTAACTGAGCTGAGGTATTCTGTTTATGTAATTCCTATTTGACATTGCCACTTGTTCTCTTTCCCGAGTAGGTCATGTATTGTTATTCTCTGAAATGTGTTGATTTAATATTTGCAGTGTTGCCTTTTGATAGTTAGGGTATGGTGCTTTGTGAGTCCTGGTAGTGCTGTTAGGACATGGCAGGTTTGCTATGGGTTCTAAATGAGCAGTGTTTCTAGTAGTTCCTAATGTGCCTGGCGGTTGGCACTGGTTTATAGTAATGTAGAAATCTTTTAGTCTTTCTTTATCCATACACTCATTAAGAGGCATGTTTACTCAAAGTTAGTGTATGGTAACATTATGCAAATATTTATGCAAATGATGCCCTTATGCAAATGATGCCCTTATGCAAATGAGGCCTGCGTCTTGTGCGGCCCCCGGGTTACTCTACAAGTCCTCATTTGGCCCTCAAAGCAATTTGAGTTTGAGACCCCTGCTCTAAGATAAATGCTTGATTGTGACCAGAGTTCCAGTGCTGTAACCTGTGTGCTAATTACACTTACTCTCCAACAAACAGCAGACGTGAGCTGTGCTATCAGCAACAAAAGGAGAAGCCTGTATGTGACAGTAAGGCTGTTTATTCTTTTCTTTTGTTTGATGTTTGGAAGCTGAAGTAAGCTATTTGTGTTATCCATTTGACTTTTGTTATATGCCAAAGTTGGCTCTTATTTGTGTTGCCAAAAAGGAAAGAAACCTCAGGGACGGGGAATAAAGCCCTAAACTTGGAATGAAACTTGTTATGTGATTTATGCGAAAGAAGGCACAACTATCACCCTCAGAGAGCCAGGCAATACCGGTTCCTACCGATAGGGCTATGGGGGTGTGACAACAAGTGTTGGTGGGATGAAAGATTGTTGGAGTAGCCCAGTGGTGAGAACACTGTCAGGGTCACCAAGCAAACAGAGTTAAAATCCAACTAACACCCCTTGTGGCCCTGGGCAAGTCACGTCACCTGCCAGCACCTTGGAAGAAGTGCCGGGCAAACCACCTCCAATGACACTGCCAAGAAAACCCTGGGGTCTCTGGGTAACAGTGAGTCAGGACTGACACAAAGGCACACATGGGGCAATGCATGTTTGTCACCATGACCAAGCATCAGCAGAGACAAATGTATGTAAAACACATATGTTCATTTGGAGAAGCATGACAGATAGTGTAGATAAGGCCATCATACTATCAATGTGAGGGGATCCCTGGTGAAAGACGGGAACACATTTAGCAGGGTAGCTACCCACATCCCACAGAAAGGCCACTGGCCCACCCACAAATGAGGGGCAGGAGACACAATGTGCATCAGGTGCATGGTGTGCAGTATGCATTAGGCCCTGGCCCCCTTCCCCTACTGTTGTACCTCTCCAATGTGCCGCCCACGTATGAGGGCACGTAGACAGTAGGACGTGCATGATGAGGGCCCAACACTCATCAATCATGATTTGTGTCCACAAACATATCTATCTTGCAACACAGGAGGCACACAAATGGAAACAGCATGTGTTAAAACGTTGTAATTGTAAAAAACAAATAAAACCTCATGTTACAGCACCCACATAATCCCTGACATAGGAATCCAAGATGCTACAATGTAACCGTAAACAATCAGCTAATGCACATTGAGGATATGCGAACAGGTAGTAGAGGCACATGAACACAGACAGGATCCAAAACAAAATACCTGCAGAAACATGCATAGGTAACACTGTGCAGGAGGTCCCCCTGCACTGGTTGGTGTATAGACAGTGTCTGTACACATATATCACGGTACATGGAATGCACAAGTGAAGGAAGACAGACACTCACAGTGTCACACTCCAAATATAATGTGCCAATGTGAGTGTAGTTACCTCAGGGCATACATAGAAATGTCCAGACATGCAATTCAAGGTTTGTAAATCAATGTGTATCGCCATGTCTGTACAGTAAACATACACAACAACTAGTATATAGAGATGGAAAGTAAGGGCAAACATGTTTCAGGGAAACACACAGAAACCATATTGCCTCGTGCTGTGTTTCCCCAACATAGTCAGCCATATGCAGATGCCCCATCCACATCTCAACATGATACAGTGATACCACACATGCAGGGAAACACCCTTGGTGATTGAGAACATCAATTCAGGATGATGGTGTGTATGAAAGCAGTGTCGTGGCAAAACCTGCATCATGTCCAGGTGGAGAGTGTGTGGACATAGACAACATGACCTCTCCATTGCTCCCTCTATGCCACATGCATGGCTGTATGTTTGTGTTGAAACAGACAGATGTGTGTATCCTGTGTCCCATGTCACACACATGGCTGAAACACATCAACAACACAATTGTGAAGGAATGTACAACATACGTTGACAATGGCAGCCCTTGCTGCACATGTGGGGACCAGTACACAGTGTCCAAAGTGCAAAGCTTATCTGCTGTCCCACACGTAACCTAAATACTGTCCTCGCAACACTGGGCATGCATAGTCTAGTGCCACATCCCAATATGCTGTAGTCCGTGAAAGTTCATGTGTGTATCCTGCAATGATCACGACTCCCAGCCAGAGCATGGCAGCAGCGTTGTGTTGGACAGGTTTGTCATGTCCAAAGTAGCAAGTCAACAAGAATAATGTCCATCCGAGGCATGTGTCCCACTCGCAGAGGTCGAACATCCTATGGCACCAAATCCCAGGAAAGGCTCCATGGTGTTGTGTACTCCAACAGGTGGCTGATGGAGACGCCAGATGCATTGTAATAGATGTGTCCTGTATGTCCTCCGCCCTGTGTCAGAGGAAGAAACATATTGTATTGGTATATTGCTGTTAAAAGCAGCACAAATTGCAGAGAGTCTGACATTGAGAAAGACATAGGAAAGGGACGCACCGGCAAACATGACATTATTACAACACGAAAAACACCGCATGTGGGTGACATCCCGAACTGGAACATCAGACACAGGTGTCACATGGATATGGACATGTCCATGCCCGTGTCACACAGGTGTCACACTGCTCCACCCTATGTGCATCAGTGCCCGTGAACAGAGATCACGCCAAATATGTATATGACAAACAGTAAAGCACCAACATGTAAAGGCTAATGTCAGCACCAAGCAAACTATGGTGCAAACTACCTTGTGCTTGCATCAGGTGTATGTTCTGGATCCCCAGAGCTGCTCAAAGGCTGTAACAGGTCCAAGTGATGGGAGGCATTGTCGCAAAAATGTGTAGAATCGCCAAGTCACCATGTTATGCCACTGTTGATGTATGTCCACGTGATGAAGCTATCTGTGATACAAAACAGCTGGTCAACAGTGTTCAGTCAGAACACAGGACATAGGTCTGCCCCCAACATGCAACACATTCCCACAATGTTCAGATGGTAAATATCAGTGCGGTATAGATAGCACACTCACCCCCGCCACCCAGGTGTCTAGCCACTCACAACACATGCGAATGTGAAATGCCTGCACACTGTATCATCACACAGCCAACCACAGAAAAAAGATTCACAAAGAATGTTAAGGGCAGCGTGCCAGCAATAGGAGACGGCCTCGACGTGCATAAGTGGATAGTGGTTGACATACACGCCATGTGAAATACAATGATACACTGGTGTTAGCTGATAGTACAATGTTGGCAAAGGGTGCAGGTGAAGCCCACCACCAAATCCCCTGGACCCACACACACATGCAGCTCTGTTGGTCATATCCCAGAGACAGTGTTGCTGAAGACCTACTGTGCAGGAACACATGGGGAATTGTGTGTGCACAGAACGATCTCTAGGGTACGAAGGTGCAGGGAAAAGAGGTCAATTACAAAAACAGGGCGATATGACATATCACGGAGGACATGTGTACCCCCTGTTTGCTGACACAGACAGGGCAGCCGTAGATCCACCTACCCCTGACCACTGCCTGTTGGTCGACGCACAGTCACCAGCCAAAGCTCCACAGCACCCAGAGTTCCACCAACTATGTCCTGTGCATTGGGAAACACAAGGGCAAAATACATCTGTTACGCCCTAGCTGTGCAACCCGCACCGCACCTTCCCATAACCAGCGTGCAGAGCCACCAAACCCTGAACAGACTGTCTGTTCACCATCACACTGCACAGATCACACCCATGTGACGGTCATCATTGATATTTCCCTGGCAAACTACAGGGATCCGTATGCTGTCTGTTCCTTCCCTCACCTCCCAGCTGTTGTACAGAGTGGTGGACAAAGGTGTTTGCTCCCCACTGTGTTGTGTCACGCCAGGGTTGCTGTTATATCCTGGCCCTTCCAAACTTCTCCCTATGCTCCATCTCTGTGTGTATTGCTGTCTCAATGTCCTTTCCTACCCTGCTGTCATGCCCAGTAACACAAGGATATATGTCAGGTCAACCCCCGTATCCCCTGTGCATACCCATATTCGTGCTGTGGATAGCCCACACCGTAGCTAACATGAATACCTGTGTGCTGATGCTATAATTTATTTATGTACATCTCCTATATCCCGCCTTATTAAAATCAATGTGGTTCACAATGAACAGAAAACCTCTACAATGCGACATAACAGTGCGTCTACAGAGAACAGAGGTTGAACCGGGGAGAACTGGGGAAACCAATCACAGGTCATATTGAAATAACAGTGTATGCACAGTTGGATACAACAGGGTATTCGCAGTTGGGCAGAGGTTGGTGGTACAGGAGAGGTGGACCTCTCCTGTACCCCCAACCCCTGCCCAACTGTAAATACCCTGTTGTATCCAAATGTTGCTCCTGCCTGGTTCGCCTCTGTCTGTGTGTAACTAGGCAACACTGCAAGTCCCGGCTATTCAAAACCCCATAAATTGGGCAACAATCCCCCCCCCTGGCTGGACAACACACGGGGCCCCTATCCGCCACAGCATCCAAGTCACGACTACGTGATACCCTACACAGTCAGGCACACTGTAGTGTCTCCGTAATCTCCTTTACGGACCACACAGAACTGTAATCCACATACCACAGATCACGAAGATACCACAACATAGCAAATGGAGCACCATACAAACACAGAACACACATGGACCCTGCAACTTGGAGCATACCAACCTCACAAACAGCTTAGAGGACATACTGATAAGCACACACATCTAGACAACTGGCCCAGCCATGCTCTTCTCCCCACTGTGAAAGTCATACCGTATGCTTGTCACCCCGCTGCAAACCATTTATCAAAACCAACAAAGTGTGTCTGCACAGCAGCCCCTATCACATGCACCCACAAATCTGGTATGTCAGGCAGACACCTCCCACAAGCCTAAAGCAACACACACACACACATACCACCTCCACCTACTGCTGTACCCCGCCCACAGTTACTGTGCATCAGGCATGAGTACATATGATGCTGGCATGGCTAGCCACCGTAGATTACATGTCCATGCAGTGCTGCATATCACTGATACTGTGATACAAATGGACACTGGTAGTAGCTGTATACACATATTAAAACAAATGTAGGTGGTAACAAATTAAGTACGTACATGTGAAGAACTCCGTAATCAGCTGCCTCCTGACTGCTGTCCCCTCGCATGTGTCACCACAGGCACGTGCTGGGGGGCACACAGGGTCATCCTCTAGATCCTCATTAATGTCGACAGGGATACGGTGCCTGAGAGCAATGTTGTGCAGGATGCAACAGGCTAAGATGATCTCTGCCACGGTCTGTGGACGGTATTGTAAGGCACCACCTGTCCTATCCAGACACCTGAAGCGATTCTTTAATACACCAAAGGTGCGCTCTATGATGGAGCGACTGGTGGCATGGGCCTCATTGTACCTCCACTCTGCACGTGTCCGTGGATGACGCACAGGGGTCAGCAACCAGGGGCGACACCCATACCCTGCATCACCTGCAAAAAGAGGAATGTGTAATATTAAAGGAGGAGCGCATGTTCCCTCAAATTGACACAGGTACATATGTGCTAAACAAATGCATACCACAATTTGATATACACATATGACAACACATGATGGGACAGCACAGCTATGTATCAGGGTGCGAGGGCAGACACCCAGGGCAAGGGCTAGGTGCACGGATTGGAATCAGTAACCACGGCACATATGCTATGCAGCCATTCAACTATTATGACAAAGCTCCATAGCAAGGTAGACTGTGAGGCCACCCCTAGTAAGTCACATACAGTTGACATACCCACACAACAAGTCAGACATCTGCACATACGGTTAGTAACATGAATAACATGTGCACGTAAGAAATGAGAAATACACACCCAGCAATACACAGTCCCCATACTGTCCAGCCTCAAATTGAGTGAACAGTGCCGAGTTCTGCAGGATATAGGAGTCATGGGTGGACCCTGCAAACCTGGGAACCACATTCAGAATATGCTGATGTGCATCACAGACAACCTGAACATTCAGGGAATGATAGTGTTTGCGGTTGCGGAACACTACCTCCCTGTCTCTGGGCGGGACCAGGGCAACATGTGTGCAATCAATAGCTCCCATCACGTGTGGTATTCCGGCTAACACCTCAAAGGCTTGGTTCAGGGTCCCCCACTGTTGCCTAGTGTGGGGAAGGGCTATGTAATCCCCCACCCGGCTGACCATGGCACACAGTACCTGGTGGAGACAGCATGAGAAGGTGGGGCGGCTCATGCCACCCACTGCGGCCACCGAAGACTGGAAACAGCTGGAGGTAAAGAAATGTAGGGCACCAAGGAGCTTGACCAAACCCGGTATGGCATGTGACTGACCAGTCAGGGGCTCGAGGTCAGGTCTTAGATCCTCGTACAGCTCCAGAATAGCTCCCGTGCTCAGGCGGTAGAGGGAGATGACCTGGTCCTCACGCATGCCCTGGAGCTGGGCCCTGGGCCTGTAGAGGTGAGGCCAGCAAGCCTGCACCCCTGCACGTCTCCTGCCCCATGCGGGTACAGCCCCTGCCCGGCCCACCCCCACAGCAGCAGGCCTGAGTTGAAGCAGGTCCACACCCATGTCCTGTGCCACAGCCCCATCGACACCATCTCCCCCATCAGGCAACCGCAGCCCCTCCTCTACAGCAACCGCAATAGCAGCAAACGCAAAGGATGCCATACACACAACCTGTCCAAATGCACAATGACACACAGACAATGACACCCACCTCACTAACCAGGACACACAGACACACACACAGGCCAAACAACACTCACAAACACAGCCACTACACACAAAGAACCGTCCTCCAACACTCGTCAACCTCCACAAACACGTCACCAACTCTGTCTCTCTCCAACACAATCCCATCAATGTGTCCCTGATGTGCAGCTGAATTTAAAGGGTAGAGGTATGTTGCGCATGTTGCGCATGCGCTGATACATGGGCACAGCTGTTATGCGCGTTACGCATGCACAGAGACATGGGCGTGGCCGTTGCGCACGCACGCAACGCGCGTTATGTGGACTCTCCCTATAAATACCTCTGCATACCTAGGCCACTTCGAGGGTTTTGTGTAGGAAAAAGAGACAGAGAGAGAGAGAAGGAGTGTGATATTGGTTAGTGTTTGGCGGAGTAGTGTTGGTGGAGAGAGTCAGCGGCAGTTGGAGAGGAGTTGCAGGGGGCAGAGGCAGGTGCAAAGGGTAGTGAGACAGCAGAGGAGAGATAAAGGAGGGGTGGTGAGCAGCAGGTGTGAGAGACAGCAGAGGGGAGAGGGGGCCAACAGGGGGGGGGTGGTGGGTAGGTGTGGGGGGAAGCCCTGTGGGTGGGGGAAGGGATGGCTGTTCGGGAGGGGGAGGGGGGTCCTGTAGGGTGCCTGAGCACCAGCACATGGCTGGTCGAGAGGTGGGGCGGCCACCTGCTCATGTGGGAAGGAGCGGTGGGCAGGGAGGGGGGGGAGGGGGGGGAGGCGGGCACATCAGGTGGGTCACAGCCCACACAGGGGCCCCCCACTGCCAAGAGAAGGAGGATCCCTGTGCCTGTTGCTGTGCGGAGGAGGGCAGTGCGTTTCAGCCCCCAAGAGAACCACACCCTGCTGGCCTGTGTCCTCGAGCACTACGATGTTCTGTATGGGCGGCTCAGCAACAGCACCACGATTGCCACACGGACAGAGGTGTGGGAGGAGGTGCGGGTGGCCGTGGCTGAGTTAGGGGGGCCACCAAGGGACCTGGACAGCCTCCGTAAGAGATTTAACGACATCAAGAGTGGGGTGCAAGCACACATGACTGCAGAGAGGCAACATGCCATGGGTACTGGTGGGGGTAGCCCCTTCACCCCAACCTTCACCCCCTTGGAGCAGGAGCTGGCAGACAGACTCGGGCCAATCTACCTGCATGGCCTTCCAGAGGCCCTGGACACCACCCATCCCCGGGCAGGTACGTATGTAAGCCTGTGCACCCTCTCACTCACCCACCACCGCATCTGCCGCTGCTGCTCCCCCCCACCCCCCACTCCCCTGGTATGTCTCTGCCCCCACCTATCACAAGGTGTGGCCAAAGTGTAACGTGGCTAACATGAGCTACGTCAGCCTCATTTCTGGCCCCCAAACACAACCTCTCACTCTGTTGGGGCAACCACCCACTCCTAACAGACCTCTCATGTTGGAACTGGGCCTACCACAATCCCTTAAACCCCATCCACATACCCCACCCCACCCGCATGCCCTCCCCCCCTGCCCCTGGAATGTGCACACAAATACAGATGAAGTCGCCTTTGTACATGACCGTTTGAATCCCGCTCCCCTCACCTCTCAACTCAGCTGCGACCTGGCCGCTGCCTGTGGAAAATGTTTCCACAGCCACACCGTTCAAGGGGGATCTCCAGGTCCCCCGCACTCACCGGTCCTCTGGCCATGGCAGGGGCAGTGGGCCCCCTCTGTCTCCTACGGGTCACATACAGTCTCCCCTCCTACCCTTAACTCTCCCCTCCCACTCTGTCGGATTCCATTTGAGCCGCTGCTCCACACAAACACCACCCCGAGTAGCTGGTGTCCACCGTCCCAACAACACCTCCAGACACACCATCCTCTCAGATAGTGAGTAATGTCTCTCAACCCTCCACGCCCATCTCACCCACAGTCATGGTGACATGAAAAGTCATGTCACCGACACCTCCACCCCCAATGTTCGCAACCCCCCCTGCTACCCCTGTATACACCCATTGTACCCTGTACCCTGCTCTCACCCATTGCAGCAACACACCAGCAGGGTCATAGCCCTGTGCTGCCTGTCACTTCTAACTGTTCACCCCCCAACCGCCCTGACTCTGTGCCCCCTTTACCCGACAACCACCTGTTAGGCCTTATCACTCCCCATCCCCAATATCTGCCACGCACGGGATCCACTACTCTAATGAGTGACCCCCCTGACACTGACCCTCCAGCTCTCTCCCCCACTATGTCCACACCCCCTCATCCACTATGTCCACCAATTCCACTGCTGAGTCTGTGGCCCCCTTAACTGCTGTACCCACCGCTGCTGTGGCGCCTCCTGCTCCCCACATCCTGTGCCCTGTTAAACGTTCACCACACAGCCATGCCTCTCTCAAGTTACCCGCTATTTGTGTTCATGTGCCCGCTCCGCTGAGCAGGCCTGGCACACAACCTGCTCCAATGCTGACTATCCACACAGTAGATGCATGCCCCTGTCCTGACCATCAGCCATTGCCGCCTCCAAACAACAGGTCCTGGCCAGCTGGCAACCTCTCCTGTCTCTCCTCCCCGTCATCTGTTCTGTACATGCGACCCTCCCCTATGTGTTAACGCATTCCGGGCACCTACCTCCTGTTGTGCGCAAACTGTGGCATGGCGCCAACATGACCAAATCCAGGACAGCACCCTCCCTGTTCCCACCCCCTCCCCACCCTCCATTCCCCACCCTTTGTTCCCCCTGCCCCATCCTACCCCTCGTGTCCCCCACCCCCTGCCCTCCTGTCACAGATGAGGATACAGCACCCCTCCAACGTCCACTGGGCTGACCACCTGGCACTCCGATCCAAGGGCCACCCACCTCCCCAGCCACATGTGTAACACACCTGTCACTCCCCCATTACTCCGAGTTGCATTCCGTTGCTCACCACTGCCAATGTACCATCTGACTAGCAGCATGACATTGTCACGGCCCTGCCCATGAAACCCACACACAATCCCTCCCATCCCTTGACACCCATACTGAAAGAACTGCACTGGCTCCCAATCATCGCAAGCAGCAAATACAAAGCTATCATGAACATCTGCACTATCATACCACAGTCCTCCGCCATACACCTACACACACCTACACACACCCATACAACCCGACACAAGCACACTGGCAAGAAGAAGAGGCACCTCCAATCTGGTAATCACCCCAAACTGCATCACCAGGACATGCAAAGACACCTCACAACGAGCAATCTCCCTGGCTGCTACATCCACATGGAACGCTATCCCAGATGATCTGAGACTAACCACAGATAGCAAGGACCTGTGCAAAAGGCTGGTGACTAACCCTGTTCAGCGGTTGCTATGGACACCCCCCCCAGAACCAGCATACAAGCCAGTTCATCCACCCCCCACCCTCCCCATAAAGGTACATATGACCGTATAATAGCTCGTAATGTATAATAGTACACTATTTAACTACACCAAATCTAATCACATCCCCACCACCACAGACACAGCACTCTGTACACTGCATGTGAAAATGTGCCCCCTCGATTGTTTGCCATTGCAAACACATTGATTGAATGATTAGGTGGTATAGCAATAACATTACTAAACAAAATAAATAAGTTGCGTCATCCCTCCCCTGCCCATCATGTCCACAATACGTGAGCGCGATGCCCACCACAGCTGCCCCAGCGCCCTCTCCCCACATGCCCACCGTGAACACACACAAGCCAGTATCCGTCCCCTATCTGCCAACACAACTGGCCGTAGCTGAGTCATCTATGATTAGCCTCTGGTAGTGTCCAATGGCCTTTGACCTGTCGTCACCCCTCGTGCTCTCTGCTGCCATCATCAACGTTGTCCAACGCCGTCCACCTATCACCCTGTCACCAGTCAGATCACAAGGGATCTGTGCCTACCTGGCCCCCCCCCAACTCCCCCGCCGCTTGCACGGCGTGCACATTGGTGGCCCCTCCACCTCCCCAATCACTATACATGTGGGTGTATGTCATGGTTCTGCCCATGGTCCAACCTCCGCTCCCCCCATGCCCAATCCCGTGGTGGCCATATCCCCTCCTATGCCTCCGCTGTCACCTCTCTGTGTACCACCATCCATCCTACCACACCGTGCCTGTGATGACCCATTCACATCAAGCCATCATCTCGGCCTGCCCTTCTGACACTGCTACTTGGAAGTCCCACCACTGCTTGCAGCTGCCCATGGCCATGACCTAACCCCTTGCCCCTCCCCTTGATGCTTCCCCACCTCCACCCCCATTCACAACCTCTTGTACGAACTGTGTCAGCCCCCATGGCTCCCTGCCACAGACCCCTAGATTCGACGCAGGTCATCTCTCCACCACGCATCACATACCCACATGTTATGTCTTCATTTATGTACATTCTCTCATATACTGCGCTATTCTGCATCTGTGCGGTATACAGTGAGCAAACTAAACTTACATTGAACAGGGCATTATAACCTGGAGATAACTATTTTACAAGGTACTTGGGCTATGGAGAGTTAGGTGGCTTGCCCAAGACCACAGGGAGCACCTGTGGAACTAGAAACCACAGTCCGTCAGGGCCAAAGGTGCTATCCCCCAGTGGGATGTTAACCACCAACCTTCCGGCTTGAGGCACCTTGCCGCAACCACTAGGCCATTAGGCCAAAATTGTGTACGCATCCCGTTTCAATCCCTGCAACATCCTCCTGAACCGCCCTGTCTTCCCTGATGACACTCCGACACTGCTTGTCTACTCTGTCGGTCCATCACACCATGGGTGCTGTAACCACCAGCTTGCTGGCCACCCTGCTGATCGCACCCTGGTCCTTCCCAGCCTAGTCAACGGTCTGCTGCCTGTCATATGCCCCACCAGCCACGTATCGCACACATCGTACCATCTCCCATTTCTCTTCGCTGGCCCCCCTGTCATCCCTCAAATTGCGTTCCCGCCCCTCTGCCATACCTATACATGTGCTTCGTCGTCTGCCCATCCTAGCCTTACATACCCCCTCTCCACCTAGACATCCTCTCGCCTACTCTGCACCTCGCAATGTCGCCAGGTAGCTATGGCCATTGCATGCCCTGCCAATGCTGGATGATGGGCCTCTCCAATGACTGCACCCCTCTGCTGGGATCCTATACCTGTCACTGTCCACCACGCCTCCCCCCTGGGCACATGAGACCCCAATCCGAGAACCCCAGCCCTCTCTGATGCCCCCTGTCCCAGACGCATTCCGTCCCGCCGTCTCCATAGACATGTTGCCGATCGTGGTGCGTGTCAAAGGCTCACGCTAGCTTACATCGTACTGTGTCCTGACACAATTGCAGGCTATAACGGGCAGGAAAAGTCCCCTGTTATGTCTGTACAGCGCTTCCCCTGTTACAGCGCTCCGTACATATGCCTAGTGAGACCAACTATCAGTACATTCTGTGTTGACCTTAATGCTCCTGATCCATGTCTGCAACACCCTTTGTCTATGCATCTGCCATCTGCCTGCACCTCCCCCACCTTTTTTGGCACCCAAACCATGTGCCTTTGCCAGGGGCATATGGTTGCGCAGTACTGCGTCATGCCCCTTCACCTGTGATCTTCCTGCCTGATGCTCTCATGGGTGTCAGGTGGCATCCCTGTTCCTATCTGCTACGGACATGTCTCTGCAAGCATGCCATGACACGCACCCCACCTCATGTCACTGCAACCTGTCTGCGAGATGGGGGGATGCCCCTCCTGCCCGCTGCCCCCCTGCTGGATCTGCTGGAGTCTCTGTCCCAGGCCCTGGCCACTCAGGTGGTGGGTTAACAGCTATTCCGCACCCCTCACTCTCAGACACTCATATTACCTCCCCCCTACCTCGCAACACAGCAGCCCTCTCAACCCAACTCCATATCTATCCACCAACGCATATTCGCCATATCTATTCCCCCCCAGCCCGTTGCCCTGGCCTATGGGGCTCTCATCCTCTAACCGTCATGCGGTCCTCCATTGCAATTGCTAACCCACCCATCGCATGCGACAGTAACAGTCACCTTAATCCCCCCTCCCCCACAAGGGAGCACGTGTTTGCTTCTGTCCTTCATGACCTATGCACATCACAAAACATTCCTGTCCCTACTCATTCCGCTGGCTACACACCTGATCTCCCTTGGATGTCATCCCCCCTACCCTGCAGCTGCACAACCTCTCCTCCCTTCCCTTTCCGTGGATCATCTACACCTGCCTCCTCGCCTACTGCCATCACTGTAGGACACACCCGTGCCGTCCTCCCCTTCAGCGCCTCCTCCGTTATGGTACTGCCGGTGTATTATCCTGCTCACTGCCCAGCTCCATCCCCCTACAACCTAACGTCTCCCCACTGACATCCCCACCCGCGCCCCTAACTCCCAGGCCTCCTCCTGGTCATCAACCCCTTCCGGGACTACTGACCACTTTGCACCCATGCACACCTGTCCACCTAGGCACTGCCTAACACAACCCTTGCTGTCTAGTGTACATCGCTTGCTACGTACCCATCTGCGCAGTCACGCAACTGTGGCGCCAGTCCCCCTTCCCAGCTACATTGCCATCTTTCAGGGCACACCATTCCTACTACCGGTGCACAGTTCATCTCACAGTGCAGAGATATGTCTCTACCGACAGCACTTAAGCCCCCAGCCATACCCGTCATTTGTGTAGCACACTCAATTTCCTCACCTCTCTCCACCCTGCTAACTCTGCCACACCCATTCAGCCCACTCCACCTCTACCACATCTAGCATCATTCCTCTGTGATAGGATCTCTCCCCTGAGTAAAACCCTTCCCTCCTTTCCTGCTCCTATTCACGCAACCCCCTTCTGAAGCCACACCCCCCCTCGCTCACCTCTCACACACATGGGCCCCCTTCCCCTTAACCACCTCAGCCGAACTCCACAAGCCATCCCCCCTCCAGTAGGACAGGCTGCCCTCTCACCCCATCCACCCCACATGGCTACGTACCCCATCCCTGGCACTCTGTCCCCCTATTCACCCAATGTGCAACACACGTCGCTCCACATGGGCCATCCCTCCTTATTGCTGCATGTGCTAGCCCACCCTAGTCACAGATTATTCACACACAACCCATTGGTCCCAGTCCATTTCCGCACAGTTCCCACCATCCCCCTTCTATCATAATTACATGGGGGAATGATTGTGCTCTGCTCCCCCACTATGTCGACTCCACCAGGTTCACGAGCCCCCATCAGTCACGGATCTGTCCAGGGCACAATGTCTGTTCTACGTGCCCTCACAAACACAGTACATGTAGCCCACGACCATGGGGATATCGCGGGAACGGTGGCTGTGGATGTACCTTCTACCTGTAATCTGGTTGACCACCCCCATCTTCCTTCCCATCTCAACGGAGCAGGTCTCTGTGGCACCATCGACCACTGGTGCACTCTTTCCTCTCATCCTCTCCGTCCACCCCATCCCCGACCCCTGTCCTCCACCTTGTGGGGTCCCCTAGGGCTGTGTGCCTGCTCCTTTCCTCCTCAACCTCTTCCTTGCCCCTCCTGCCCCTCTCATACAACAGTCTGGGATCTCAGCCCTCTACCGCGCAGATGTTATTGTCCCCCCTCACAACACCTCCCCCTCCCACCCTGACATCTCCGCACATAACCCCTGTCTTTTCACTGTCGCTATGTGGCTAACCTAGAGCTGCCTCCATTCCAGCTTACCAAACACGTTGCACTCTGGCTCTCCAAGGGCAGCCCGCCCACCACCACAGCCCCCTCCTGCTCTGACACTCTCATCCCCCTGGGTCTCACGTTCCGCTAGCTCGGTGAGCTCTGCGACTCTATTCTGTCCTTTCTGGCGCACGTCTCGTAAGGTCATCCAGACACCCCTCCGCTGTCTGCATCACAGTCCCGCCATGTGCCCATTTCCCATCCCAAACACACTCACCACACAGCTCTCATCACAGATCATGGCCCGCCTATATCTCTCACCACATCCACACCTGTGCCCCAAGGACGCAACACCACAGGCTACAAAGGATGCAGATTACAGCTGCCCAGATCATCACCCACTCCTCCCCACGGGATCTTATATCGCCCCTACTGGCCCTTTGTCAATTGTTACATGTCCCCATCTCGTTGCAGCGTTAACCACTCAACCTCAACCACAAGGCGTTCCACAACAACACCCCATAGTCATTTGCAGACCTCAGCACCATACTCACCCCCATGCACACCACCCAGGAATCTAATTGCGATCGCAAACATCTTCCCCCCCTCCCTTGCACACCCTCCGTCCACCAGTTCCTCAGCCATCCTCCCCTCAGGCCCCGCCCCCTGAGACTTGCTCCCTAACTCCCTCCTGCTAGATCCCCACCACCACACTGTCATGTGCAAACTACAGACCCATCTCATCTCCCTTGGCATTGATCTGTCATCCCACCGTGTGTGACCCACTCCCTGCATCTCGTGCTGCCCTCCTCCCCTCCTGGTCTGCCACTGGACATTTGTGACCTCCTTTCCTCCTTCCGGCCCTGCGCCCCCTTGTGTGATGGTGTGTATACTGTATACCACTCCTCCCCTTCTAAGAGTGGTATAGCACATATACCAAACAGAAATATGCACAATCAGCCACCATCGGGACTCTAACGCACGCAGATACGTCAGTCCGTTTATCAAATCATATTAACAGCAATGCATGTGCTTGACAGCGCCCTTTATTTGCAGAATCGTATTGGTCAGTGGTGTGGTAGTGATGGGGCGGGACATGTTCAGGGCACCCCCAGGTGTACATTGCCGGGGGGGGGGGGGATGTTTCACACACGTGTACATATTTTGGAACCTGTGGTTGACCTGTCATCTGTATGCTCTCACCCAACCCAGGTGACTACAGTATCATGGGGGCACCTACTGAGGAGGAGGAGGACGGGTCTCTGGATGTGGCCTGCCCTGAGGATGGCATCTCGCGCCACATAGCTGCTGGGGAACAGACTCCAACCAGCCCAGAGGTGCTGGAGGTACAGGGCGGAACCACCTTTGCCGGCCCTGCAAAGGGGGGTGTTGCAAGGCCCGAACAGGCTGGGCCAGCCAGTGACCGCGGGGACAGCCCCCACCCCATGCAGGACCATGGTGCAGCAGTTGCAGCTCCTACAACTTTGGAAAACATCCTCGCAGAACTGAGGGACTACGGTGCAGGTGGGTATCCCCAGACACACTGCTCCCCATGGTTGTGTGCCCAACATGCACAGGAGGTATGGTGTCTGCTGACACCGCTGATGCTGACACCGCTGATGCTGACACCGCTGACACTGCTGACACCGCTGATGCTGACTGGGGTTGGGGGAGGGGTGTCATGTGCCAGGTGTGTCCCGCAACCCTGCCAGATGGTCTGTCTGGATGGCAGCATGTTCTGGGGTTTCAGGCCCACACCTACTGTGACTGGCCATATACCCCAGGTGCTCAGACAGCGGTACACACTATTGACGGGCCACCCAAACACAATGGCCAGCGGGCACTCCTCCATGGGTACAGGACTGGGGCATGCTGTATCCACATGATGTGCCCTATGCACACGCAGTTCAGGGGGAAGGGAGCCCTGATGTAGATATGTATGTGTGTGCACTGAGCCCTCACAGCACACGCCATACCTCTGACAAGCTGTGTGCACATGTGTCCTCATCAGCTCATACTGCCACATTGCCATGTGTGAGCCCTGTGATTCCCATGACCATGCATCATGACCACTATCAGGCATGCGGGTGGACCATGGGACACACATGTCTACACCTGGACATGCACTGTTGGCTGAGCCATGCATGGCTCTCCCTAGACCTAGAACCACTTTGTTGCTTCTAGGAGCAAACCCTATTGCTTTGGGAATGTCGGTGAACTGTGCTCACCTCTCTACCACTTGTCCATATGACGTGTTTACATCGGTACTGTCTCCACGAATGTTATTTTTGCGGTTCCAGGTCTGGGTCTACAATGCACAGCCTAAACTCCGGGCTCTATATACTTCCCATACACTACGCAGCTGTTTACATCACTGTCCTTCCTTTCATTGTTACCCAATAGTCAGTCATGTCTTGTGCACTTTCTGTATACATTCCCGAGATATGCCATCATCGGGGTATGTTTAGACTGGTATGTGACATCTCCCCATTGGATCCCCATATTGGTGTTCTCACTGGCCACCCAGGGATCCTCATCTACATCCCTGAGTGGGCATCGCTAACACCAATAGTGAGCTACAATGGAGAGCCATCACGCACAAGTCCCAGCAAGACCCTGATGATGGCATTTCTAGGGAATGTATGCCCAAAATGCATAAACGTGGCAACATACTGCATACCTATTATAGGTGTGTCAGTGATGGTAACAATAGCGTACTGTGCAGGCAGGCTACATAGCTTGACAGCAACACTGTATGTGTATGACTGAGACCCGGATACACAGACATTAGCATTGCAGAGCAATAAGGTATGCGATGTACCTGCTATTTTCAAGGGTTGAGAGAATGAGCACAGCTTGCTCTCCTTCCTCCATGCATGGCTGTGTGGAGGACTGATCAGGTGGCATGTGCGTGGCATGTGTATGGGTGACATATGGGTCATGAGGGTATCTCACACATCACCTTGTGTCCCACCCACAGGCACTCAGCGGGCTCACCAGCTGCTACACGAGGATCTGGGGGCTATCACTTGTGAGCTGCAACAGACGAGGGCCGCATGCACTATGATTGTCGATGAGCTCCAGCGGAACAGGGCCACAAACGCCATGATTGTGGAGGAGCTGCAGCGGAACAGGGACACAAATGATCTTATGGTGGGGGCGCTCCTCAGAATTGCACGTGCACTGGAGACCAGAATGGACCTGAAGCAGCAGCCTGCGTCAACACCACCACCGGAGGCTGCATCACCGGAACAACTACAGGGGGGTGGGCCGCCACGTGGGTGGGCTGTGCAGGGTGGGAGGGGCAGGAGGGGCGGTCAGTGTGGGCGGTGCGGCAGGCAACGGAGGATGTGATCTAAACAAAATAAACTGTCATGTACCTGTACATACTGTGTGGTGTTTTCCAATTTTTAGGGCAGGGGTGCCCGATGACGCCCACACCGCATGTTGTTTCCCTGTCCACATGGCCACCATCATGCCCCTCAGTGCAGGGGTGGCTGTACTGGCAGTTACCAGCGCACAGTGGACCGGCCAGACCCTGTGTGTCATGGACGGTGTCAGGTCCCAGCCACTGGGCCCCAGCATTGGGGGATAGCCATGCTCCCCAGATGCAAATGGCACATGTCCTGGTGCCACATGTCCTGGTGCCACATGTCTGGTGCTTGGCCCTGTCGCAGTCATGCCCCCCCAGCTCCCCCCAGCAGGAGCCACACAGGTGCATACCGTCTCCCTGGCCCCACACGGCCTACGTGGCAGGCCTCCCATGTTAACCTGCTTGTAGCACTGACAGACATGGCTTGCTTACATAGGTCAGTTGCGCATTCCTGCATGCACCTATGGTCACCCACTGCCCATCCCTGGGACATGCATGTCCCTGGGGCATCCGCATATGCCATCCCCCTGGGCAGCTCCTTGGTTCAGAGGCACACCTTCCCCACAGACCACAGCCATCGCTATCATCCAGTTCAGCTATTGACACACATGCATCGTGCATCTGACATGGCTCTCACACTTTCCACTCAGCATACACGTAACCAGGTTCTGTGCGACATGATCCACATTGGCACACCACAGTGTCTACAATGCACATACATGCCCGCACACATGGCCATTCCCCCCAGCCACATGTGGGGACAGGACATGTCTGCTACACATGTCGCCCTTGTAGACACATACCTCCCGGAACACATGTCCCAGGATCATTTCCGTAGCCTGTCTGGGGGAATGATGAAGGACCAATGGTTTTGGCTCAAACATGTTTTATTTATAAACATTTAAACATGTAACCTTGACATACATCTAACATAGCGCACTACATCTGTATACCCTCTGTACAGGCATACCATGCCATGTGGTGTCACACCAGCTGCCGTGTGGGGTCGGGGAACACAGGACACCACAGGGCACGTGTGTGGGCATCACAGGAGCCATCACATGCTCCTGGGACGCCCATCAGGGGATGGCCATCGAACGGGCATCCGTCCCATCTCGGCGGCCATCCACTGAACAGCCGCTGTCAGCCACCGGTTGCTGTGCACAACTTGATGCAGGGTGTGCTGCATGCCAACCAGGGCCACATGCATGTCGTGCATGCACATGCCACCACACACACACATGGTGCCAGGTGTCTGTGTGGTAGCATGTGCATGCAGGCCATGTGAGTCCATGGCTGGCACGTCCTCTCCTACCCATACATCCTGTACAGGCACACGCGGTGGCTGGCAGGGGCCCACACCACCCTGTGGTGTCCTGTCTTCCCTGGCACCCTCCCCCTCCCAGGGCCCTGTTCCTCCCCCCCCTGACACCTTACCCTCACTCTCTGCCTCCCCCATGCTCCCCCCTCTGCCCCACACTCCCACACATCAGACGCACTCAATCCCTCCCCTTCTGCCCCACCCCCCAGCCCCTCCATGCCAACATTGTCCGCCCCCTGCAGCGTCCGCCATCTCCTCAGCCACCGCCTCATCCTCTGCCTCTGTGGCTTGCTCCTCCTCCTCATCCTCGGTGGTTTGGCGGGCAGTGGGGCGTGGTAGGGTCCGCTCAGGTGCCAATGGGCCCTCACCGGTGGCATTGCACTCTGTGGAGGATGACAGTCATTAGATCATTGTCCTGTGAGTCACCTGGCACATATACATATTGAGGCACCACAAAGGCTAGTGCGCCAGCGTGACATCCCTTACGGATCTGCATCAACAGCCCAACTCACCTACTCCTTGGGCCATCGCCCTCCTTTGGAGGCAGGAGAGATATTCTGGATGGTGCAGCCATAGCTCCCGGGCCTTTTTCCTGAGGTCCTCCACCTGTGCGTGGTGAGAAATGAGTGGGGGCATCAGTGACCATATATCTCTGGTGTGTGGCCGACACAATGCTAACCTCTCTGGGGGTGGTGTCTCCTGCCACACTGCTCCGTGTGTCAGGCCTTGGCTTTTTCCAGTGCCACCTCAATGTGTGGCTGTAGGTACAGGCATGTCTGCAGTGACACCTATGTGACCTGTGCACTTTACCCCCGCCAGACTGTTCAGTGTTCTTATGCTCTCTCTGCATGACATGGCAGCACCTTGTCACGTGTGGTTTGCCGTGATGGTGTCCAGTGGACCCCCTGACCCCTTCTGTGGCCATAAGCCACATTTGCTGTCCCCCTGTCCTGACCACTGCATCCAACGCATCCCCGATGGCAACACCATATCCCAGAACACATGGGTGATGTGTCCACACATGGAGCAGTGGGTGGGTGGCCCTGTGCACTTTGCCAGGGGTAACTACCCTGCCATTTTCCCCTCTAGTATACCTATGGCCCATGACCAGGGACCTGTCTAGGTAGGTCAATGGTGGTTGGCAGCCAGGGCCTACACAACGGACTGGCCCATTGCCAGCTGTGCTCCTGTCTGAGTGTCGGGCAGTGCAGTGCAGACCTGACAGGTGCATAGATCCTTCCAAAAGCATCTGTGATGTACCTCTGCAACCAGGGGTGGCATTGCTGCCGAGTGGGTGGATGGGTGTCCTGACTCAGCATGCAGTTCTGAGTACATGGCTCTGTTACAGGCCTCTGTAATCAGATCCCATTGCTCGTGGGGATGGGGTGCTGCTCAGCACATTCACATCTGCACCCACCACACCATTGGGGTACCTCACATACGTGTGTGAAGTGGCATTCCCCCCATACTAGGGGTTATATGCAACCTACCCCGGTATACGTTAAACTCGGCGCTGAGGAACATACCAAACGTTGCATTCAGGTCCCAGGCAGCCTCCGAGTCTGTTATCCTAGCACACATCAGCATCACACACCGTATCACCAAGGTGACTGAGAGCCTACTCAGATGGGCCCTCAGCCCTCCTGGGGATATGGAAGATATTTTAAACTGCAACAGCACACAAACCCATCTCACCATGGTGACTGAGAGCCCACTATGATGGGCCCTCAGCCCTCCTGGGGAAAAGGAAGATGTTTTACATTACAAAGGCACACACACACCCGTATCACCATGGTGACTGAGAGCCCACTCTGATGGGCCCTCAGCCCTCCTGGGGGAAAGGAAGATGTTTTAAATTACAAAGGCACACACACAACCGTATCAGCAGGGTGAGTGAGAGCCCACTCTGATGGGCCCTCAGCCCTCCTGGGGATAAGGAGGTTGCTTTAAACTGCAACAGCACACAAACCCATCTCACCAGGGTGACTGAGAGCCCACTCTGATGGGCCCTCAGCCCTCCTGGGGGAAAGGAAGATGTTTTAAATTACAAAGGCACACACACAACCGTATCAGCAGGGTGAGTGAGAGCCCACTCTGATGGGCCCTCAGCCCTCCTGGGGATAGGGAGGTTGCTTTAAACTGCAACAGCACACAAACCCATATCACCATGGTGACTGAGAGCCCACTCTGATGGGCCCTCAGCCCTCCTGGGGATAGGGAGGTTGCTTTAAACTGCAACAGCACACAAACCCATATCACCATGGTGACTGAGAGCCCACTCTGATGGGCCCTCAGCCCTCCTGGGGATAGGGAGGTTGCTTTAAACTGCAACAGCACACAAACCCATATCACCATGGTGACTGAGAGCCCACTCTGATGGGCCCTCAGCCCTCCTGGGGATATGGAAGATGTTTTAAACTGCAACAGCACACAAACCCATCTCACCATGGTGACTGAGAGCCCACTCTGATGGGCCCTCAGCCCTCCTGGGGAAAAGGAAGATGTTTTAAATTACAAAGGCACACACACAACCGTATCAGCAGGGTGAGTGAGAGCCCACTCTGATGGGCCCTCATCCCTCCTGGGGATAGGAAGGTTGCTTTAAACTGCAATAGCACATAAACCCATATCACCATAGTGACTGAGAGCCCACTCTGATGGGCCCTCAGCCCTCCTGGGGATAGGGAAGTTGCTTTAAACTGCAACAGCACACAAACCCATATCACCATGGTGACTGAGAGCCCACTCTGATGGGCCCTCAGCCCTCCTGGGGATAGGGAGGTTGCTTTAAACTGCAACAGCACACAAACCCATATCACCATGGTGACTGAGAGCCCACTCTGATGGGCCCTCAGCCCTCCTGGGGATATGGAAGATGTTTTAAACTGCAACAGCACACAAACCCATATTAGCAGGGTGACTGAGAGCCCACTCTGATGGGCCCTCAGTCCTCCTGGGGAAAAGGAAGATGTCTTAAACTGCAACAGCACACACACCCATATCAGCAGGGTGACTGAGAGCCCACTCTGATGGGCCCTCAGCCCTCCTGGGGACGGGGTGGGTTATATGATTTCGACAACTGCATACACCATATCACCAGAAAGACTGAGTACCCACTTTCATTGGACTCTCAGGGCAACTGGGGGTAGGGCTGATGTGTCACCCTGGAAATGCAGACCCACCATATGGCCATGCTGTTTGGAACACCTCCTTAGGCATACATATGGGCTACCTGTGTTACTGTTATTGTTTGGACATCAACGGCAGCAGCTGCCATGACACCAGGATGGCATCAGGGCCCCTGTAAACAGGGCTTTGGCCCCCTGGGTGACAGCCGGACCAACCAGATGTGCTACATAGACAATATGGCACATGGGTTTACCTGCTACACACAACTAATTGTGATAGACTACCTACACACACCAGCATACACAGCTGCAGTCAACACTGGATATGTGTATGGTTCAACTGACCTGTCCCCATGCACTTACCTCCCGTGGGTATGCAGCTGCACGGTTGTAGTGCCGTGTGACTCTGTCCCATGCCCTTTTGACCATGACAAGGTCCTGTTGCCTTGAGGATCCTGGAAAAAGCTTCTCCTGCTTTAGGGCTATCAGCCCTGCCAGGTGCCGCAGCTCCTGCCTAGTGAAGGGAGGTTTCCGTGATCTGGTTGCCATCTTCACCTTTGCCGTGTGTACGCATGCACGCTGTAACGTATGCACCGCAACGTGCACTGCAGCGGCCATCTGTCCCCTGTACTATTCTCTGCTATGTGAGTTACACATGATTTGGTGTCGCCAACAATGTCTACATGGATCTCTGCTGCATACACACTTTTGACTAATGTGTATGCCATCTAAAAAGTACAATTTGCCATCTGTGCATTTATCTGGTTCCATACCCACAGGGGTCTCGAACCCATCACCACGGGTTCCTGGGGTAATGTCTTATCCGTTGTGCCATGCCTTTGCACATTACAAGGACTGCTTCCACAGAGATACTAAGGAGGACTTTTCACTGATCTGTCAATGTGAGCCCTGCAATAATGTGCAGAATGACGTTAAGGGGGGGGCTGTTATCTGGCATACATGTGGGAAGCGCACATTAGGTGGCATGGCGCTCAGTATGGCACTATGGGGGTAGGCGTGCCACGTTAATGCACGTCATTCGTAGGAAGGTGTGCTGACATACAGACCTAGTGGTACAGGTGTGGCACTTTGGTTTACAGACTGCCTTATGGAACAGGTGTCATGGGTTCAAGCCCCCAGTGGGGCTATTGCATCTGACTGCCTGATACATTGCCCTCTACTATCAGCGGTGATTTCTGAGGCAGTTTCCTTTTATTTTCATATGTGCTCCCAGCAAACACACCCTCATAGTGCCATACCCTGATGTGACGCATCAGGCATCCTATGGGGCTATCCAGCAGACACATTATAAGGTGCACTGTCCGCCACAACACCTTATACTGTTCCCTTATAGGGCGCATCATAGGTCACCTTATGGGGTACCGTTTTGGTGCTTTCTGGTGCGCTTTTGAGGCAACCTCGGTCTATAGTACTGAGGGTGTTGCTGCTGGCAGCACTATGTAGACATAGGGAACATAAAAGCCTCTGTTAGCACTATCAGAGACCCCCACTGTGGGTTCACACCCATGACCTCTTGCTCCTCAGGCAGTGAGGTCACCAATGAGCTACATCTCCATAGCTGCTACGTAACTGCTGGCTGGCTACAGTGGGACCTCAGGTCATCCCACCAAATGTCTGCTGTGGTTACCGGGATAGGGTTATACCACACATACCCATGATGCACTGCACATGTCAATCGGCACTCTTCAGATACCCATGGGATGGGGTATGCACCCCCACAGCACCACAACCTGGTAGGGGGTACTGACCGTATGTGTTACTGGCACAGGGTAGCTACAGGCCATCACATTGTGTGGGTCCAGTGCTCACCCTGAGGGTGAGGTGGGTCTAACGGCACCATATCCAGAGCACCTGGCGTAGCTGAAATAGGCTATGCTGCAGGACCCCATCACTGGCAGTGTGTGATAGGTAGGTCTTGCAGATGCACTTGGGCATACATCTGTGTCCATTGGTATTCCACAGTTACGTTTTGCCCTTGAGGACTATGATGCACCCAGATTAGCGCATATCCTGTGTGGGTGCCATGGCCACATGCTGGGGGGAGGGGGGGTTTGGACCCATTGGCAGATTATGTCTTGAAGGACTAGAAAAAGGGACTGTTACTTCTGAAGACAGATCTGCAACTGTGAGTATATACTTCTGGTAATTTTCTAAAAGGAATTCTTTGTATTAAAGCTAATTAATCTGTGAACCCACTATTTTTTGTTAAATCAGTCAGGGCCTAGTAGCAGCAGTTTAAGTTTAAATATAAAACACAGAGGAGAACTTTCTGGTTACATTTCATACCCAGCAGAGAGCTTGAAGTTTAAATTTAATAGTCACTCAGGGCCTAGTAACAGCAAAGTACTTTTAGTTTAAATTTAAAACACAGAAGAGAGCTTTCTGGTTAAATTTAGAACCCAGCAGAGAGCTTGTAGTTTAAATTTCATAAGAAGTTAGAGCCTAGCAGCAGCTAAGAGCTATAATTTAAATCAAATCAGAATTTAGCTTACCTCAGCAGCACAAGACAGGGTACTGTGTAGCAGCCCTCTTTTAATAAGTGTTATTTCCCTCCCTCCCCTGGGATAATCGTAGCTTTATAGGTACTTACACCTCTTAAAAGACAGGAGGTACTCTCAGGTGAAGCTCATTACCCAAATCAGTCATACACTAAGGACCTGAGATTAGTTAAGCTTCAGGTGAAAAAGGTATATTACACGTATTAGGTACAGTTTTATTAGTATAAATATCCATAGCAACCCTTAGTAAGTAAAGAACTTAGATCTAAACACAAACTTAAAACTAAGATGCAGACATCAGTCCAGCAGCAGGATGGGGGCTTTCCAGTCTTTTGCATTGAGTGTCACATGTATGATTTTCTCCCAGTTGGTGAGAGGTCTTACGTGTGCACTAGGTACAAGGAGCTCCTTGCTCTCAGGGAACGAGTCCGTTCTCTAGAGGCTAAAGTAGCAGACTTGGAAAGCATAAGACAGACAGAGAGGTACATAGACGAGACCTACAGGGATATAGTCCTGAAGTCCCACCTCCAGTCTGGCAGCATCCCTGTTGCCATGGAGGAGAGAGGTCACGTGACAGGAGAGCATCAACCTGGTGTGGCAGGAAGTGATCCTGTAACTAGGACCTGTCCTCCAGGTGATGTAAAACCCTCTCGCACCGAGGAAGTTTCTCCAGGGCCATGTGCCCATGAGGGTAGGGTTAGGACAGCCGTTATAGTTGGTGATTCGATCATTAGGCATGTAGATAGCTGGGTGGCTGGTGGACGTGAGGATCGCCTGGTAACATGCCTGCCTGGTGCGAAGGTAGCAGACCTCACGCGCCATCTAGATAAGGTCTTAGATAGTGCTGGGGAGGAGTCTGCTGTCTTGGTACATGTCGGTATCAATGACATAGGAAAATGTGGTAGGGAGGTTCTTGAGGCTAAATTTAGGCTTTTAGGTAGGAAGTTGAAATCCAGAACTTCCAGGGTAGCGTTCTCCGAAATGCTTCCTGTTCCACGCGCAGGACCCAAAAGGCAGGCAGAGCTCCGGAGTCTCAATGCGTGGATGAGACAATGGTGCAGAGATGAGGGTTTTGGATTTGTTAGGAACTGGGGAACATTCTGGAGAAAGGAGGGGCTCTTCCGAAGGGATGGGCTTCACCTTAACCGGGATGGAACCAGGCTGCTGGCATTAACCTTTAAAAAGGAGATAGAGCAGCTTTTAAACTAGATATTAGGGGAAAGCCGACAGTCGCCCAAGAGCGGATGGTTTGGAAGAATGTATCTTTGAAGGATACTACCAAAAGCAGAGAGGTTCCACAAAAGAGTAAAGTAGCCCAAATGCCCTCAAGTATGGAGCAGACTGAGCTTAAAGATCCCAAATTACCCATGTCTAACAATAGCCAAATTAATATGAGTAAAATACATTCTCTAAAATGCTTGTATGCAAATGCTAGAAGTCTAAAAAATAAGATGGGAGAGTTAGAATATATAGCACTAAATGAAAGGTTATATATGATTGGAATATCAGAGACATGGTGGAAGGAGGACAACCTGTGGGACACTGTGATACCTGGGTACAAACTATATCGTAATGATAGAGCTGATCAAATTGGTGGAGGGGTTGCTCTCTATGTTAGAGAGGGCATTGAGTCAGAAAGTATTAAAGTTTTGCAGGAAACAAAATCTGCTGTAGAATCTATATGGATTGAAATTCCATGTAAAAGGGGGAAGGCAATGGCAGTGGGGGTGTACTATCGAGCGCCTTGCCAGAATGACCAAATGGATGAGGAAATGCTCAAAGAAATCAAGGAAGCTAACAAAAGTTACAGTGCAGTAATAATAATGGGTGATTTCAACTACCCCGGTATCGACTGGGTCAGTGTCACTTCAGGACATACTAGGGAGATAAAGTTTCTAGATGAAATAAATGACTGCTTCTTGGAGCAGCTGGTTCATGAACTGACCAGAGGGGAAGCCATATTAGACCTAGTCCTTAGTGGAACACCAGATCTAGTGCAAGAGATAAGGTTGTTGGGGCCACTTGGCAATAGTGATCATAGCATGATCACCTTTGATTTAATTAGTGGAGGAGGGATAGTAAGGAAATCCACAGTACTACCTTTTAACTTTGGAAAGGGAGACTATGATAAAATGAGGAAAACAGTTAAGAAAAAAGTAAAAGGAGCAGTTGCAAAGGTTAAAGACGTACATCAGGCTTGGCTGTTGTTGAAAAATACTATCTTGGAAGCCCAGACCAGCTGTATTCCACGCTTTAAGAAAAGTGGAAGGAAGTCCAAAAAACTGCCAGCATGGTTTAAAGGTGAGGTCAGAGAGGCTGTTGTTGCCAAAAAAGCATCTTTCAGGAAATGGAAAAAACAGCCAAACGACGAAACCTGGAAACAGCACAAGCACTGGCAAGTCAAATGCAAGGCATTGATAAGGCAGGCAAAGGGAGAATTTGAGAAGAAGCTTGCTGTGGAAGCAAAAACGCAAAGTAAAGACCTTTTCAAGTACATTCGTAGCAAAATACCTGTGATAGAGTCAGTTGGTCCATTAGATGATAAAGGGGTTAAAGGAGCACTAAGAGGCGACAAGGCGATAGCGGAGAGATTGAATGAATTCTTTGCTTCAGTCTTTACTGAGGAAGATGTAGGGATGTTACCCATGACTGAAGTGGTATTTAAAGGTGTGGAAGAATTGAAGGAAATATCGATACATCGGGAAGATGTATTACAACTATTAGATAAACTAAAGAGTAGCAAATCACCTGGGCCGGATGGTATACATCCAAGGGTGTTGAAAGAACGGAAATATGAGATTGCAGACCTGCTATTAGTAATCTGTGAACTATCAATAAAATCATCTCTAATACCTGAAGATTGGAGGATCGCCAATGTAACACCAATTTTTAAAAAGGGTTCCAGGGGTGATCCGGGAAACTACAGACCGGTAAGCCTGACATCAGTACCGGGAAAAATGGTAGAAACCATCATAAAGAATAAAATTACTCAGCATGTAGATAGTCATGACCTAATGGGAGACAGCCAACATGGCTTTAGACAAGGAAGATCTTGTCTTACTAATCTGTTATGTTGTTTTGAAGGAGTGAATAATCAGGTGGACAATGGTGAGTCGGTTGATATTGTGTATCTGGACTTTCAGAAAGCCTTTGACAAGGTCCCTCATCAGAGACTTTTGGCAAAACTAAAGAGTCATGGGATAGGAGGCAGTGTACTATTGTGGATCAGGAACTGGTTAAAAAATAGAAAGCAGAGGGTAGGGCTAAATGGCCAATTTTCCCAATGGAGAAAGGTGAATAGTGGTGTACCCAGGGATCTGTGCTGGGTCCGCTGCTTTTTGACATATTCATAAATGACCTGGAAAGTGGAATAACGAGTGAGGTTGTCAAATTTGCAGATGACACAAAACTATTTAAAGTTGTTAAAACCCAAGAGGATTGTGGAAAATTGCAAGAGGATCTTGATAAATTGGAAGACTGGGCATCAAAATGGCAGATGAAATTTAATGTGGACAAGTGCAAGGTTATGCACCTAGGGAAGAACAACCCAAACTATGGTTACACGATGCAAGGTTCCACATTAGGAACCACCACCCAGGAAAAAGATTTAGGCGTCATTGTCTATACCATGTTAAAACCCTCGGCCCAGTGTGCAGCGGCGGCCAAGAGAGCAAATAGAATGCTAGGTATGATAAGGAAAGGAATGGAAAATAAAACAAAAGATATTTTAATGCCTTTATATCGTTCCATGGTGAGACCGCACCTTGAATATTGTGTGCAATTCTGGTCGCCGTATCTTAAAAAGGATATAGCGATTTTAGAAAAGGTTCAGAGAAGAGCCACCAAAATGGTAAAGGGGATGGAAGGATACTCCTATGAAGAAAGGCTAAAAAGGTTAGGGCTCTTTAACCTGGAAAAGAGACGGCTCAGGGGAGATATGATAGAAGTCTATAAATTAATGAACGGAGTGGAACGGGTAAACGTAGATCAATTGTTTACCTTATCAGAATATAGAAAGACTAGGGGACATGCAATGAAGCTACAGGGTTAACTATTTAAGACTAATAAAAGAAAATATTTTTTCACTCAACGTGTAATCAAACTCTGGAATTTGTTACCGGAGGATGTAGTAAGGGCTGTTAGTGTAGCTGGGTTTAAAAAAGGTTTGGACAAGTTCCTGGAGGAAAGGTCCATAAACCATTATTAAGAAGGGACCCAGGATATCAATGCTTGAAGCAATACAAGCATTGTGGAACCTGTGTCCCTTGGGGAAACTGCTAGGTACGTATGACCTAGATTGGCCACTGTTGGAAACAGAATACTGGGCTTGATGGACCTTGGTCTGACCCAGTATGGCATATCTTATGTTCTTATGTTCTTATGTCATACCACCCATACTGTCCCCTAGAGCTCAGTATCCCCCACCAACACATCCGCATCCCTGCGATGGTGGCGACCATCCACCTCAATGCATCTGGGGTACAGACAGCTTACAGGAAGGTCCCTGCAGTTCTGTACGCATCCATTGGGCAATAGGGGACAGACAGTAGGACTGGAAATGTTCAGCTGGCCCCCACCACTATCAGACTTTCTCGAACAGTGAGCACAGGGGGTCTCCAGCTGCTGCACCCTGCAAGATGTTCGAGCAATACACATAGACACTGCATGCAGCCTGTTATCTAGTCCATAGTGCATAGTACTGGGGGTGAGGTGTTCACCCCAAATCAGGGAAGTGAACACACTCACAGAGCAGAAAGGTCAGTGATTGGGCCCCCAGAAGGGGAAACCATATATATCACCTCATGGCAAAGCTATATAGTGCTGTCCAGTCATGGTGAGGGTGCCTCCCAGTGGGACATTATGTGGCCACCCTGTCCCTGCAGGTGGTGGCTGGGCACTACACTGTCCCAGCCATTGCCCTATGCCATGTGCTGCTGCATCCTGCCCAGGCCACCCTGTCCAGACTATACCCACAATACCTTGCTCCTCATTATGCACATTGGCAGACTAACACTCTGATCACTGCAAGCAGTGTGGTCTGCATAAGGTGTTAGCAACCACCACACATTGGATGGACAGAGACACTCTCTCACACCGGTGGCAGCATTGTGCCAATATAGAGGCATTTTGCAGCCCTTCCCACCTCACCAGGCCTGGTTACAGCACAGACATGGCTATGTTACGCAGCACTGTTGGGGTCACTCCACAGGGTGCAGGACACTTCTGGACAACAGATCTGCTACACGTTCCACAGGCATCGTGGAGGTTGGTGTGCTACGGATCAAGGGGCAGTTTGTACCTAACTTAGGATTAGCTATCAGCCATTGTTCATAGCAACCTTTTGATATAGGTTTACCTCATTCCCGGTTTTAGGGTGGCATTGCTAAGGTATGCAGGCGCTAGTATTGGGGGCGCCACGCAGGGCCCAACATTCTGCCTCTCCAGAACGCTTTGGGAAATGGCGCCTGTGGGTGCAGGTGTGTCCGGCCCTGTTGGCCGCTGCTCTCAGGCAGAGCCTCCCAACACCAGTCCTGGTGGGCCAAACACTGTTCGGGTTTCCATGCTTTCCCTAATGACTATGCATGAGATACATCTGCATACCATTTGGGTGGTATAGGGTCTTTTTTCGGGACAGCATGGGTCACGATTGTTGTTTGGCCCTCCAGGGCTGCAATTGGGGGACTCAGGTGTAGGTGATGCGCATGCTTATGATGTCAACGCTCTGTAGGGCAAAATAAGGGCCTTTACAGCATGTTTGTGTTCTCTGCACTGGAGGTCCGCTTTTTCTGCCACAGCTTAGTGGTGGGTAAAATATGGGGCCTGGAATGCCAGGCCCTCAGCTGGGATTTGAACCACCTGTGCCCTTCTGCTCTTGAGTGCACTGCCTGTGTGTACTGCACCACAATGTGGCCACAGAGATGTTTTCTTCCCTGGAGATGCCATGACTGTTGGCCAGGCAAAGTGCGTCTGTTGCACTGCACGGCACCCACCTAAACAGGGCTCGGGCACGGACCGCTGTGGGCAGCGGCCAATGGTCCCTCCTCCACCCGTACCCCTGCAACGCCATGTTGACATGTTCTTATCTTGAGGACAGCGTGCGCCCTGTGTGATTTGTGGCCCTCCAGGGCTGCATTTGGGGGACTCAGGTGTAGGTGATGCGCATGCTTATGATGTCAACGCTCTGTAGGGCAAAATATGGGCCTTTACAGCATGTTTGTGTTCTCTGCACTGGAGGTCCGCTTTTTACTGCCACAGCTTAGTGGTGGGTAAAATATGGGGCCTGGAATGTCAGGCCCTCAGCTGGGATTTGAACCTGTGACCTTCTGCTCTTGAGTGCACTGCCTGTGTGTACTGCACCACAATGTGGCCACAGAGATGCTTTCTTCCCTGGCGATGCCATGACTGTTCGTCAGACAGGGCCTGTGTGCTGCAGTGCATGGCACCCACCTACACAGGGCTGGGCCATGGTCCGCTGTGCGCAGCTGCCACTGCCCCCTCCCCCACCCTCCCTTGCCCCCTCCCCCACCCTCGGCCACCCTGCCGACATGCCCTTCTGCTGGTGGTGCTGGTGGAGCACAGTATCCAGCTGTCCAGTGTGCGGGTAGGCAGCTGCCTATGGTGCGGGTTCTGGGGTAAGGGTGGCTGCATAGATGTCCGCGCTTCCCCCCACCACCGCCTGCCAATGTTGCTACTATCCCCTGTAATACTGTGGGGGGTAAACTCATGCCCATGCTGGACCCTCATCATTTGCTGTCTGGCTGCTCTACTGTTTCAGCATTCCTATGGCCCACCTAGGCATCACCCTGATCCGCACTGTGGCCCAGCTGCACCACAGCATGTGCCGCCTGCAGCCCTCTGTGTCCCCTTTCCCAGCATCTGTCCAGTTGCCCATTCCGACATGCCCGCCCTGCTGTTGTGGGACATGTGCACGCCACAGGGAGCCTGTCCAATGGAGAGGGACACCCTGCACAGCACAATATCCCTGTGGGATCATTCATCCTGTATGGGGATGGTGCGTGGACCCTTCCGCAATTCATATATTCCTTTTTGGGTGCTTTATTGGGGGTGTTTTTTGCTGTTTCCCATTACTATCACTATTACCCAGGTTGGTTATGTTTTTTTTATATTTTGTTGGGGTCCTTTTCACTGTTTCTTTACCCTTCTGTTCCATGCACATGTATCACACTTATCACTGTTTTGTAGGTTTCCCTGGTTTTGCTGTACATTGCTGACAGAAATGGTTTCTCTTCCCTTTAAGTCATTTCTAACCCCAGGGTTTCACTGGTGCTAGTTTTGTGACTCGGATTTCACAGCGTTAGTGTGCGGGGAGCCTCTCCCCTCCCACTGTCCGCCCATTGACCCCTTCTCTCCGCCCCTGGGGAGCCTTCCTCCGCCCTCTGGGGGCCTTTCCCCGCCTTCAGCGCTCGTTTGCGCCACAGCACGCGTTATCGCGCGATATGGTACCTGTGCACCTTAATACGCACCATCATCGCGCGATAAGGTACCTTATCGCACGATAACGTCACAGAGCGCACTTTAAGAAGGTTTAGTAAACATACCCCTAAGATTTTTAATCTGTCCTCATGCTTTATAACAAAGACCACTAACATTTTAGTAGCCACCCTCTGCACCAACTCTATCCTGTTTATATATTTTAGAAGGTGCGGTCTCTAGAAATGCACACAATACTCCAAATGAGGTTGCACCAGAGACTTAAACAGAGGCATTATCACCTCCTTTCTTCTACTGCCCATTTCTTTCCCTATGCATCCTTCTGGCTTTTGTTAACCTTCTGGCTTTTGTCATCGCCTTTTCCATCTGTTTAGCCTCCTTAAGGTCATCAGAAAAAATAACGCACAGGTCCCGCTCTTCTTTTGTGGACCAAAGTACTTCGCCTCCTATACTGTAGCGCTCCCTTGGATTTTTGCAGCCCAAATGCATGACCCTGCATTTCTGAGCATTAACTCTCAGTTGCCAAATTCTAGACCATTCTTCAAGCTTAGCTATATCCTGCCTTATGTTATCCACTCCTTCCTGGGTGTCTGCTCTACTGCAGATTTTGGTATCATCCACAAACAGGCAAACCTTATCCAACAGCCCTTCTGCAATATCACTAACAAAGATGTTAAAAAGAATTGGAGAAAGGAGAGGTCCCAGGTAACATCCTTCTCCTCAGAATGAGTTCCATTTACTTGTACCCTTTATCGCCTACCAATCAACAAATTTCTAACCCAGTCAGTCACTTTAGGGTGCATCCCTAGGGTGCTCAGTTTGTTATAAGTCATCTGTGAAGAACGCTGTCAAAGGCTTTACTGAAATCTAAGTACACCGCATCTAGGGCTCTCCCTCGGTCCAACTCCCTGGTTACCCAGTCAAAGATATCAATCAGATTTGTCTGACAAGATGTTCCTCTGGTAAACTCATGCTGCCTCCGATCCTGCAATCCATTGGACTCCAAAAACTTTACTATTCTTTTAGCAGTGTTTCCAATAACTTACTCACCACAAAAGTTAGACTAACTAGCCCATAGTTTTCAGTGTCATCCTTACTTCCGCTTTTGTGTAAAGGGACCACATGTGCTTTGGAGTTGGGACCACTCCCAACTCCAAAGCAGCATTGAAAAGGTCAGTCAGTGGAGCTGCTAGAACATCCCCAAGTTCCTTCAATATTCTCGGATATATCCCATCCAGTCCCATCACTTTGTCTAGTTTAACTAGTTTCTCATGAACACAATCTTCTGAAAATCATTCAAGATCCCTGTCACTTCCATTCCTATTTGTGGGTGTTTTCTGAGTTCCTGCTCCTGGCCCGTCATCTGTGAATACAGAACAGAAATATTTGTTAAGCAATTAGGCTTTATTCTCCTCAGCTTCTACATATTTCTCCCGTTCACCCTTGAGTTTGACAATACCACTTTTGCACTTTCTCCTCTCAATAACATATCTGAAAAAAGTCTTAGCCAATGCAATAAAATGAGGAGATATTTCTTCTTTTTTTGTATCTTTGCTTTCCTGACTACTTTAATAGCTTCTCTGTTTTTCCAAATAAAGATGCTTGCCTTCCTCTCTCTGTGATCTCTTGTATTTTATGAAGACCTCCCTCTTTTCTTCACCTTTTCAGCTACTTCTTTTGAGAACCATAGTGATCTCCTTTTCCTTTTACATTTATTTACCTTTCTAATAAAAAGGTTTGCTGCCCTTAAAATATCCCTTTTCAGTTTTTCCCATTGCTTTTCTACATCCCCCAGCTGCTCCCATCCTGCTAACGACTCCTTGAGGTATTCTCCCATCGTGACAAAGTTAGTTTTCTTAAATTCTAAGACCCTTGCTTTTGAATGGTTTTTATCAGCCTTAGTCCTAATACCGAACCACACCATCTGGTGATCACTAGATGTGAGGTGATCTCCCATTGTAACATCAGAAGCACTTTCGCCATTAGTTACCACCAAGTGCAGTATGGCCACTACACGTGTGGGTTCTGTTACCAGAATAGTTCTCCCTGTAGAGATTCTAAGATCTACTTACTTCTAGATGACACTGCAGCAGGGATGTGCTAAGCAACATCCAACATATTGAAATCACCTATCAATAGTACCCCTTTCATGTCACTACTGTGTATGTCTTCTATTAAATCCTCATCCACTTCTCCCTATGAAGAAGATCTGTATATCACACCAATGCAAATGCATTTCCCTTTCCCTCTTTCTAATTTAACTCACAGTGCCTCCTCTCTTCCTTGTAAGCCCTGTAAATCTATAGCTTTAATATTATTTTTTACATATAGTGCCACTCCATTTCCTCCTCTTACTACCCTGTCCTTCCTGAATAAATTATAGCCAAGTATAATTACATCCCAGTCATGATTGTCTGTGAATCATGTCTCCATAATGACCATGAAATCAAACTCAGCTTCTTCCAGCTGAGATCTTATTTCCCATACTACGGGAATTTATATACACTGCTGTCCAGATGTTGCCCCTTTAACTCATTTCTACAGGAGATATTTAATGTTTCACTTAACTGGGTGCTTTCAATTACTTGGGGGCTTTCTTCACCCATCTTGATTGAATCAACTTTAAAGCCCCCTTCAGTATGTTAGCCAGTCTGCTATGGAAGACACTTTGATCCTTCTAGAACAGATGGATGCCATCTCTACTCTGCAGCCCTTGGAAAATCATCCCATGGTCCAGGAAACCAAAACGCTCTTGATGGCACTATCCAAGCAACCATGCATTCATCTCCAGGATGTGAGCTTCTCTGCCTCAGCCTTTACCCTGAACAGGGAGGATTGAAGAGAACACCACCTGCACACCTCTCTGCTTCATCCTCTGTCCCAGAGCCATGAAGTCACTTTTGATTTGCTCAGAGGGACACCTAGTAGTATCGTTTGTGATGACATGGATAAGCAACATCGGATAATAGTCAGTAGGCTTGATGACTCTCAGCAAACTCTCCGTAACATCTCAGATTATGGCACCTGGGAGACAGAACACCTCTTTGGACATCAAGTCTAAGCTGCAGATGGATGCCTCAGTACTCCTCTTAAGAGAAAGTCATCAACCACCACTACACCTCACTTCCTTATGGTCACTAATTCTCCAACTTTGGGTACTCATGCTCCGGTTCTTCCCTTTCCTGGGATGTTTTCACCTCCTACTCTTCAAGGGCTGCATACCGGTTCTTCAGTTCAAGCGCTGATGGAGTTGGATTTTGATTCTGCAGGCTCTGATGACTCTTGTCCAACTCTTCATTCTGTAGCCTCTCATCTTCATCTCTGTCAGAGAGCTTGGATGTTTCAATAAATCAATAAATCCCATAATGAGGTACCCACACCAAAATAATAAATAACCATAACCAATGGGACCACTATAAAAGTTCAAACATTTTTAAATGCACCCAGAAAATGCTGTATCATAATGTTAAATGGTGTTCCCAAAACAGGCTGAGAACATCATGCAACTACGGTTCAGCATGTGAGGTATATAGAAAGGCCCCAGATGAGGGCACCTGGCTCCCACTTAATATTATAGTGATATCATTATAAGCACAGGTTCACAAGCCCCCACATATATCATTCATCAGCCTAAACTAAGCATTTAAAATCAAAACCCACTTAGCTGATAATTGTGATGAAGCCTCTTCATGCCAACCCATAGGATGCTGAATGTGAATTAAAAAATGTCAACTCAAGTTTTGCCTGTGGTCTTTCATGTGGCTGCCTCAGGACTCATCTACAGCTGAGTACCTCACATGCTGAACCGTAGTTGTATGGTGTCCCCAGCCTGTTTTGGGAACACCATTTAACAATTGTTATAATACAGAGTTTTGTGAGTGCATTTAAAAATGTTTGAATTTTTATAGCAGTCTCATTGGTTTTGGTTATTTATGGATGCTTCAAGAAGCATCTCATCAATGTATTTCTCGCTGTCCCAAATGCTTCTCGGCCTCACCACCTCTTCTCTGAGCTCTTCCACTTGTTTCATGAGGGCTTCAGCTTGCAGGCATCCTGTTCATGGAATGGGTTCTTCAACTGGCATCAGGCTCTCTGTCTGGACAGAGGCAGAAGCTATAATGGGAGTAGCAGCTTTGGCAATATGATTTTTCCGAGCCATCTTTCAGTTTGTGGAGCTTTGGTACCTCTTGAAGTAAATGAGAGAGACCTACCAAACTTTTCCTCAGATGGCCTTTAAGAGAAAAAGCAGTTAACCTCTTATGTGTGTTCTATTTCCTTGTGTGTAGCTAATTGGGGAGTTGCCCTATAAAGCAAGAACTTTCACATGGGGTGGGTGGGAGCTGGGGTGGATAGAGAGGGATCTAACACCTGAAGAGGTCAGTGGCTTCAAAGAGCTCACTCTGAATGAAAAGCTGAAACAAGAAACAATGAACTAATAGGCAGAGCTTTACCCAACATCACAAAAAAATCCCCTTTTGCAATTCAGAAAAATATTTAGCTTTTAAAAATGAAGACCAAAACCCCTTTAAGATCTCTTTGGCAGAGAGCTTGTATTTAAAAGTCACACAGTATTACCTTGCTTACAATAGAGACCCTCTTTATTGGACAAACATAGACCCTTAAAAATAAAACATTTCCCATTCAATGGACTAATTGAAACCAAAGGGAAAGATAGGCCTACTGTCAAAAATCCAGCATTGCATACATTGGAGAATATATTATTCAAATCACTACCCCTCCTAAATGCCACTTGTTCGAGAATAAAAAGACATGGGTCAGTAACCAGAGATGTTGTTCCCACCAATAGGGGATGAAATATGAATATGGCACAAATGCTCAGACAGCCAAGTTTTGAATTTGTGAATTGTCTTACCAATGTAATACAACAAGGACTTGGGCAGCATGTTTCCAGCACTAAATTACTGTTGCTATGTTTTCTTTTTTTTTTTTTTCAAATTTCAATTTTCAGTCAATTACATAACCAAAATATAGTGAAAGGTCAATTCAAATAAGAAAAAACAAAACAGAAAAAGAAAACAGGAAAGATAAACTAGGATAAAGTCCACATCATGGAACCATTACTGTCAAATTCAATACAGATACAAAATAAAAAGAACTATGGGAAAAAAAATCCCACATTAGAGGCTATACACTATTACTGGTCCTATCTACCACATGCTTATCGGTCAAAAAACTTTCCAGATGGGACACCTCCACAAAAACATAAGAGGCATCATCCAAGCAAACAATACATTTGCAGGGGAAGCAAAGAAAAAATGTAGCACCCAAAGCCAAAACTCGGGGCTTAAGATTCAAAAATTGCCGCCGACGTAATTGGGTACTTCGTGCCACATCAGGAAAGATATTAACCATCTGACCACAAAATTTAGCCGATTTAACTTTAAAAAAAGCCCTAAGAATACGCTTTTTCATTTCAGCAGACGAAAAAGTGACCAATAAAGTCACACGCGTAGTGATGATATCTTGAGAATCCTCTAGAAAGGCAGTCAAATTATCCATTGGGGCAACAATTTCATCCAAGCCACCATCAACCACATTAATTTTTTTAACGGTAGAGGGGACATAATAAAGTTGTGAAACATTTACAGGATCAGAGATGGCTAGAACTTCTTTAAGAAATTTATCAAGCAAAATTCTATGAGAAAGTAACAATGACTGAGGAAAATTAAGGAAACGAAGATTACAGGAACGAAAAGAATTTTCCAGGGCTTCTATCTTAGCATGAAGAGACAAGGAATCTTTGATACCAGCAACACTCGTTGTATGCAAAGGGAGCACCTGCGATTCTAATTTAGTAATAGCCAAATCAACCACCCCGACTTTCTCATCAAGCTGCCGCAGTGCGACTGTGGCCTCCTGTGAGAAAGTGCATAAGGAATTTAATGAAACAGACATTTTATGATCAATTGATTTCAAAGCACCCCAAATATCCCGCAAAGTAATTTCAGACTCTGAAGAAAGAGTAGGGAGCTCAAAAGAGCCGCCCTCTTCTGATGGCTGTACAGGGACAGGTAAAACTATAGGTTGTAATTTGCTTACCGAACCAGAGGATTCTTTAGACAGGCCAAGTAAATTGCCAGAGGCAGGACATAAAGGAGGAGACCTGCCGCTGGGGCTCAGAGACATCCCTTCAGGGGAAGATTGAGCCAAAGGTAAGGGGACGAAATGCTTGTCCAATGGACCAACTGATCTAATATCACCGGACGCGGTCCCAGAAGCTTTAGCTCTGGACTTAGCCTTACGTTTCCCCATGTGCAGACAGGAAACAAAACTACACAGTAAAACAAAACCAATCTAACTAAGCCTCAAAATACAATATTGTCTCAGTTGTGTCGAAGGGGCATCTAAGGGGCCATTCGAGCCCCTTTAACCACGCCCCTTCGACGCACGCCCCGCGCACACGCTCCACGTCACAGAGAGAGGCCGAAGAAATAAACCCAAAAAGGACCCTGTAGGTAGGGCTGTCCCAGCAGTGCCTGCCCGATGAAGTGGGGTAGAGAAACAAAGTCCTCTGCTATAGCAGCAGCAGCAGCCTCCCGAGCCAATGGCCTGGCTCCTGCAGTAGAGACAGCTGGTCCACTGTTGCTATGTTTGCAGCCAGTGAAAACTCAATTGGACATATGTTTGGCAGCTGTATTTCCCACTCCCCCAGTTCTTGAATTGAAGAACCAGTATGAAGCCCTGGAAGTGGAGGAGGTCAAAGCATCCCAGATAAGGGAAGCATCACAGCTCGAGCACCTCAAAGTTGTACAGTCATCACAAGGAAGCAAATGATAGTGGTGGTTAATGACTCTCTTCTGACGGGTATTGAGACCTCCATCTGCCGACCAGACTAGATGTCCAGAGAGGTGTGCTGTCTGCCAGGTGTCAAAATCCAAGATGTTATGGAGAGTTTGCCGAGACTCATCAAGCCTACTGACTATTATCCGATGTTGCTCATCCATGTCAGCACAAATGATACTACTAGGTATTCGAGCATATCAAAATTGACTTCATGGCTCTGAGAAAGAGGGCGAAGCAGGTAGGTGCGCAGGTGGTGTTCTCTTCAATTCTCCCTATTGAGGATAAAGGCCAAGGCAGAGAATCTCACATCCTGGGGATGAATAATGGTTGTGTGGATGGTGATATCGTGAGCATTTTGGTTTCCTGGACCATAGGATAATGTTCCAAGGGCTGAAGAGCAGAGATGGTGTCCATCTGTCCAAGAAGGGTCAACATGTCTTCAGCAGCAAACTGGCTAACCTACTGAAGAGGGCTTTAAACTAGATTTGTTGGGGGATGGGTGAAGAAAGCCCCCAGGTAAGTGAAAAATTAAATATCTCTTTAGAAATTATTAAAAGGAACAGCATCTAGAAAGTGGTGTATATAAATGCCCGTAGCATGGGAAATAAGATCCCAGATCCTGAGGCTTTAATGGAAGAGGCTGACTTGGATTTAGTGGTGATTATGGAGACATGGTTCATGGAAAACCATGGCTGGGATGTAAATATACCGGGCTATACTTTATTCAGGAAGGACAGGGTAGGAAGAGGGGGAGGTGGAATGGCACTATATGTAAAAAATAATATTAAAGCTTAAGAATTGCAGGGCTTTAAAGAAGAGAGGAGGCACTCTGGGTTAAAATAGAAAGAGGGGAAGGGAAATCCATTTGCACTGGAGTTATATACAGATCCCCCTCACAGGGAGTAGAAGTGGACGAAGATTTAATAGACATATGCAGTATTGCCATGAAAGTAGAAGTCCTACTGACAGATGATTTCAATATGCTGGATGTGGATTGGCACATCCCTGCTGTGGTGTCATCTAGAAGTAAGGAGAACTTGGATTCTCTACAGGGAAAGCTATTCATGTAACTGGTAACAGAACCCACATGTGATGGGGCCATATTGGACTTAGTGCTTACCAATGGGAAAAGTGTTTCTGATGTTACAGTGGGAGATCATCTCACATCCAGTGATCACCAGATGGTATGGTTCAGTATTAGGACTAGGACTGATAAAATCCATTCAAAAGCAAGTGTCTTAGACTTTAGGAAAACTAAGGGGTATGTTTACTAAACCGTCTTAATGTTCCCACCGTTAGCTCCAGCGATAATGTGAAGAATGCCATTAAAGGAGTGGGCGTTCCGGTCTTAAGGTAGCAATCGCGGATTAACACGCAATAAAGTGCGCCGCGCACATTATCGCGCGATAGAGGGCACTGCGCACGTTACCACGCGTTAACCTTAACTTCGTGTGCTGACATGCAGTCACAGCAATAGAGGTGTAGCACGCTGGTTATTGTAATGCCTGCTGAAACCAGGGTCATGAGTTCAATTACCCAGTGGGTCTGATGAATAAGGTTGGCCAAGGCCATTCCTTTTCCTGCTTGCAACAGTACAACAATCTGTGCTGCCAGCTAAAAATACCCACACCCCAGTGCCATAAACTAATGCACCTTTTAGGGTGCACCAGAAGGCACATCCTAAACCACCATGTCAGCTAAGGCGGGTTATAATGTGCCCCAGAGGCCATGTCGAAAGGTTGCCAACTCCCAAGGCACCATAGTAGGCACCCCATAAGCTGGCTGAATCTAAGGTGTGGCTTAAGATACCCCAAGGATGTATAGGTGACCCCAAAAATGTTGGCCAAAGGAAGTAAGGTCCCCCAAGTTGAAAAGTAAGAGAGATATGGGCCAAACACAGATGTAACCCTAACACTGCACAGAGCACCAAGGAAAAACAATGCACAAGTGGTGGAAGGAAGTAGATCAGAGCTGATGGACCAGATAAATCTGCATCCAGCCCATGTGGCAGCTGGAAAAATGGACAAACATATTGGGGGCAGCTGTAGTGATGCACAGGGTGATGGTAATGCACCATGCAACAATGACCATGTGTGGCAGAGGATGGGAAGATGTGTACAGCAGAGGAGGTACAGGTGGAAGGATAGGTGCAATGACAGGAGGACACAGGAGTAGCAGTGCCATGCAGAGCACACACAGGAGAGGCAACCATGGAGAGCTGCAATGCAGAAATGTGTAGCAGTGCAGGACATGGGGTAGCAGCATGCACATCAGGTTAGGACGGCACACAGCTGGCAGACACACAAAGATGGACAGAAGGATGGTTGAGAACTGTGATAAGGGTACAATGTGCCAACAGCACAGATCTGCACAGATATGACTGTCACAGGAATGAAAAGTAGCTGTGCAGGACAGGCATACAAATGAAAGAGAACAGAGGGGAATCAAACATATGACCATTAGCACAAATATCAAGGCACAAACCGGTAGGCCACACCACCAACATGAGGTCATTAGCAAAGGCTGCATACAAGAATTCTGCAGGGCATCACACAAGAAGCCTTCTGGCTGCCAGGATAGGCAAACCTCCAACAGTTACCATGATGAAATGCACATGCAGATCTGGTGTGTACAGATCAGATCACAGTCTGTAATTGGAACCAGAGCCACATATAACTACATGCACACACACAATGAAATGTTATGCAGTGGATACAACATGCAAAAGAGGAAAGAACCTAAACCCAAAGGGCGGCAGGGGATGCTCTGTGGAGCAGGGCAAAATTTGGAACAGAACAGGAGAGAATTGAACCTGCAAACAGGTGCACCACAGACAAGCTGAACTGCAGCAATGCCAATCACCCAAGCGCACTGCCATTTAAATACTATAAAGAAAAAGACATATGTAACAGCTAATATGTGATGGATAGGCAGCACAGAGGGCACACTTGGTGTACAATGAAGAGATGGAAGGGTATGTGCATAGGTGATGAACCTGCAGGTACCTAATGGTCATGTTAGCACAACAGAAAAAAAAAGTAAACCCCAAGTGGAGATCAAACCTGCAACCTATGGTGTTATAACACATTTATTTATTTATTTATTTACATTCTCTTATATACCGCGCTATTCTGCATCAGTGCGGTTTACATTGAACAAACTGAAATTACATTGAACAGGGCATTATAACTTGGAGATAACTATTTTACAGGGAACATGGGCTATGGAGGGTTAAGTGGCTTGCCCAAGACCACAAGGAGCACCTGTGGGACTAGAAACCCCAGTCCTTCCGGCCCATGTCTGTAACCACTATCCCAAACAACCTCAATGAGCTCAACACAAAAATAGTACCTCAAAGGGAAGGTGTGTATGGGAACCTGTAACACCCAGTGATGTGGCAAACAGCTGGCAGATAGACAGCTGCCAACGTACAAAGATGTGAGCACAGGTGGGCCATGTACATGACCAGGAAATCATTAAATACAAGTGTCAGTGTGATCAAGCAGCAGCAGAGAATAATTTACGTAAAACACATATTTTTATTTTGGCTAATCATCACAGATAGTGTAGATACCGCCATCATAATATCAAGGTGAGTGGATCCCAGGTGAAAAACAGAAAACACATTTTGCAGGGCAGCAACCCACATCTTACAGAAAGGTCACTGACCCATCTACAAATGATGGGCAGGAGAGATAATGTGCATCAGGGGCATGGTGTGCAGTATGCATTAGGCCCCCACCCCCCACATGCTGCTGCATGCCCCAAATGTGTTAGCTACATATGTGTGCATGTAGACAGTAGGCGGTGCATGATGAGGGCCCAACACACATCAATCACGATCTGTTCCTTAAAACATATCTTTCTGCCAACACTGGAGGCACACAAATGAAAAAGCATATGTTGTTAGAAGTTTGAAAGTTTAAACACACATATCGAAATTTATGCTACAGCTGTCACATAATGCCTGATATAGGAATCAAAGCTGCAACAATGTAACCCTAAACAATCGTCAAATGCACAATGAGGATATGCTAACAGGTAGCAGAGGCACATGAACACATAGAATTCAAAAGAAACCATCTGCAGAAACATGCAGAGATGACACTATGCAGAAGGTCCCCCTGCACTGGTTGGTGTGGATACAGTGTCCTTACACATATGTCACGGTACATGGAATGCACTAATGAAGGAAGAAAATGGACACTCACAATGCCACACTCCAAATATAACGGGGCAATGTGAGTGTCGTTACCTCAGGGGATAAATAGGACTGTACAGACATGCAATGCTAGGTTTGTAAATCAATGCAGAGCGTCACATCTGTACAGTAAACAGACAATAACCTGTATATAGAGATGGAAAGAAAGGTAAAACATGTTACAGTAACCCACACAGAAGCCATATTGCAACCTGCTGTGTTGCACCAACATAGTCAGTCACATGCACATGCACCGTGTACATTGAAACATGATACAGTGATGCCACACATGCACTGTACCACCCTTGGTGATTGCAAACAGCAATCCAAGATGCTGGTGTACAGTAAAATGGTGTCATGGCAAATACTGTGTCATGTCCAAGTGGAGGCTAGGTGGACATGGACAAGAGGACCTCTCCAGTGTTCCCCCTGTGCCACACGCATGGCTATATGCTCGCGTCATACCAAACAGATGAGCGTATCTTGTGTTCCATGTCACACACATGGGCAAAACACAACAACACAATGTTAGAAGGATGTACAACATACAGTGACAATGTTAGTCCCTGCTGCACATGTGGGGACCAGTACACAGTGTCCAAAGTGCAAAGGGTGTCTGCAATCCAACAAGTCATGTTACGACTGTCCTTGAAACCCTGGGCATGCATAGTCAAGTGTGACATTCCAATATGCCACAGTACTGAAAAGGTCATGTGTGTCTCCTACGATGAACATGACACCCAGCCAGAGCACAGCAACAAGGGTGTGATGGACAGGCCTGTCATGCCCAAAGTAGCAGTCCAACAATAATACTGTCCATCCTAGGCATGTGTCCCACTCGCAGAGGTCAAACATCCAATGGCACCATTTCCAGGGATAGTTCCATGGTGTTGTTGTGTCCTCCAACAGGTGGTTGATGGTGACGCCGGATGCACTATAGTAGATGTGCTTTGTGTGTTCACTGCCCTGTGTCAGAAGAGGATAAACAATGTAGTGGTATGCTGCTTGCAACATCAGCCCAAATTGCAGAGAGTAGAACATCAATATGTACGTAAGGAAACGTCACACAGGCAAACATAACATGATCACAACACAGAACACACTGCATGTTGGGGACATATTGAATTGGAACCACAGACGAGGGTGTCACATGGATATGGTCTTGTCCATGCCCATGTTACATAGGCGTTTCACAGCTCCACCCCATGTGCATCAGTGTTCGTGTACAGAGACCCAACAGGAAATGTCTATGAGACAAACAGTAAATCATTAACACGTAAAGGCTGATGTCATTCACAAAAGACCAAAGGTGCAACCTACCGTGTGTTTGCAGCAAGTGTATGTTTGGGATCCCCTGAGGCTCTCAAAGGCCATAACACGTCACAGTCAAGGGAGAAGATGTCACTGAAATGTGCAGAGTCACCATGTCCCCATGTCCAGCCACTGTTGATGCATGTCCACATTATGGCAATATCTGTGATACACAAATGCTGTTGCGCAGTGGTCTGTCAGCACACAAGAGATAGGTCAGCCCACAACACACAACACATCTCCACAATATCCACAAGGTAAATAGCAGTAAGGTAGAGATAGCACAGTCAGCACCGCTCCCCAGGTTTACAGACTCCTCACACCACATGATAATGCAAAATGCCTGCACACTGTATCATCACACAGTCAACCAAAAAGCACCCACCCACACAGTATGCTAAGGTGAGCGTGGCAGCAGTAGCATACAGCCTGTATGTGCACAATTGGAGATTAGTGGAGATAAAGGCCTGTTAAATGCAATGATACCTTGCTGTTGGCTGATGCTACAATGTTAGGGAAGGGTGTATGTGCATTCCACCACCCAAACACCTAGGACCTGCACACACACGCAGCTCTGCTGGACGTGTCCCAGAGACAGTGTTGGAGAAGACAAACTGGCCTGGATCACAGGTGGATATGTTTGCCAACAGCAACATTTGGGGTATGGGGGTGCAGGGAAAAGAGGTGAACAACAACATATGTACAATATGACAGATCACTGCAGACATGTGCTCCCCCTGACTGTCGTCACAGACAAAGTAGCTGTAGGTCCACCTAACCCAGACCACTGCATGTTGGATGATGTACAGTTACCTGCCAATGCAACACAGCACCAGGAGAGTCACCAGGTATGTCCTGTGGATTGAGAAACACAAGAGAAACATACATATGTCATGTTGGAGCTGTGCAACACACACTGCACCTTCACGTCCTCAGCTCGCAGACCCTCCAAGATCCCTAACAGATTGACTGTTCCCCATCACACTGTACAGATTTTTTTGATGATAAAGTTATCACTGACGTGTGTGTGGCAAACAACAAGGGTCCACACTCTGTCTGTCCCCTTCCTCACCTCTCTGTTGCTGTAAAAACTGTAGAACAGAATTAGCTCCTCGCTAATGTGTCCCTGCTTGGCTCTAAGCACGCAGTACTATCCTGTGTCCCCCATATCACTCCCAATGCCCCTTCAGTGTGTGATCTGGTGTCTCAATGTTGTCTGCTACACCGCTGTCAGTTCCTGTAACACAGGGAAATATGCAGGGGCTCCATCCTTATCCTGTGTCCATATACATTTTCCTGGTCTGTATATCTCATACCTTGACTTACATTAACAGCTGTGTGCTGATGTGTTGCTAATATATCTCTCCACGCCTGAGTTATGTCTGCCAAACCACACCCCGATGTCCAGTTTCTACCTGACATTGATGGCTGCATGTCATTCCACTGTGTGAAATTGATAATTGCAAAGCATGGATATCCTATATGTGCACCAAAACCCTCCCCTCCCATCAGAGAGTCTTTGTGTGTGTGGCCGAAACTTCCTCTCTCTAGGGTCTGCAATGTAGGTGTTGTTGTGGACTGCACTCTCCTCCTCTACACACATACCCAGCTTGTAGTTGAGGCTTGTGGTTTATGTCTAGTTGTCATCAGCTAGATCTCCCCAGTCCTCCCTGAAAACACAGCTAAAACCCAAATCCCTCCCTCCCTCCTTAATCAACTCCTGGCTTGCCTACTGTAACCTACATCTTGCTGATCTGGCCTTGAATCATCTCTGTTTGCCTGAAAATATACAACACTGCACTGCTTGGCTTTTCTACAGCCACACACATAATGGCACTAATACTCCCCCTGTCAGGACACCTCACAGGTTCCCTATCCGTTTCCGCATCATGTCAAGGCTACGTGCTGACCTATACATACAGGCACACTGTGGTGTTGCAGTAACTTCCCCTACTGATCTCAAATACCAGTAATCCAACTACTACTCAGCATGTATATAGTGCTACGTATCACATGTAGCGATATACAGAAACAAATAACACACAGTCACTGTTCATCAGAGCATAACAACGAATCAATCAGCTCAAACTAAAAACTGTGAAACACACACATCCTGGCAACTGGTCCCATCTATGGTCTGCTCTCATACTGTATACCCCATACTACACGCCTTTCACCTTGCTGCACCCTAAGCCGCAAACTAACTACCTGTGTCTGTACAGCAGCCCCTATCCCAACCAGCTACAAATCAGGTATGACAGCTGTGGTGATGCGGGTGCAGCACAGCCCTGTGAAAGAGAGAAAAAAGAGGTTTTTTTCCATAAGTGGGGGATGGGCTCATCTAAGCATAGGTCCCAGAGAGAAAGTGAAACTAAAACACACACTTGCAGAGCTAGCCTGAAGCCACATCCAGTCTCCAGAGTAGCTGCAGGGAAAGAGAGGGTGGGGCCAGAGAAGGAAGCAGGCTACAGAGCATTTAAACTGCGTCACTCAGCAAGTGAGGGAGAGATGGACAGAGGCAGAGGAAAGCAGAGAATTGAAGGAATTCCAGGAGTCCAGAGAAGCCAGGAGAGGAGACAGCACTGCAGGGCTGTGAGACCTGGTGATTCTAAAGGGACCAGCCATAACTTCCAAGGCAAGTGGCAGGGCCAGAGGAAAGAAAGGAGCTGGGGAGAGTTCCAGAACTACATTTATGACTCTGAGGACAGCAGCTCAAGCTCTGAGCCAATAACCAAACATTACAGAAAGCCTTGTAAAGGAAGGGTTTCTGCAAGCCAGGTAAACCAAACATTTCCTGAAATTGATTCAGTAAGGGGAAGAAGGGCAAGAGGTTCTGACCCAGTGCCAAAGGGGAGAAGGAATCTCAAGTGGGAAAGCTTTTTAAACTTTTAAAGAAAGTGCAGCTAAACGTTCCAGAACGTGTCCCAAGCCCTGAGCCTTACAGCACAGAGGAGGAGATGGAAATTGGGTCTTATCAAGATAATCCAGTGTCCTCTGATGAATCTATGGAATGTGGTTTTTGTACAAGCAATGCTTAGAAGTTTTATTGAAGGCTGTGTGAAAAGTATAAGAAGTGCTGGTGCCAAATAATGCCATTGAGAAGGGCAGATAAAAAGGTAGAAAACCTCATGCTTTAAAAGCAGCCATTTTTATTAATGCTGGAGCTGTGTTAAAATGCTGTTAGTTTCTAAGATAAGAGGCAGCACATAATCACACGCTGGTTGTAACAGCTGGGAGAAGCTGAGAAGATTGCTGGACTGTGCATGTAACAGAGTTTAAACTGTTTTGCTTAAGTGAAGAAGAATTTAAGTTAAAAAGCAAAGAGTGAAGAAACTGCTTTGCTAAAGCAGTTGAATGTCTCTTTGAAAAGTTTTTGTTGGAGAAATTATCCTTCTTTCTGTTTGCTGTTTTGGGAACCTTTATCAAGGCCAGTTGCCAATTTGACGCTGCAAAGAAAAAAAAAAAATTATAACAAATTTTCCTGTGTCAGCCTCATCCACTCGGACTGCTTTAATAATAAGCCCACAACTACACTATAAGGGCCTCAGCTACTACGTTGAAGCATAGAATCAAGTGTGATGACCGGTCGCCCCCACTAGGCAGCTGCCTAGGAGGGCACCACGGCGCCACAGGTGGTGTAGTTCTAGGATTTTTTTTCATGGGGGTCAAGTTTGGCACGCCAGAAAAGAGATCCTGACCTCAGAAGGAGGAGAGAACCCCCAGGAGCAGCGGTTGTCAACACGCCCGGTCTGCGGAGCAGAGGGAATCCGGAGTGGCAGTGGAGCTGGACTCAGGATCTACAGGGTTGACAAAGTGAGACTCTGCACCAGAGCCAGGTAACCCGTAGGCTGGAGGGTTATTGCTGGATAATGCTGGTGTAAGAGGGTGGCTGTAGGGGAGTGATCACCAAGACAGGGGGAACATAAGGAAGTACCGCACTTGGTGTTTGTTCTCTTGTGTTTTCTCCACAGTGCTACCGGAGCAATGGAGAATCATGACATCCTGGACTGGGTTGCTAACCAGTTTGCCAGACAACAGGAGATGTCAGCGCAGAGCCTAGAACAGGCAAAGGCAATGTTCCAAGCCCAACAAGCACCACTACTAGAGATGATGTCCAGCTGGCTTGTGGCGCAAGGAAAAAAGGAAGAAGCTGTAAGGACTGTACCAGGTTCAGGGGCAGGTTTCCAGGGGTGGGACTGTCCAGGTACTGGGACTTTCTCGTGTGGACGCCTCACTAGAGACGATGATGTTGATGACTATATTGAGGCATTTGAGAGAATAGCTCTCCTGGCCAGGTGGCCAAAAGAACAGTGGGCGCTAAGGTTCGCTGCTTCTCTCACAGGCGAAGCTTTAGCGGCCTACAGGGCCATGCCTGCTAGTCTAGTTATGGATTACAAAGAAGTAAAGCAAGCTGTTAAGGATCGCTTGGGATTAAACCCCACGGTCTATCGCAGGCTGTTACGTTCTTGTAAATTGAGGTTAGGTGAGACACCTCAAGCACTCTATTACAGAGTAAAAAGCTTAGTGTATAAATGGCTTGTGCCAGAGACTAAGGATTTAGAATCCATCTTAGATACTGTAATCTTAGAACAGTTTATGGAATCTGTACCAAGCAATGTGCAAACTTTCCTAGTCCTCCAGGATTGTAAAAACACTCGGGAAGCCATTGCACTGACTGACCGCTTTCTAGAGGCTAATAAATTAAGCCTGGAGAAAGAAGGTGTTTTTAAGAATGAAAAGCTGGAGTCACTAGAAAGGAAGGCCAAGCTTGAAAGCTTTAGGAAAGAGAGTATGACTGTGGATAAAGGGTATAGTGCACAGAAAAAATGTTTCATGTGTGGAGAGTTGGGTCATCTTAAAAGAGATTGTAGAGCCAAAAAAGCCTTTGTAATCACCCATCACAGAGATGCAGGAGAAGGGTTCCTGTTAACAGTAGAAGTGGAAGGGATCCCAACTGAGGCATTATTGGACTCAGGCGCAGACCAATTGATGATATCTCAGAGGCTGTGGCAGAAAATAGAGGCGAAAGACAAACCCTCACCACAGACCTCTGGAAATCATATTAGGATTTGCTGTGTCCATGGCGCTGCCTCTACCTATCCCATACAGTCTGTGGAAATAGAAGGTTTAGGCATGAAAAAGCAAATAGATGTGGCTATAGTACCCAAGCTTCCACATGACGTAGTCCTAGGCCGTGACTGGCCACAATTCAGAAAAGGTTTAGTTGAGGAGTTGCAGGGAGAAACCAACCAACCAGCTACCTTTTCACAAGAAGGTAACTCAGCCAGGGAGAAAGCCTTACCCCAGGTAGGAAAGGTTGCTGACCCCAGGCTAGGAGAAAACAGAGCAGGTATGATAGCTACCCGCACAGGCTTTAAGCCTTTAGAAAAAGGAAGTGACCCTCAGAAAGACCCTATATCAGGGATATCCTTTTCTGAGAACATAAGAACATAAGAACATAAGATATGCCATACTGGGTCAGACCAAGGTCCATCAAGCCCAGTATTCTGTTTCCAACAGTGGCCAATCTAGGTCATACGTACCTAGCAGTTTCCCCAAGGGACACAGGTTCCACAATGCTTGTATTGGTTCAAGCATTGATATCCTGGGTCCCTTCTTAATAATGGTTTATGGACCTTTCCTCCAGGAACTTGTCCAAACCTTTTTTAAACCCAGCTACACTAACAGCCTTTACTACATCCTCCGGTAACAAATTCCAGAGTTTGATTACACGTTGAGTGAAAAAATATTTTCTTTTATTAGTCTTAAATAGTTTACCCTGTAGCTTCATTGCATGTCCCCTAGTCTTTCTATATTCTGATAAGGTAAACAATCGATCTACGTTTACCCGTTCCACTCCGTTCATTAATTTATAGACTTCTATCATATCTCCCCTCAGCCGTCTCTTTTCCAGGTTAAAGAGCCCCAACCTTTTTAGCCTTTCTTCATAGGAGTAGCCTTCCATCCCCTTTACCATTTTGGTGGCTCTTCTCTGAACCTTTTCTAAAATTGCTATATCCTTTTTAAGATATGGCGACCAGAATTGTACACAATATTCAAGGTGCGGTCTCACCATGGAACGATATAGAGGCATTATAATATCTTTTGTTTTATTTTCCATTCCTTTCCTTATCATACCTAGCATTCTATTTGCTCTCTTGGCCGCCGCTGCACACTGGGCCGAGGGTTTTAACATGGTATCCACAAGGACGCCTAAATCTTTTTCTTGGGTGGTGGTTCCTAATGTGGAACCTTGCATCGTGTAACCATAGTTTGGGTTGTTCTTCCCTAGGTGCATAACCTTGCACTTCTCCACATTAAATTTCATCTGCCATTTTGATGCCCAGTCTTCCAATTTATCAAGATCCTCTTGCAATTTTCCACAATCCTCCTGGGTTTTAACAACTTTAAATAGTTCTGTGTCATCAGCAAATTTGATAACCTCACTCGTTATTCCACTTTCCAGGTCATTTATGAATATGTCAAAAAGCAGCGGACCCAGCACAGATCCCTGGGGTACACCACTATTCACCTTTCTCCATTGGGAAAATTGGCCATTTAGCCCTACCCTCTGCTTTCTATCTTTTAAACCAGTTCCTGATCCACAGTAGTACACTGCCTCCTATCCCATGACTCTTTAGTTTTGCCAAAAGTCTCTCATGAGGGACCTTGTCAAAGGCTTTCTGAAAGTCCAGATACACAATATCAACCGACTCACCTTTGTCCACCTGTTTATTCACTCCTTCAAAAAAACATAACAGATTAGTAAGACAAGATCTTCCTTGTCTAAAGCCATGTTGGCTGTCTCCCATTAGGTCATGACTATCTATATGCTGAGTAATTTTATTCTTTATGATGGTTTCTACCATTTTTCCCGGTACTGATGTCAGGCTCACCGGTCTGTAGTTTCCCGGATCACCCCTCGAACCCTTTTTAAAAATTGGTGTTACATTGGCGATCCTCCAATCCTCAGGTATTAGAGATGATTTTAATGATAGTTCACAGATTACTGATAGCAGGTCTGCAATCTCAAATTTCAGTTCTTTCAACACCCTTGGATGTATACCATCCGGCCCAGGTGATTTGCTACTCTTCAGTTTATCTAATAGTTGTAAGACATCTTCCCGATGTATCGATATTTCCTTCAATTCTTCCACACCTTTAAATACCACTTCAGTCGTGGGTAACATCCCTACATCTTCCTCAGTAAAGACCGAAGCAAAGAATTCATTCAGTCTCTCCGCTATCGCCTTGTCGCCTCTTAGTGCTCCTTTAACCCCTTTATCATCTAATGGACCAACTGACTCTCTCACGGGTTTTTTGCTACGAATGTACTTGAAAAGGTCCTTATTTCGCGTTTTTGCTTCCGCAGCAAGCTTCTTCTCAAATTCTCTCTTTGCCTGCCTTATCAATGCCTTGCATTTGACTTGCCAGTGCTTGTGCTGTTTCCAGGTTTCATCATTTGGCTCTTTTTTCCATTTCTTGAAAGATGCTTTTTTGGCAACAACAGCCTCTCTGACCTCAGCTTTAAACCATGCTGGCAATTTTTTGGACTTCCTTCCACTTTTCTTAAAGCGTGGAATACAGCTGGTCTGGGCTTCCAAGATAGTATTTTTCAACAACACCCAAGCTTGATGTACGTCTTTAACCTTTGCAACTGCTCCTTTTAGTTTTTTCTTAACTGTTTTCCTCATTCTATCATAGTCTCCCTTTCGAAAGTTAAAGGGTAGTACTGTGGATTTCCTTACTATCCCTCCTCCACTAATTAAATCAAAGGCGATCATGCTATGATCACTATTGCCAAGTGGCCCCAACACCCTTATCTCTTGCACTACATCTGGTGTTCCACTAAGGACTAGGTCCAATATTGCCTCCCCTCTGGTCGGTTCATGAACCAGCTGCTCCAAGAAGCAGTCATTTATTTCATCTAGGAACTTTATCTCCCTAGCATGTCCTGTTGTGACACTGACCCAGTCGATGCCGGGGTAATTGAAATCACCCATTATTATTACTGCACTGTAACTTTTGCTAGCTTCCTTGATTTCTTTGAGCATTTCATCATCCATTTGTTCATTCTGGCCAGGCGGACGATAGTACACCCCCACTGCCATCGCCTTCCCCTTTTTACATGGAATTTCAATCCATAGAGATTCTACAGCAAATTTTGTTTCTTGCAAAACTTTAATCCTTTCTGACTCAATGCCCTCTCTAACATAGAGCGCAACCCCTCCACCAATTTGATCAGCTCTATCATTTCGATATAGTTTGTACCCAGGTATCACAGTGTCCCACTGGTTGTCCTCCTTCCACCATGTCTCTGATATTCCAATCATATCTAACCTCTCGTTTAGTGCTATATATTCTAACTCTCCCATCTTGTTTTGTAGACTTCTAGCATTTGCATACAAGCATTTTAGAGACTGTATTTTATTCATATTAATTTGGCTATTGGTAGACATGGGTAATTTGGGATCTTTAAGTTCTGTCTGCTCCATACTCGAGGGCATTTGGGCTACTTTACTCTTTTTTGGAACCTCTCTGCTTTTTGTAATATCCTTCAAGGATACATTCTTCCGAACCATGCGCTCTTGGGCGACTGTCGGCTTTCCCCTATTATCTAGTTTAAAAGCTGCTCTATCTCCTTTTTAAAGGTTAATGCCAGCAGCCTGGTTCCATCCCGGTTAAGGTGAAGCCCATCCCTTCGGAAGAGCCCCTCCTTTCCCCAGAATGTTCCCCAGTTCCTAACAAATCCGAACCCCTCATCTCTGCACCATTGTCTCATCCACGCATTGAGACTCCGGAGCTCTGCCTGCCTATTGGGTCCTGCGCGTGGAACGGGAAGCATTTCGGAGAACGCTACCCTGGAAGTTCTGGATTTCAACTTCCTACCTAAAAGCCTAAATTTAGCTTCCAGAACCTCCCTACCACATTTTCCTATGTCATTGGTACCAACATGTACCAAGACAGCAGACTCCTCCCCAGCACTATCTAAGACCTTATCTAGGTGGCGTGTGAGGTCCGCTACCTTCGCACCAGGCAGGCATGTTACCAGGCGATCCTCACGTCCACCAGCCACCCAGCTATCTACATGCCTAATGATCGAATCACCAACTATAACTGCTGTCCTAACCCTTCCCGCATGGGCACTTGGCCCTGGAGAAACCTCCTCGGTGCGAGAGGGGTTTACATCACCTGGAGGACAGGTCCTAGTTACAGGATCACTTCCTGCCACACCAGGGTGATGCTCTCCTGTCACGTGACCTCTCTCCTCCATGGCAACAGGGATGCTGCCAGACTGGAGGTGGGACTTCAGGACTATATCCCTGTAGGTCTCGTCTATGTACCTCTCTGTCTGTCTTATGTTTTCCAAGTCTGCTACTCTAGCCTCTAGAGAACGGACTCGTTCCCTGAGAGCAGAGAGCTCCTTGCACCTAGTGCACACGTAAGACCTCTCACCAGCTGGGAGAAAATCATACATGTGACACTCAATGCAAAAGACTGGAAAGCCCACATCCCGCTGCTGGACTGCTGTCTGCATCTTAGTTTTAAGTTTGTGTTTAGATCTTTAAGTTCTATATGTACTAAAGGGTGCAATGGATATTTATACCACTAAAACTGTACCTAAGAAGTTTAATATACCTTGTTCACCTGAAGCTTAATTAATCTCAGGTCCTTGGTGTATGACTGATTTGGGTAATGAGCTTCACCTGAGAGCACCTCCTGTCTTTTAAGTTGTGCAAGTACCTATAAAGCTGTGATTTTCCCAGGGGAGGGTGGGTGTGGGGAGGGAGGGAGGGATATAACACTTATTAAAAAAGGGCTGCTACACAGTACCTTGTCCTGTGCTGCTGAGGAAAACTATATTCTGATTTGATTTAAATTATAGCTCTTTGCTGCTACTAGGCTCTAACCTATTATGAAATTTAAACTACAAGCTCTCTGCTGGATTCTAAATTTAACCAGAAAGCTCTCTTCTGTGTTTTAATTTGAAACTAAAAGTACTTTGCTGATGCTAGGCCCTGAGTGACTATGAAATTTAAACTACAGCTGTCTACTGGGTATGAAAGGTAACCAGAAAGTTCTCTTCTGTGTTTTTAAATTGAATCTTAAACTGTTGCTACTAGGCCCTGACTGATTTAACAAAAAAAATAGTGGGTTCACAGATTAATTAGCTTTAAAAGAAAAAAAATTCCTTTCAGAAAAATTCCCAGAAGTATATACTCACAATTTCAGATTTCTCTCCAGAAGTAACAGCCCCCCTTTCCAGTCCTTCAAGACAGGGTCACAGAGCTCTGGTTGAGCTATTTATGCTTGTGCTGATGATGTAAGCAGTGACCTACTTCCTGGGTAATTAACAGTCCTTGCTTGGATAGAAGGAGTCTTTCAAAATGGCCTTTTGAACTGCCAGCTGGTGTTAACACCTATTGAAAAAGCTTCACAGGTTGCTTGCCCACTAGGTAGAAGGCCTCTTTGTAAAGGTCTCTAGAAGACTTTATATGCTGCTCAAGGAGAATTGACCTTGTTTTGCCTCTTGTGCTAAGCTATATTCTGATTTGATTTAAATTATAGCTCTTTGCTGCTACTAGGCTCTAACCTATTATGAAATTTAAACTACAAGCTCTCTGCTGGATTCTAAATTTAACCAGAAGCTCTCTTCTGTGTTTTAATTTGAAACTAAAAGTACTTTGCTGATGCTAGGCCCTGAGTGACTATGAAATTTAAACTACAGCTGTCTACTGGGTATGAAAGGTAACCAGAAAGTTCTCTTCTGTGTTTTTAAATTGAATCTTAAACTGTTGCTACTAGGCCCTGACTGATTTAACAAAAAAAATAGTGGGTTCACAGATTAATTAGCTTTAAAAGAAAAAAAAATTCCTTTCAGGAAAATTCCCAGAAGTATATACTCACAATTTCAGATTTCTCTCCAGAAGTAACAGCCCCTTTACTCCTTTAAAAGACATCCCCAGGAAAGAGAAGGCCGAAAGGAGGTGGGAAGGTCAAACCAGGACAAAGAATAGGGCTAGCTGGATAGCTAGACAAAAATTGCCTTGGGTTCCTGCAGAGTTAAAGGAACAGTTTCCCTCATTTCCTAGGGAGCAGATGGCAGATCCTGCTTTGGTCCCGGCGTTTGGACACGCCAGGAAAGGATCTGGGACCCTGCCAAGATTTTTCTTGGTGAATAATCTCCTATACCGGGAAAGTTCAGACCCAAAAACAGGTGGTACAAGAAAGCAGTTAGTGATACCTCACTCCTGTAGGAACATAATCTTAAGATGGGCTCATGATCACCCAGTGAAGGGACATAAAGGCATACCAGGCACATTGGACCGGGTACTAGCCAGATTTCATTGGCCCGGGGTTTTTAGAGAGACATTAAGATTTTGTGCATCCTGTCCGTCCTGTCAGAGGGTCTCCAAAGGACGCTTGCAGCAAACGGCTACAGCGGTAGAAGGGAACTTGAAAATGAGTCAGGCCCGTCAGAAGTCTTATCATGACCGACGAGCACGACCACGTGTCCTGAAGATAGGGGATAAGGTAGGTGTAATGCTCTCAGACCCTAGCTCCAAGTTTGAGAATGCCTGGAAAGGGCCTTACAAAGTTTTAAAACGAGTAGGTCCTGTAACGTACGCATTGGAGACCGAGAAAGGGAGGCAGCAAATATACCATATTAACGTACTACGCCCATGGCAGGAGCGTACTGTAGAAGTAGCTACAAGAGAGAACAATAACCCACAGGCTCTAGTTGGGATTACAAGCTGTGCGCGGGTTGTGGCGCCAGCCTGTAATAGCTTAAGGGGGGGGGGGATATGTGGTGATGCGGGTGCAGCACAGCCCTGTGAAAGAGAGAAAAAAGAGGATTTTTTTCCATAAGTGGGGGATGGGCTCATCTAAGCATAGGTCCCAGAGAGAAAGTGAAACTAAAACACACACTTGCAGAGCTAGCCTGAAGCCACACCCAGTCTCCAGAGTAGCTGCAGGGAAAGAGAGGGTGGGGCCAGAGAAGGAAGCAGGCTACAGAGCATTTAAACTGTGTCACTCAGCAAGTGAGGGAGAGACGGACAGAGGCAGAGGAAAGCAGAGAATTGAAGGAATTCCAGGAGTCCAGAGAAGCCAGGAGAGGAGACAGCACTGCAGGGCTGTGAGACCTGGTGATTCTAAAGGGACCAGCCATAACTGCCAAGGCAAGTGGCAGGGCCAGAGGAAAGAAAGAAGCTGGGGAGAGTTCCAGAACTACATTTCTGACTCTGAGGACAGCAGCTCAAGCTCTGAGCCAATAACCAAACATTACAGAAAGCCTTGTAAAGGAAGGGTTTCTGCAAAGCCAGGTAAACCAAACATTTCCTGAAATTGATTCAGTAAGGGGAAGAAGGGCAAGAGGTTCTGACCCAGTGCCAAAGGGGAGAAGGAATCTCAAGTGGGAAAAGCTTTTTAAACTTTTAAAGAAAGTGCAGCTAAACGTTCCAGAACGTGTCCCAAGCCCTGCGCCTTACAGCACAGAGGAGAAGATGGAAATTGGGTCTTATCAAGATAATCCAGTGTCCTCTGATGAATCTATGGAATGTGGTTTTTGTACAAGCAATGCTTAGAAGTTTTATTGAAGGCTGTGTGAAAAGTATAAGAAGTGCTGGTGCCAAATAATGCCATTGAGAAGGGCAGATAAAAAGGTAGAAAACCTCATGTTTTAAAAGCAGCCATTTTTACTAATGCTGGAGCTGTGTTAAAATGCTGTTAGTTTCTAAGATAAGAGGCAGCACATAATCACACGCTGGTTGTAACAGCTGGGAGAAGCTGAGAAGATTGCTGGACTGTGCATGTAACAGAGTTTAAACTGTTTTGCTTAAGTGAAGAAGAATTTAAGTTAAAAAGCAAAGAGTGAAGAAACTGCTTTGCTAAAGCAGTTGAATGTCTCTTTGAAAAGTTTTTGTTGGAGAAATTATCCTTCTTTCTGTTTGCTGTTTTGGGAACCTTTATCAAGGCCAGTTGCCAATTTGACGCTGCAAAGAAAAAAAAAAAATTATAACAAATTTTCCTGTGTCAGCCTCATCCACTCGGACTGCTTTAATAATAAGCCCTCAACTACACTATAAGGGCCTCAGCTACTACGTTGAAGCATAGAATCAAGTGTGATGACCAGTCGCCCCCACTAGGCAGCTGCCTAGGAGGGCGCCATGGCGCCACACAACTTAACACCACCCACAAGCCTACTACTCCCAACACACATAATCCACCACCAACCGCAGTTGTGCCCTGCTCACATCTTCTGCATTTCACTCATGACTAGATTGTCAGCTGGGATGGCCAGGCAGTATCTGTTAAATGTCAGTGCAGTGTTTCAGCTTACTACCATTGGGATAAAAAATGTTCACTAGTAGTAGTAGTACACACATATCTAAACAAATGTATGTGGTAACATATGAAGTACTTACATGAGAAGAGCACCTCAATCATCTGCCGCCTGATTGCTGTGCCCTCACGTGAGTCACCACGGGCATGTACAGGAGGGCACATAGGATCATCCTCCATAAGAACATAAGATATGCCATACTGGGTCAGACCAAGGTCCATCAAGCCCAGTATCCTGTTTCCAACAGTGGCCAATCTAGGTCATATGCACCTAGCAGTTTCCCCAAAAGATACAGGTTCCACAATGCTTTACTGGGTCAAGCATTGATATCCTGGGTTCCTTCTTAATAATGGTTTATGGACCTTTCCTCCAGGAACTTGTCCAAACCTTTTTTAAACCCAGCTACACTAACAGACTTTGCTACATCCTCCGGTAACAAATTCCAGAGTTTGATTACACGTTGAGTGAAAAAATATTCTCTTTTATTAGTCTTAAATAGTTTACCTTGTAGCTTCATTGCATGTCCCCTAGTCTTTCTATATTCTGATAACGTAACAATCGATCTACATTTACCCATTCCACTCCATTCATTAATTTATAGACTTCTATCATATCTCCCCTCAGTCGTCTCTTTTCCAGGTTAGCCTTTCTTCATAGGAGTATCCTTCCATCCCCTTTACCATTTTGGTGGCTCTTCTCTGAACCTGTTCTAATAATGCTATATCCTTTTTAAGATACGGCGGTCAGAATTGCACACAATATTCAAGGTGCGGTCTCACCATGGAACGATATAGAGGCATTATAATATCTTTTGTTTTATTTTCCATTCCTTTCCTTATGATACCTAGCATTCTATTTGCTCTCTTGGCTGCCGCTGTACACTGGGCCGAGGGTTTTAACATGTTATCCACAATGACACCTCAATCTTTTTCCTGGGTGGTGGTTCCTAATGTGGAACCTTGCATCGTGTAACCATAGTTTGGGTTGTTCTTCTCTAGGTGCATAACTTTGCACTGGTCCACATTAAATTGCATCTGCCAATTTGATGCCCAGTCTTCCAATTTATCAAGATCCTCTTGCAATTTTCCACAGTCCTCTAGGGTTTTAACAACTTTAAATAGTTTTGTGTCATCTGCAAATTTGATAACCTCATTCGTTATTCCACTTTCCAGGTCATTTATGAATATGTCAAAAAGCAGCGGACCCAGCACAGATCCCTGGGGTACACCACTATTCACCTTTCTCCATTGGGAAAATTGGCCATTTAGCCCAACCCTCTGCTTTCTATCTTTTAACCAGTTCCTGATCCACAGTAGTACACTGCCTCCTATCCCATGACTCTTTAGTTATGCCAAAAGTCTCTGAAGAGGGACCTTGTCAAAGACTTTCTGAAAGTCCAGATACACTATATCAACTGACTCACCTGTGTCCACCTGTTTATTCACACTTTCAAAAATACATAACAGATTAGTAAGACAAGATCTTCCTGTTCTAAAGCCATGTTGGCTGTCTCCCATTAGGCTATGACTAGAGTAATTTTATTCTTTATGATGGTTTCTACCATTTTTCCTGGTACTGACGTGAGGCTCACCGGTCTGTTGTTTCCCGGATCACCCCTGAACCCTTTTTAAAAATTGGTGTTACATTGGCGATCCTCCAATTTTCAGGTATTACAGATGATTTTAATGATAGTTCACAGATTATTAATAGCAGGTCTGCAATCTCATATTTCAGTTCTTTCAAGACCCTTGGATGTATACCATCCAGCACAGGTGATTTGCTACTCTTCAGTTTATCTAATAGTTGTAATACATCTTCCCGATGTATCGATATTTCCTTCAATTCTTCCGCACCTTTAAATACCACTTCAGTCATGGGTAACATCCCTATGTCTTCCTCAGTAAAGACCGAAGCAAAGAATTCATTCAGTCTCTCCGCTATCGCCTTGTCGTCTCTTAGTGCCCCTTTAACTCCTCTATCATCTAATGGACCAACTGACTCTCTCACAGGTTTTTTGCTATGAATGTACTTGAAAAAAGTATTTATTTCGCGTTTTTGCTTCCACAGCAAGCTTCTTCTCAAATTCTCCCTTTGCCTGCTTTATCAATGCCTTGCATTTGACTTGCCAGTGCTTGTGCTGTTTCCAGGTTTCGTCGTTTGGCTCTTTTTTCCATTTCCTGAAAGATGCTTTTTTGGCAACAACAGCCTCTCTGACCTCACCTTTAAACCATGCTGGCAGTTTTTTGGACTTCCTTCCACTTTTCTTAAAGTGTGGAATACAGCTGGTCTGGGCTTCCAAGATAGTATTTTTCAACAACACCCAAGCTTGATGTAAGTCTTTAACCTTTGCAACTGCTCCTTTTAGTTTTTTCTTAATTATTTTCCTCATTTTATCATAGTCTCCCTTTTGAAAGTTAAGAGGTAGTACTGTGGATTTCCTTACTATCCCTCCTCCACTAATTAAATCAAAGGCGATCATGCTATGATCACTATTGCCAAGTGGCCCCAACACCCTTATCTCTTGCACTAGATCTGGTGTTCCAATAAGGACTAGGTCTAATATGGCTTCCCCTCTGGTCGGTTCATGACCCAGCAGCTCCAAGAAGTAGTCATTTATGTCATCTAGGAACTTTATCTCCCTAGCATGTCCTGTCGTGACACTGACCCAGTCGATACAAGGGTAATTGAAATCACCCATTATTATTACTGCTCTGTAACTTTTGTTAGCTTCCTTGATTTCTTTGAGCATTTCATCATCCATTTGTTCATTCTGGCCAGGCGGTCAATAGTACACCTTCCCCTTTTTACATGGAATTTCAATCCATAGAGATTCTACAGCAAATTTTGTTTCCTGCAAAACTTTAATCCTTTCTGATTCAATGCCCTCTCTAATATAGAGCGCAACCCCTCCACCAATTTGATCAGCTCTATATTACGATATAGTTTGTACCCAGGAAATGTAGGGCACCAAGGAGCTTGACCAAACCCGGTACGGCATGTGACCGACCAGTCAGGGGCTCGAGGTCAGGTCTTAGATCCTCATAGAGCTCCCTAATAGCCCCCATGCTCAGGTGGTAGAGGGAGATGATCTGGGCCGCATGGATGCCCTGGAGCTGGGCCCTGGGCCTGTAGAGGCGAAGCTGGCGAGCCTGCAACTCTGCACACCTCCTGCGCCATGCCGGCACAGCCTCTGCCTGGCCTGCCCCCACAGCTGCAGGTCTGTGTTGCAGCGGGACTAAACCCATGCCCTGTGCTTCAGCCCCATGGACACTATCTCTCCCATCAGGCAACCGCAGCCCCTGCTCATCTCCCACTGCACATGCAGCAATCACAAAGGCCGTCATAAACTCCGCCCCTCCAACTCCTCTAACTCACTCTAACACAGACACTCAGCCCACCAACCTAGCCACACAGCTCCCTCACCACACACCAACCCAGCCACACTACCCCACCACCACTCACACACCCAGCCACTCTCCACGATACACCTGCCTCCAACACTCTCCTCGCTTCACCAACAACGCTTGCCTTCTCCCCCTCGCCTACACAAACCCCTCATCGTGAACCAGGTGTGCAGGTGTACGTATAGGTTAATTTTACATAGCATGTGTTGCGCATGCGCTGCGGCACAAGCACATGAGCTGCGCGCATTGCGCATGCGCTGCAGATACACAGAAGGTGCGCGCACGGGACACTATGTTACACATGCGCATGTGCTGCGTGATGTTAGGTGCATGCGCCAAGCCTCACGCTCATGCACAGCACGTGTGTAAGATGGGGTCCCGCACGTGCAACTTCTGTGTCTGCGGCGCCTGCGCAACATGCGCAGCAGATGTGCTTGCGCCACAGTGCATGCACAACGCGTGCTATGTATAATTAACCTATAAATACACCTGCACACCTGGTTTACATTGAGGGGTTTGTGTAGGCGAGGGAGAGAAGGTGTGTGTTGTTGGTGAAGTGAGGACAGTGTCGAGCAGAGTGAAGAGAGGAGGCAGGTGTGACATGGAGAGTGGTTGGGTCGTGAGTGGTGGTGGAGAGTGTCAGAGGAAGGTGTGGTTTGGAGAGGTGTGCAGAGGTGTGGAGCGGTGGAGGTGTGGAGCGGTGGAGGTGTGGAGGCAAAGCAGGTGAGAGAGAGAGGAGGGGAGGCAAAGAGCAGTCTAGAGATACAGCATCAGAGTTGAGGAGCAGGCAGCAGGGAAAGGAGGTGGGGCGAGGGACTGGTGTGAGGTGTAGCAGAGGAGCCGGGATGTGTGACAGGGAGGGAGAGGGCACAGAGGGCAGGGAGAGGGAGCAGCAGGAAATGGCAGGAGAGGAGGAGGGGGGCACCTGTTTAGCAGGACCCAGAGACGGCAGGGAGTGTTGGGCATTTGGTGGTGGCTGCAGGCCCATCAGGTATGTTCCAGCCCACACAGGGGCCACCCAGTGCCAAAAGAAGGCGTATACTGGTGCCAGCTGAGGAACGGAGGAGGGCTGTGAGATTCAGCCAGCAAGAAAACCACATCCTGCTGGCCAGTGTGTTGGAGCAGTATGAGGTGCTGAGCAACAGCACCACTGTGGCAACATGTACACACGTGTGGGAGGAGGTGCAGGAGGCCATAGCCAAGGCAGGGGGACCAACCAGGGACCTGGACAACTTGAGAAAAAGATTTAAGGATATTAAGCGTGGTGTGCGTGCACACATGGTGGCTGAGAGGCAACATGCCATGGGCACTAGTGGGGGTGCCCCCTTTGCCCCAACACTCACACCTCTGGGGCAGGAGCTAGCAGACCATCTTGGGCCCATCTACCTGCATGGACTGCCAGAAGCACTGGACACCGCCCATCCATGGGCAGGTAGGCATGCCTCTTACACCTTGCTGCTCCTTACGCTTGGAATAAACGCCCTTTGCCTAGGTGTCAGGCATCTTCTTTTCCCCTCCTCACACTTGGGTTCATAGCTCATATCTTTGCCTCTGCCTTTGACTCATGAGTGTGCTGTTCCCCATTCCACCCCTTTTAAATTGCATGTTTCTGTCTGCCTCTCACAAGTGTTCCTACCACCATCCTTTGTCCTGTCTCCCCTGTTCCTGTCTCTTTGCTCCTGCTCCAAACCTCTTTCCACACCTGTTAGTGCTATGTCTATTTAGATTATAAGCTCCACTGAGCACGGATTGTCTTTTTGTGTGTTCACTCTTACAGTGATGCGTACGCTTGGTAGTGCCCATTAAAATGCTCAGTAGGTGTAGTAGGAGTAGTAGTAGTAGATATGCAGCACATATACAGGGCACGCCCAAGCACATGTGGCACATGAAGGGGAATGGTGGGAGAGCATGTCCTAAGAGCATGCGTGCCCCAACACAGGTAACTGTGGGGTGATGACACAGCAGCACATGGCAGGGTAGGTACAGGGTGTGTGTTACAGGTACCTGGACCTGTGTGCATTATAGACACAGTCCTGAGCATATTTGAGGTCTGCAAAGCAATGGTGAAGCAGGGGGCGTGGCAGACCAGACCCATATCTGGTTCTACACTGCATACATCCATGGTCCAGGCAACAGACAAGCAAAGCCCATAGGGCTAAGCTGCATAGCAACAGTTTACAGCACCACAGATCATCAATGTAACAGTGATTTAAAGAACACAACGACGGCACACAATCCCACTCAGGACTCCCACACATGCTACGGCCACATGTATTGATGAGGCCACAGACAAGGTCAGGTGGACAGTCCATATCTGATACTGCAGATGGGGGACACGGAACTCAACACACCATCCCCCACACACCGCATCCCATGTGTCACAGCTACACCAGGGAATGAGCCTACTACACCCCCACCCCCTGCCAGGCACAGCACATTGTAGGCACCTGTGCTGTCCCTATTGTAGGCACAACAACAGCAGGCACAGGTGGACAACACATTGATTGTGGGGTGGATGTACTACACAGGTGTATATAGGTGCACTGTGCAAACTTATCTGTGCTGTGTACGCTTTTCCACAACCCAGGTGACTACAGGACCATGGAGGCACCTGAGGAGGAGGATGTGGCAGAGCCTCAGGATGGTGAGACACCGGAGACCACAATGTCCGGGGACACCACCAGCGATGGTGAACGCACACCAGGAACCAATGTGCTGACCGAGGCAGAGGACACCTCCCCGGATGTCTCCGCTACAGTGGGGGCCACTGACAGACACTCACAGGCTCTAGAGGGTGCTGAGATGGAGGGCAAGCACCACCCCATGCAGGCACCAGGGACATCAGCCACCCCTCCCATAAGCATGACTACAATCCTGGTGGAGCTGCGGGCCCACAGTGTCTCAGCACGGCATGATGCCAAAGGTGGGTAACAGCATACACAACAATCCCCATGGGGGTTGTCGGAACATCCACAAGGAGATTGTATGTTGCCAACATAGCAGATCGATTCTTATGTTGGGGGGGGGGGTGTTCTGTGCCTTGTGCGTTCCACCCTCCTGTAGTATGGCTTGTCAGGTGTCACCATGTGTGAGGGGCTCAGACACACACACACTGTGCATGGCCATATACCCCAAGTAAGCGCACAGCGGAAACCACCTATCCCAGGTCACCCAGACACCCTACTTGACAGACACCTCTCCATGGGTATTGTTATGCAGCATAGTTTGTCAACATAATCTGCACTGTGCATCAGCATTATAGAAAAGAGGGCCCCCCAGATATATGTATGTGTGTGCCATGACCCCTCACATCATCTGACCTATCTCAGATGACCAGTGTGCAGATCAAGCATTGACAGATTAAACTGTGACACTGTGCCATGTGTGAGATCTGTGATTCTCATGACCCCTCATCAAGACCCCTTCCAGGCATGAGAATGGCTCATGGGACACACCTGATCTAAACATGGTCATGCGTTGCTAGTTGTGGCATGCATGATTGTTCTGCAGACTGATCTGGTGGGATATGCCTGACATGTGCATGTGTGACGGTGGGGTTTGAAAGAGGTATCTCACATATCACCTTGTGTTCCACCCACAGGCACTCGTCAGGCTCTGTTGGCCATTCACCACGATCTGTTGGCCTCTCACCAAGAGATCCAACAGCTGCGGACCACAGCAGACACTATAGCAGGGGTGCTCCTCCGTATTGCGGATGCCCAGGAGGCCATAGCAGCCTGGATACAGCAGCCAGCACCGACACCAGAGGCTGCACCCGCAGTCCCGCAACAGAGGGGTGGGTTGGGCCGTGGTCACCATGGCCGGCCACGGAGGATGTGAGCAGTACAAATAAACCATCATAAACTATTACATCCTATGTGTTTGTTTCCAATGTGTGGCACTGTGGTCCCCTATGTACCCTGCACCTCATGTTGTCTCCTTGCCCACATGTGCCTTACCCATGCCCTCAGGGTTGGGGTGTCTGTACTGCCACCTATCAGCATGCATAGGTCATACCATGCCCTGTGTGCCATGGACTGTGGCAGGTCGCCACCCCACTACCTATGCGTGGGGGTATATCCGTCCTCTCCCATTGCCCAGGAAGATGTTCACAGTGGTACATGTCTGGTGTAGGGATCTGTCACCCTCTCCCACCCCATATACTCTCCATCATTGGACACACATGTGTGACCATTCTCCCTGCCCACACCAGGGCCTACGTGGCTGTCTTCCCACATAGGCTTGCATGCGGCACAGGCAGACAAAGGTGGCTTGCTTCAGTCGGCTGATCACTCTTCACTAGCGCTTGTAGTCCCCCACCGCTCATCCTTGTGACATGCATTGACCTATGTCGCCCTCAACAGCTATCCTCCTGTGCAGCTCCTGGGTACAGCATTCCATCTTACCCTCCATGCCACATACCTGCTGCTAGCCTTTTCCCCTATTGCCACACAAGCATGGTGCATCAGATATGGTTCCCACACATCGCATACAGCATGCACGTGACCATAGATTTTGGGACACGCTCCACATTGGCACATCACAGGGACAACATGGGACTCAGACACCTGCGAACATTGGCAGCCCCCACAACTGCACGTGGAGACGGTCCATGTATGATACCCATGTCTACCATGCATACACATAGTGATCTACACACATGTCCCATGCTTACGTCCACAGTCTGTCTGTAAGGGAGACACATGACCATTGTGATGTAGTAACAAAACTGTATTTAAAAACATATTTACAAAGGGTATTATATACCAATGCCCACATGTTGGGACCCGGAAGACAGGACAGCACAGGGCACGTGTGTGGGAGCCACAGGGGCCATCACACGCTCCTGGGACGCCCATCAGGGGATGGCTGTCAAGATGCAGCACCCCTACCCACCACACGCTGCATCTCGGCAGCCATCCACCAAATGGAACCTGCCAGCTACCGGATGGTGCGGTCCCGGGACCGCAGGCGTTGCACCACGCCATCCATTGCTACATACAGGTCCTGGATGCACCTGCCACCACATACACACATGTTGCCAGGTGTCTGTGTGGTGGCATGTGCGTGGGCCCTGTCTGTGGCGATGGGTGGTGTAGCTACACCCAGACGGGCACCATCGCCATGCACATGCTGTGGCTGGCAGGGAACCACAGTGCCCTGTGCAGTCCTGTGTTCCCTCCCCCCCTCCACACCCTCCACCTCCCCCCTAGCACCTCCCACCCACCCTCGCCACCTTCCACGCTCTCCTCCTCCTCCTCACCCCCAAAACATCACACACACTATTGTGATAGGCGATGGCCTAGTATGTAGCAGAGCTAGGTCTGAAGCCCTTTTTCCTGCTTTAAAATGTTATTGCTGATTATGGAAAATTACAGAATGCTGTTAGCTAGCTGTTAGAAAGAAATACCGTTCTATTCTAGTTTGATAACATGTTCTGTTCTCCTGGAGATAAGAGAATTAAATACCTTCTTACTGTTTATTGTTTAGATGTCTGATGTCTGTTTCAGTAGAATGCCGCGCCACTGTATCTTTGCTGATTGTGCACTGACCTTGTAATTAGGATGAAAATATAGCAGAGAAACTGAACAGTGTAAGAATATTTTGTCTAGCATTATGAAGATTGTTTAGTGTTTTGAGCCAGGGCTAGAGATACATCTTAGCCTTGCTATGTTTGGCCTCGCTTTGTTTTGCTTTTGTTAAGAATGCTTCTGATATGCCTTCCACTATCTTTGTGGCTAACTGACCTTGCAAGAATAGCGAAATATACTGTATACTTTAGTAAAAGTATTATGTTTAGTGTTATGTCTAGTTGCTGACCAGTGGCTAGTAAGACCCAAGCAGGGGGAGCGAGTCCTGGGCCCGGTCAGAGATGTCTATTGGATGAGAGTAAGTGGGCCACTGTGGCCAATGAGGAGTTTTGCCTGTATTAGACTGGAGAAGAAAAGTATATAAACTGTCATTTTTCTGAGCTCTGTGCTCAGACCATTTTGAATGCTACTGCAATCTGAGTCTGTGCACATTAAACCGGCTTGAATCTTTGCCTGACTCCGGGTATTATTTATTGCATTCTTATCAGCTACTACACTATCACCCTCCCCTCCCACCCCACCCTCCACCCCCTCCATATCCCCATCATCCTCTTCCACCTCCACCGCCTCTGCTGCCTCCTCCTTGGATGCCTCCTCCTCCCCCTCTGCCTCCTCCTCCTCCTCCTCTGTCCGGTGTTGAGGTGTGGGGCATATTCTTCTACGCCCTGATGTTGAGGGGCCCTCGCCAGCAGGAGCATCCTCTGTGGGGGATGACAGTCATTAGCACACTATCATGTGGGTCACATACCACATGTACATAGTTTGGCCGCGCACAGGCTGGTGGGCCTCTGTGACATTCTGTACTGAGCTGCAGAGGCCACAACACTCACCTCCAAGGCGTGCCATTGCCCCCCTCTAGAGGCAGGCAAGGACCTCCGGGCAGTGCAGCCGCAACTCTCGACCCTTTTTCCGTAGGTCCTCTACCTGGGGGGGAAAGCAATGGGTGGAAGCATTATTGACCATATATCTCTGGTGAGTGCCCAACACATATCACACATCTCTGTGAGCAGCATCGTGCTGCTCCTGCTCCTCTGGCCAGTGTGTTCTCTACTAACTGTTGCCAGTTCCACCTGCATGTGTGGCTTTGGGTCTGGCCATGTGTGCAGTGCCACCTATGTGTACTGTGCGTTACACCCTGGACACCCCATACCCTGTTCCTACACTCTCCTTACATGACATGGCAGCACCATGCCACATGTGGTTTGGCCATGCTGGTGTCCAGGGGAGGTCTTACCTAACTCCCTGTGTGGTCTAGCAAACACATGTGTGTTTGCCAGACCTACACACATCATCCGACGCACCCGTCATGGTACCATGATATCCTACCACGCATGGGTGATGTGTTCTGACATAGAGCGGAAGGTGGCTGGCCTTGTGCACCTTGCCAGGCGCCAATACCATGACACTTGGCTTTCTACTATACCTCTATGGTCATGACTAGGGCCTCCTGTTATTAGGGCAGTTGTGGCTGACTACAACAGGAGCATTGCCCACCATACCTAGCTAGCCTATTAACATCTGTGCTCCTGTCTGGGGTTATGGCAGAGCTGAGAAACCCCAACAGGTACATGTACCCTTACACCAGCATCTATACTGTTCCTCTGCGATCAGGTATGGGACTCCTGGGGAGTGGGCAGATGTGTGACCTGAAACTGTGTACACTTCAATGATATCTAGAGTTGTTACAGACCTTCGTAATGAGGTCTCAGGGCTCCTGGGTGTGAGGTGGTTTAGAGCACATCCACAGCTGCACCTACCATACCATCAGGATACATAACAGACGTGTGTAATGAGGACTGGGCCTCTGGGGAATAGGGCAAATGTGTGACTTAAGCCGCCATAACCTACCACAATATCTAGATGCCATACCCACCTTTGCAATCAGGTCTCAGGACTCCTGGGGGTAGAGTGTCTTAGCACACTTCAACAGCAACATGCACCATATCACCAGGGTGACTGACAGAAAACTTTGAGCAGGTCTCAGGACTCCTGGGGGTAGGGTGGATTATAACACATCAAAAGCAACATAACCATACCACCAGGGTGACTGACAGACCACTTTGATGGGGTCTCAGGACTCCTGGGGGTAGGGCAGATGTTTTAACCTGAAAATGCACACACAACCATATCACCAGGGTGACTGTCAGACCACTTTGAGCAGGTCTCAGGACTCCTGGGGGTAGGGCAGATGTTTGAACCTGAAAATGCACACACAACCATATCACCAGGGTGACTGACAGCCCACTTTGATAGGGTCTCAGGACTCCTGGGGGTAGGCCAGATGTTTTAACCTGCAAATGCACCCACAACCATATCACAGGGTGACTGTCAGACCACTTTGAGCAGGTCTCAGGACTCCTGGTGGTAGGGCAGATGTTTGAACCTGAAAATGCACACACAACCATATCACCAGGGCAATGTTCCCTCTAATTTTCTGTAGGCTGTGTGCGCATAAAATATCAGCTGTGCAGCTTTTGAAGGAAGGTTAAATTTTTGTGCGCCACATAACGACACTCGGAGTTATATACTTTAAAATTTGACTACACATCAGAATACAGTATGCACACCACATTGATTTTAATCAAATTAAATGAAAATAGATGATTACTAAATGAAGCGGAAAATTTCTAGTAATTACAAAAACAACTTTTAAATTTTAAGACGTCTGTGTTGTTTTCTATCAGAATCAGAACCGTAATTTTTGTGCGCTCTGTTGTAAAGTATGTGCGCTCGCTCGGCGAGGTGTGTGCGCGTGCACACGTGCACAGCTTAGAGGGAACAGTGCACCAGGGTGACTGACAGCCCACTTTGATGGGGTCTCAGGACTCCTGGGGGTAGGGCAGATGTTTTAACCTGCAAATGCACACACAACCATACCACCAGGGTGACTGTCAGACCACTTTGAACAGGTCTCAGGACTCCTGTGGGTAGGGCAGATGTTTTAACCTGAAAATGCACACACAACCATATCACCAGGGTGACTGTCAGACCACTTCTGCAGATCTCAGGACTCCTGGGGGTAGGGCAGATGTTTTAACCTGAAAATGCACACACAACCATATCACCAGGGTGATTGACAGACCATTTGGAGCAGGTATCAGGACCCCTAGGGGTAGGGCAGATGTGTGACCCTGCAACTGCAGAACCTACCATATCAGCATGCTGTTTATCAGACCTCTTTAGGCAGATCTAGGGGCTCCTTGTGTTAGGGTGTATTTTAACACATCAACAGCAGCAGCTGCCATAACACCAGGCTGACATCTGGACCTCTGTGATCAGGTCCTTAGCCTCCTGGGGATAGGGCAAACCACTTTGATGTGATAAATAGGCAGTATATCACGTGGGTTTAACTAATAAACATAAATGAGATAGAATGCCTACACACAGGAGCATACACAGCTACAATCAACAATGGATATGTATATGGATATACTGACCTGTCCCCATACACTTACCTCACGTGGGTAGTCCGCAAGACGATTATAATGCCTGGTTATGCAGTCCCAGGCACTCCGTACGTGCCCCAGGTCCTGCTGCTTTGAGGAGCCAGGAAATAGTTTCCTCTGCCTAGTGCAGATCAGCCCTGCAAGGTGGCGTAGCTCCCTGCATGCAAAAGCTGGCTTTCTGGACTGAGTCGCCATTTTCAGCAATGCCTTGCTCATGCACGCATGCACGCACGTCGCATATGCACCACGCGCATCATTAAGGCGTGCTAGCAACGTGCCCATGCCTGTGCCACGGCTGGTACACAGGAAACGGTGGCGCCATCAACATATATATAAAGATCTATGCTGCAGACATACATTGCAGTAATGTGTCTGATGTTTCTTGACACAATTGGTTTATTATGCATTTATCTCAGTGTTGGCACACTGGGGTCTTAAACCCATCACCACTGGCTGTGAGGGCATTGTATTAACCAGTGTGCTATGCCCTTTTCACATAGCAATGGCTGGCTAAACAGTTACACAAGGTCATCTACATACACTTTCTACTCTGCTTACCAGGCTAGTGTACGGACACAGCTAGGGCACTTTACAGGGCACCTTGGTTTGTCCAACTGAGCTGCGGGTGTTTTGGGATGTGCACACGGATTTCAGATCTATGTCAGACTGCTACATGCATGGACAGCCGTATCCTCTTACAGTTATACTGACGGACGCACTTTGTATACAGCTCACCAGCTGATCTAGCAACCTGCAGCCCATGCCACTCTTCCAACATAACCACTGCATGCAACTGGCCACACCTTTGGACATATTGTCATCTGGTAACACGCTCTGATGTGATGATAATACACTATATCCTATACATCCTTATACATCAGTATTGAATCCATGACCTCTCCCACTGCGGTCAGTATATTCACCATTGTCCTGCAACGATATTGGTTGTAATTAAACTATGGCTAGCTACTCAACCAATGCAGGTCACCAGACACATCTGCTCACCGGATAAGAGTTTGCAACTCTGCAGCACATCAACTGGGTAGGGGGACCAAGCATGCATGTTACTGTTACAGTGTGCCTACTGACCATGCCATTGTGCATGTTCTGTGATCACCCTGAGAGTAAAATCATGGGGACAGCATGAACCGACCAGAGGGGAAGCAATATTAGACCTAGTCCTTAGTGGAACACCAGATGTAGTGCAAGAGATAAGGGTGTTGGGGCCACTTGGCAATAGTGATCATAGCATGATCGCCTTTGATTTAATTAGTGGAGGAGGGATAGTAAGGAAATCCACAGTACTACCCTTTAACTTTCGAAAGGGAGACTATGATAGAATGAGGAAAACAGTTAAGAAAAAACTAAAAGGAGCAGTTGCAAAGGTTAAAGACGTACATCAAGCTTGGGTGTTGTTGAAAAATACTATCTTGGAAGCCCAGACCAGCTGTATTCCACGCTTTAAGAAAAGTGGAAGGAAGTCCAAAAAATTGCCAGCATGGTTTAAAGCTGAGGTCAGAGAGGCTGTTGTTGCCAAAAAAGCATCTTTCAAGAAATGGAAAAAAGAGCCAAATGATGAAACCTGGAAACAGCACAAGCACTGGCAAGTCAAATGCAAGGCATTGATAAGGCAGGCAAAGAGAGAATTTGAGAAGAAGCTTGCTGCGGAAGCAAAAACGCGAAATAAAGACCTTTTCAAGTACATTCGTAGCAAAAAACCCGTGAGAGAGTCAGTTGGTCCATTAGATGATAAAGGGGTTAAAGGAGCACTAAGAGGCGACAAGGCGATAGCGGAGAGACTGAATGAATTCTTTGCTTCGGTCTTTACTGAGGAAGATGTAGGGATGTTACCCACGACTGAAGTGGTATTTAAAGGTGTGGAAGAATTGAAGGAAATATCGATACATCGGGAAGATGTCCTACAACTATTAGATAAACTGAAGAGTAGCAAATCACCTGGGCCGGATGGTATACATCCAAGGGTGTTGAAAGAACTGAAATTTGAGATTGCAGACCTGCTATCAGTAATCTGTGAACTATCATTAAAATCATCTCTAATACCTGAGGATTGGAGGATCGCCAATGTAACACCAATTTTTAAAAAGGGTTCGAGGGGTGATCCGGGAAACTACAGACCGGTGAGCCTGACATCAGTACCGGGAAAAATGGTAGAAACCATCATAAAAAATAAAATTACTCAGCATATAGATAGTCATGACCTAATGGGAGACAGCCAACATGGCTTTAGACAAGGAAGATCTTGTCTTACTAATCTGTTATGTTTTTTTGAAGGAGTGAATAAACAGGTGGACAAAGGTGAGTCGGTTGATATTGTGTATCTGGACTTTCAGAAAGCCTTTGACAAGGTCCCTCATGAGAGACTTTTGGCAAAACTAAAGAGTCATGGGATAGGAGGCAGTGTACTACTGTGGATCAGGAACTGGTTAAAAGATAGAAAGCAGAGGGTAGGGCTAAATGGCCAATTTTCCCAATGGAGAAAGGTGAATAGTGGTGTACCCCAGGGATCTGTGCTGGGTCCGCTGCTTTTTGACATATTCATAAATGACCTGGAAAGTGGAATAACGAGTGAGGTTATCAAATTTGCTGATGACACAAAACTATTTAAAGTTGTTAAAACCCAGGAGGATTGTGGAAAATTGCAAGAGGATCTTGATAAATTGGAAGAATGGGCATCAAAATGGCAGATGAAATTTAATGTGGAGAAGTGCAAGGTTATGCACCTAGGGAAGAACAACCCAAACTATGGTTACACGATGCAAGGTTCCACATTAGGAACCACCACCCAAGAAAAAGATTTAGGCGTCCTTGTGGATACCATGTTAAAACCCTCGGCCCAGTGTGCAGCGGCGGCCAAGAGAGCAAATAGAATGCTAGGTATGATAAGGAAAGGAATGGAAAATAAAACAAAAGATATTATAATGCCTCTATATCGTTCCATGGTGAGACCGCACCTTGAATATTGTGTGCAATTCTGGTCGCCATATCTTAAAAAGGATATAGCAATTTTAGAAAAGGTTCAGAGAAGAGCCACCAAAATGGTAAAGGGGATGGAAGGCTACTCCTATGAAGAAAGGCTAAAAAGGTTGGGGCTCTTTAACCTGGAAAAGAGACGGCTGAGGGGAGATATGATAGAAGTCTATAAATTAATGAACGGAGTGGAACGGGTAAACGTAGATCGATTGTTTACCTTATCAGAATATAGAAAGACTAGGGGACATGCAATGAAGCTACAGGGTAAACTATTTAAGACTAATAAAAGAAAATATTTTTTCACTCAACGTGTAATCAAACTCTGGAATTTGTTACCGGAGGATGTAGTAAAGGCTGTTAGTGTAGCTGGGTTTAAAAAAGGTTTGGACAAGTTCCTGGAGGAAAGGTCCATAAACCATTATTAAGAAGGGACCCAGGATATCAATGCTTGAACCAATACAAGCATTGTGGAACCTGTGTCCCTTGGGGAAACTGCTAGGTACGTATGACCTAGATTGGCCACTGTTGGAAACAGAATACTGGGCTTGATGGACCTTGGTCTGACCCAGTATGGCATATCTTATGTTCTTATGTTCTTATGTAGATGTTTGCAGTAGGTTTTGCTGCAGTTCATCATCACTGCCAGTGTATGGGGTATTCTTTGCAGACAGCCTTGGAAATTTTCTATGTACATTCCTATATGCCATTGATGTGTAGTCCATGTGGACCAGGATGCTCACAACATTATACATATTTAGTGTGGTTGCCATGGACACCTGTTTGTGAGCAGGGGTGTGTCTGGACTCACATGAGAATGATATACAGAGCAAGCCCACCCTCTGTGGGTCAGGGTGGGGAACATGATCTGGACACAACAGACACACATTATCATTGCTTCCAGTAGGGCCAGTTGAGCTAAATGATGACAGACTGTGGGTTCAGCAACCCACGGCCAACTAAGGAAAAGAGAGATGATGCAGATCTGAACATGGATCTCAACCACTGGCAGTGCAACTGGTCAGCTAAGCTACCCCCCCACTACATTCTGACATTCAACAGCAGAGGGCAATCAGTGTGCACCTGCTGCATCCTGCAGGGTGTTGCAGCCACATACATAGTGCATATTCTAAAAGGAACACTGTGCACCCTGGTGTGGGATCTGGGGCACACACCACAGAGCTATATCAATGATTGGACCCCAGAAAAGAAAACCCATAAATATCACTTGAGTACAATGCTATAGTACTATGGGGGAACCTGGCCATGCCATAGTCACTGCTCAGTCATGGTGAGAGTGACCTTCCAGCATGACATGCTGTGGCCACCCTGTCCGTGTAGGTGGTGGTCGGCCACTACAATGTCCTAGCCATTGCCCTATACCCTGTGCAGATGCATCCTGCCCAGGCCACCCTGTACGGCCCATACCCACGGTGCCTTGCTCCTCATTATGCACATTGGCAGCCTTACACTGGAGACAGTGCAAGCAGTGTGGGCTGAGTAAGGTGTAGGCAGCCACAACACACTGGATAGACAGACACACACTCCCACACCTATGCCAGCATTGTGCAAATATAGAGGCTTTTAGCAGCCCTGGCAACCACACCAGTCCTGGGCACGGTGCAGACATGGCTATGGTAAGCACTACTGTTGGGGTCACTTCCCGGGGTGGTAAACACTGTCAGAAACCAAAACTGAAACACATTCCACAAATATCAGAAAGGTTGCTATGATGCAGCTCTATCAGCAAATTGTGATTAACTTAGGAATTGTTATCTGCCATTAATCATAGCAACCTTTTGATATATGTGTAACGTATCCCCAAGTTTAGGGCGGCATTGCTAAGGTATGCAGGTGCTAGTATTGGGAGATGATGCTGCACGCAGGGCCCAACAGCCTGACTCTCCATGAGGCTTTGGATAGTGGAGCCTGTGGGTGTGGGTGTTTATGCCCCTGTTGGCTGCTGCTCTAGGGCAGAGGTTCCCAACTCCGGTCCTGGTGGGCCAAACACTGTTCGGGTTTTCATGCTGTCCCTAATGAATATGCATGAAATACATTTGCATACCATGGGGGCAGCACATACAAATGCAGCACAGGCATATTTATTAGAGACAGCATGACACCTGAATGATGTATGGCCCTCCAGGACTGCATTTGGGAAACTCTGCTCTAGGTATTGCACATGTTTATGGTGTCTGTGCTCTGTAGGGTAAAATATAGGCGTTTCATGCATGTTTATGTTATCTGCAATAAAGGTTCCATCTTTATTACCATGGTTTAGTGCTGGGTAAAATATGGGGACAGGGTTGGCAGGAGCCACTGCTGGGACTTGAACGTGTGACCTTCTATTCCTGAACACCCTGGCTGTGTGTACTGAACCACACTGTTGCCACAGGGATAGTTCTTTCCCTGGGGATACCATGACTGTTCGTTAGACAGACCTTGTCTGTTGCAGTGCACAGCACCCACCTAAATGAGGCTAGGCCATGGTCTGCTGTGGGCAGATGCCACTGCCGCCTCTGCTACCAGCACCCCTCCGCCACCATGCTGCCATGCAATTATGCCGGTGGTGCTGGTGGTGCGCAGTCCCAGGCCATCCAGTATGCCGATAGTCAGCTGCCTATGGTGTGGGTTCTCGGGTAGGGGCGCCTACATGGACATGCATGCTTCCCCCCCCCAGCACTGCCTGCCAATGTTATGTGCCCTTGGGGGTACCTGCTGGGTAATTTTCCCTGTGACACTCTGGGACATTCCCTAGTTATGCACCTAGGGAAGAACAACCCAAACTATGGTTATACAATGCAAGGTTCCACATTAGGAACCACCACCCAGGAAAAAGATTTAGGCGTCATTGTGGATAGCATGTTAAAACCCTCAGCCCAGTGTGCAGCGGCAGCCAAGAGAGCAAATAGAATGCTAGGTATCATAAGGAAAGGAATGGAAAATAAAACAAAAGATATTATAATGCCTCTATATCGTTCCATGGTGAGACTGCACCTTGAATATTGTGTGCAATTCTGGTCGCCGTATCTTAAAAAGGATATAGCATTATTAGAACAGGTTCAGAGAAGAGCCACCAAAATGGTAAAGGGGATGGAAGGATACTCCTATGAAGAAAGGCTAAAAAGGTTAGGGCTCTTTAACCTGGAAAAGAGACGGCTGAGGGGAGATATGATAGAAGTCTATAAATTAATGAACGGAGTGGAACGGGTAAACGTAGATCGATTGTTTACGTTATCAGAATATAGAAAGACTAGGGGACATGCAATGAAGCTACAGGATAAACTATTTAAGACTAATAAAAGAAAATATTTTTTCACTGAACGTGTAATCAAACTCTGGAATTTGTTACCAGAAGATGTAGTAAAGACTGTTAGTATAGCTGGGTTTAAAAAAGTTTGGACAAGTTCCTGGAGGAAAGGTCCATAAACCATTATTAAGAAGGGACCCAGGATATCAATGCTTGACCCAGTACAAGCATTGCGGAACCTGTGTCTTTTGGGGAAACTGCTAGGTACGTATGACCTAGATTGGCCACTGTTGGAAACAGGATACTGGGCTTGATGGACCTTGGTCTGACCCAGTATGGCATATCTTATGTTCTTATGACACACACTCATGCCCATGTTGGACCCTCGACAGTTGCTGTCTTGTTGCTTTACAGTTTCAGCATTCCTATGTGCCACCTAGGCATCTGCCTAGCCTGCACTGTGCCTCAGCTGGACCACAGCATGTGCCGCCTGAAACCCCCTGTATCCCATTTACAGCATCAGTACAGTTGCCCTTTCCGACGTGCCCACTCTCCTGTTACTGCACATGTGCATGCCATAACAAACCTACCCAATATAGACCCTGATCAGCACTATTTCAATGTGGGATCATTCACTTTGTAGGGGGACAGAGAATAGACACTTCCAAACATGATATCTTCTTTTTTGAGCTTTGTCAGTGGTGTTGCTTTATGTTTATCATTAACATCACTTTTGGCCAGCTTGGTTATTGGGCTTTTGGATGTGGTTCTGGTTCTTTTATATGTTTATTTGCCTTTTTGTTCCCTGCACATGTATCACAACTATCACTTTTTCTTGGTTTCCCTGCCTTTGCTGCACATTGCTGACTGAAATGGTTTCTCTCTCCTGCAAATGTGCCTTAACGCGAGGGTTTCACTGGCGTTAGTGTTCAGACGCAGATTCCACAGCATTAGTGTGCCTGGAGCCTCTCCCCTCCCACTCTCTGCCCATTGACCCCTTCTCTCCGCCCTCTGGGAAGCCTTACTCCACCCTTCAGACCCGGATTTCACAGCGTTAGTGTGCCTTAACGCCGCGACTGCGTTATCGAGCAATAAGTGATGTTATCGCGTGATAATTTAACATTATCGTGCGATAACATCACTTATCGTGTGATAATACCGCCGCTGCGATGTTAGCGCCGTTTAGTAAACATACACCTTTGTAAGTTATAAATAACAGTTTAATGTAATTTTTGTTGGTTAATTGTAAACCGCCCTTGATCACTGGAAGGGGAGGTATAGAAAAACATATAGATAAATAAAATAAAATAAAATAAATAAATAAATAAATAAATAAGTAGCTGAAAAGGTGAAGAAAAAGAGGGAGGGCTTCAGGAAATAGAAGAGATCACAGAAGAGTAAGACAGGCATCTATATTTGGAAAAACTTAGAGAAGCCAGCAAAGTAGTCAGGAAAGCAAAGATGCAGAAAAAAGAAGAAAGAGCCAATGTAATAAAATCCGTGAATAGGACATTTTTCAGATAAGTTAGTGAGAGGAGGAAGGGCAAAAGTGATATTGTCAGACTCAAGGGTGAAGGAGAGAAATATGTAGATACGGATGAGAATAAAGCCGAATTGATTAACAGATATTTCTGTTCTGTGTACACAGATGAAGGGCCAGGAGCGGGACCTCAGAAAACACCCACAAATAGGAACAGAAACAACGGGGATCTCAAACAATTTTCAGAAAACTGTGTTCGTGAGGAACTAGCTAAACTAAAAGTAGACAAAGTGATGGGTCCGGAGGAGATACATCCAAGGATACTGAGGGAACTTGGGGACGTTATACTGGTTTCACTGTCTGACCTTTACAATGCTTCTTTGGAGTTGGGAGTGGTGCCAGAAGACCGGGGAAAGGCTTATGTGGTCCCTTTACACAAAAGCGGATGTAAGAATGACATTGAGGACTAAAGGTCGGGTAGTCTAACCTCTGTGCTTATTAAATTATTGGAAAGGCTACTAAAAGAGAGTATAGTGAGGTTTCTGGAGTCCAATGGATTGCAGGATCCAAGGCAGCATGAATACACCAGAAGCATATCTTGTCAGGCAAATCTGATTGATTTCTTTGACTGGCTGACAAGGGATTTGGGAGAGCTCTAGATGTGGTGTACTTAGATTTCAGGAAAACCTTTGACAATGTTCCACAGAGGGGACTTAGGGATGGACCCTAAAGTTACTGATTGGGGTAGAAATTGGTTTTGTGGAAGGCGACAAAGGGTACAGGTAAATGGAGTTCACTCTTAGGAGAAGGAGGTTACCAGTGCTGCATGGATCCGATTCTTTTTAACATCTTTGTTAGTAATATTGCAGAAGGGCTATCGGGTAAGGTTTGTCTCTTTGCAGAAGATACCAAAATCTGCAATAGACACCCAGGAAGGAGTAGATAACATGCAGAGGGATCTAGCTAAGCTTGAAGAATGGTCTAGAATATAGCGGCTGAAATTTAATGCTAAAAAATGCAGGGTCAAGCATTTGGGCTGCAAAAATCCAAAGGAGTGGTACAGTGTAGGGGGTGAGGTACTACTATCCACAAAAGAAGTGCAGGACCTGGGTGTAATTGTGTCTGACGATCTTAAAGTAGCTAAACAGGTAGAAAAGGCAACTGCAAAAGACAGAAGGATGCTTGGGCGTATAGGGAGAAGATTGGCCAGCAGAAAAAGGTGAAAATGACTCTGTATAAGTCTCTGGTGCGACCTCAATTGGCGAATTGTGTGCAATTCTGGAGACCGCACCTTGAAAATGATATAAACAGGTTGGAGTCGGTGCAGAGGGTGGCTTCTAAAATGGTTAGTGGTCTTCATTATGAAGCATATGAGGACAGACTTAAAAATCTTAATATGTATACTTTAGAGGAAAGGCAAGATAGGGGAGAGATGATAGAGATGTTTAAATAGCTCCATGGTATAAATGCACAGGAGGAGAGTTTCTTCCGATTGAAAGTAAATTCTGCTATAAGGAGACATAGGATGAGGGTGAAAGAGGATAGATTCAAGAATAATACACGGAAATATTTTTTTACGAAAAGAGTGCTAGATGAGTGAAATAGTCTCTCAGTGGAGGTGGTAGAGACAAGGACAGTATCTGAATTCAAACAAAGCATGGGACAAACACAGAGGATCTCTAAACAGGGGACTATTGTAGTTGATTGAAGGGCAGATTAGATAGGCCATGTGGTCTTTTTCTAACATCATATTTCTGTTTCTAAAGCTCTTTTGAAAGATATGGGGCCCGATATTAAAATAAAGCTGAGCTCCTAATTTTGTACCCTTTAGAGATCCTCTATGTTTGTCCCATGCTTTTTTTGAATTCAGATACTGTCCTTGTCTCTACCACCTCCCCTGAGAGACTATTCCACCCTAATTTCTTAAAATTTATGTTGCTAAATTTAGGTCTGCCATTCATTTGCTTAGATTTGTGAGTCTAATTTAGGAGCATAGTTCTGAAAATCAGCGCAAAGCTCCTCACTTTTTCCCCACCTAACGTCTGTCCCTGTTGCCACCCACTTTTTATGTTCCTAAAATTTGGAATTTATTGAAATTTTTAAAAAAATATTTAGGCTTTCAACCCTAGTGAATTTTCAAAGAGGCCAATTTAGGAGCATAACTCTCAAAGAGAGGAGCATAAATTCTTTGAATATCTGGCCAGTGGTTTCTAAATATTTGTTTTGTATTTTTGCAGTGCTTTAAAGTATTCAGAGCCCCTTGATGCAGTCCTTGTGGACAAAAAAAAAAGCTTGTGCCAGGATGTTGCTTTGGCAGACAAGTTTGATACCTCAAGAAGTTATTCTAGATAAGTGTTTTTTTACTTTACATTTTTTTTGCTGTAGATGCATTTGGACTTGATTATTGTGTTGGAAAGTGGCACATCATGAGTACATTTAAAGGCTGGAGGTTGGAATAATGATGAATAACAGCCCTTATGAATGTGTCTTTTTCCCTTTCCTTTTTATGTATTTTGCAGAAGATTTAGGGTAATATGTGCCTTTGTGCTTTTCGGAAACTTATCCAAGACAGAGCCAGAAGCTGATGGCAGCAGAGACATGGCCTATACCTCCAAGGTGAAAATAAACACAGCTTTGCCACCTGTTCTTCAGAGAGCGGAGGGATATCCTAATGGCTAGAGTAGCAGGCTAGAACCTGGAAAGCCAGGCTTCAAATCCCACTACTGCTTCTTGTAAACAGAGGCAAGTCACTTAATTCACCATTGTTTCAGATATAGACCTAGTTTGTAAGCTCTCTGGGGATAGGAAAATGCTTCCTGTACCTGAATTTAACTCATCTTGAACTTCTGAGAAAATGCATGAGCTAAAACATAGCCAAAATGCTCAAACATGCGTGGCAGACAGCAATGAGAAGCCACCATTACTTGGACTGCACTGATGATACAACTTCCTGGAACAGCCACATAAACAACTTTAATGCTTGAAATTAAACCAGTTAATAAGGTCTTGTGTTGGTCTCTTTCTGAGAGTCATTTGCAACATCTGCTGTTATTATCTAGCTTATGTCACATCTCTTTTTGTGAAGGAAAGGAACTTCTATACTTCCGGCATTTGGCAGAAATCTACCCTTGAGATATCAATTGATGTCTTGTGGTGCACAGCTGCAAGTTCCATGAAAATATTCTGTGGGCAATAAAGACTGAATTATATTCTAAGGCAGAATCAGCAAGTTGCTGAGTATCCTCAAACATAAGCAGAAGCCAAGAGCAGCAAGGACACCACAAATACAGCCAAGGTGGAAACAGCAAAGAAAACGCAGCTTTGCCTTCTATACCTGATTCAACGTTATATTCAAATATGAGTAAGAGTCAATAATGCAAAGTCACGACTGCTTGGACTAAACCGGTGGCACTGCTTCTGGGAACAGTTATGAAAATGCCTTTAGCACTTCAAATGGAACCAATAATTAAAATCTCAGTCATTGCTGCTTTGGGGTGAATTTTGGGCACAGCTTATAGAACCTGGCAATACTTACTTAAATTAACACTCTTACTTACTCTTTTCTTTAATAAAATGCTTCCTTAATGGGATAGAATTTCTTATTTGACTTTAAAGTCAGCACCTGCTCTATTTCAATGGCTAGTTTTACTAGAGATTAAAGCCTCTTCCAGGGTCGTACCAAAGACTGTGAGTGGTGTGGTTGCACAGCGGGGGCTGATGTTATGATTGGGCTTCCAGGAAGCCTGAGAAGAGCAAGTTTGTGTGGCTGGCTGGGTGGGGTGGAGTGGAATGGGTAGGCTAGTTTAAGCATCAGGCTTATGAATTACACCTGCTATGTTTCAAGCTTTATACAGTCCCGATCTCTCCTGTCCTTTCATATTCCTTCAGCAGTTCAGAATTCTTTTTAGAGCAGAAAAAGATCTTTTGGCTGCAGCTGCAGCTCAGAATTGTAAAATAAGTATGACAAGTTTGAAAGCTTCACTGAAGCCTACTGAACAGAGACTAGTATTTGTTAGTATTAATTTATGGATTTCATGGGGATATTTGCTTCGGTCTCTGAATATGTGTACATTATTATCAGCTCATTCTTAAAGATCAAAAAAAAAATGAACCCAATAAACCCAGCCAACAGATCAATAACCACAGAAAGGACGAGGCAGAAAGAACACCATAGGTATATAGATTAATCAACAATAGTTTTTGGTCAGACTACTCGCAGAAAGGACAATTCTTCTTCAAATGAAATGTCCATTTTAATAAAACTTTTTGCAGTAAAAAGCAAGCAGCGGTATTTAGCTGCAGGGCAGTACTGAGCCAGAATCGCGCCCTGTGCAACTTACACATCAGGCGCGCGACCCCCCCCCCCTCCTCCCCATACCTCCATCCAGTCACTGCCTGCTCCTACCCTGCTGCTATCACCCTCTGTTTTCTCCACAGTGGCACTGGCAGCAGGGCAAGAGCTGGCAGTTCCAGATGGAGGTATGGGAGGGGGGCATGCCCCATGTGCAAGTTGCCTGCAGCAGCAGCAGATCTGATCCCGCCCTGCTCTGACGCCACATCAGAGGAGGAAGGGACCAGACCTACATAAAGACTCATGAAAAGGCTTAGGGGCACATTTCAGCTCCCTGCTGTTGCTCTGCCGCTGCTGAGAGAACAAAAAGTGGTGGTGACAGGGCAACAGCAGGCAGCTGAAATGCATCCCCTAAGCTTTTGCACTCTGTGCATCTGCACCGTTCACACGGGGCTAAATACAGTACTACTTAGCTGTATGACCACTGATAAAGATTCCTGACATTCAATCTATAAAATTTCGTCAAGTAAAAAGCAAGCATAAGCTTCTTCAGACTGATGCAATCTATTGTTGGTTAATCTATATATTTATGGTGCTCTTTCTGCCTGGTCCTTTCTGTGGTCATTTTTAAACACTAACAAAGCCAAAAAGTTAATGCTCTGTTTCTTTCAAAAGAGAGAGCGTCCTCTGGGCAAGCTTAGGCATGTGTTATGAATTTTGAAAGATCTAGAAAAGCTACAGATTACAATCATGCCGTATCTGAAAACCTCTCTCAGTTGGAGTAACAAGTAATCCATGACTTCATACAGCAAGCATTCTGAGTATTAGCTTGAAATTTAGTTCCCTCTGTCAAGGTCCATATAGTTTAGGAATGTGTACAGGTCTTGAATTTTCAGACGCTTTTGGTTTGTTTCACACATTTGAGTTAACAAAAATGTGTTAATGCACTTTAGAAATTTATAAAATGCATAAAACAGTTTTATGCATGTTCATTTGCAAATTAATGTATGGGAAACAAGTTTAACACCCACTAAATGTTGTCTTTGTTGATGTTATAGAGCTTTTCCAACATTGACTTCCACAGATATAGTCAATTTGATTTTTGTACAATCCATATTTTCCTACCACTTTGCCTTCTTCTTTGTTGCCAACTTTTGTGTTCCAGTCACCTATGATTATCAAGATATCCTGTTTGCATGTTCTGTCAATTTCAGCTTGTACTTGTTCATTGAAATCGACTTCATCTTCTTCTGCAGCTGTTGTTGGGGCATATTCCTGAATTATATTTGTGTTGATGGGCATTCCTTGTAGACGAATAGAAATTAAGCGTTCACTGATTGCATTGTATTTCATTACAATTCTTGCAGATTTCTTCGTGATTATAAATGCAACACCATTTCTTCTTTGTCTTTCATTTCCAGCATAGTAGACTATGTGATCATCAGATGTAAAGTGCCTGATGCCAGTCCATTTCAGTTCGCTGATACCCAACAGATTGAGTTGTACACATTCCATTTCATTCTTGGCCACCTACAGCTTCCCATGGTTCATACTTCATACATTACATGTCCCAATATGTAAGACATCTTTGCAGCTTCTGATTCATTTCATGCGCAGCTACATCAGCAGTCAGACGTCCTGAGGGCTTTGATCCAACCACATCATAAATGCTGGCTTTACTCTGAAAAGTCTTCAGCTCCTCCCCAGTAGTCAGTTGAGTGCCTTCCAACCTGGAGGTCTCATCTTCCAGCACTATAGTGCAATTGTTTTGTTGTGAATATAACTACTACTACTACTGCTACTACTACTACTGAGCATTTGTTTAGCACTACAAGACCTACATAGCCCTGCACAAACATGTAAGAGACAGCCCCTGTTCATCAGAGCTTACAATCTAGTCAAGACAGACAACACAAGGGAAACACAAGGAGATCAGGTGAATCAAGATCGGAAAGCGGTAGCAAAGAGGTGAGTTTTCAGCCTGGATTTGAAAAGGGTCTGAGAAGGCACCTGACGTACAGACTAAGGCAATTTGTTCCAGGCACAAGGTGCAGCAAAGTGAAAGGAGCGAAGTCTGGAGTTAGTAGAATAGAATGGCACAGACAGAAGTGATTTGCCAGAAGAGTGGAGTTCCTGAGAAGGGGTGTGGGGAGAGATAAGAGAGGAAATGTAGTGAGGAGCTGCAGAGTGAATGCACTTATAGGTCAAAAGGAGAAGTTTGAACTGGATGCAGAAATGGATGAGGAGCCGATGAAGTGACTTGGGAAGAGGGGTAATATGAGCATGATGAGGCTGGCGGAAGACCAGCAAGGAGTAGATTACAATAGTCAAGAAAGGAGATGATTAAGGAATGGATAAATGTCTTAGTAGTGTGTTCAGAAAGGAATTGGCAGATTTTGTTGATGTTATAGAGAAAGAAACAACAGGTCTTAGCTATCAGATGGATATTTGTGGAGAAGGAGAGAGAAGAGTCAAAGATGACTCCCAAGGAGGTTGCGAGCTGAGGAAACAGGAAGGAGTAGAGAGATATTCACAGAGACTGAGAAAGGAGGAAAAGGATAGGAGGTTTTAGGGGGGAAAATAGGAATCTTGGTTTTGCCATGTTCAATTTCAAGTGGCAGTGAGATATCCAAGCAGCAATGTCAGAAAGACAGGAAGAGTTCCAGGTCTGGATTGCTGGAGAAATTTCAGGTGTAGAGAGGTAGATCTGGGAGTCATCAGGGTAAAGATGGTACTGAAAGCCATGGGAAGAGATGGGCGCACCAAGGGACTGGGTATAGAGAGTGAAAAGGAGCAGACCCCAAGACAGATCCTTGGGGTACAGCAACTGAGAGCAGGATAGCATCAGAGGAGGATCCACCAGAAGAAACACAGAAAAAGCAATGGGAGAAATAAGAGGAGAACAAGGATAATACAGATCCCTTAAAACCAAGCGAGGACAGGGTATCAAGGAAGAGGTTGTGGTCAACAGTGTCAAAAGCAGCAGAGAGGTCAAGAAGGATGATGACTGAATAAAGGCCCTTGGAGTTTGTTAGGAACAAGTCACTGGAGAATTTGGCAAGAGCCATTTCAGTAGAATGTAAAAGCCGAAAGCCAGATTGTAAAGGATCCAGCAGGGCTTGAAAAGAGAGAAAGTCAAGGCAACGGCAATGAACCGCACATTCAAGTAGTCTAGAAATGAAGGGGAGTAGGGAGCTGGATCGAAAGTTAGAAGGACAGGTAGGATCAAGTGAGGGTTTCTTGAGGAGAGGTGTAACTACAGCATGCTTGAAGGCTGCAGGTACAGTTGCAGTGGAGAGCGATAGTTTGAGAATATGAGAGATGGAAGGGATAACAGTAGAGGAGATGGGGCTTAGGAAATGGGTGAGAATAAGATCAGAGGAGCAGATAATGAGTTTGGAGGAGGAAAGAAGGTGTGTGATTTTCCTCTCAGAGATCATTGAAAAGGAAGAGAGGGTAGCAGAGGTAGAGGGGGAAAATTGGGAGTGAACAGGGGGAGGAGGAGAAGGAGGAAAAGTAGCTGACTTTGTGGGGAATTGGAGGGTGATTTTGTGGATTTTGCCATAGAAATAATCAGCCAGGGTTTGAGCAGAAAGGGAGGGAAGGAGGGGTCAGAGGAGGAGGCACCTTGAGGAGGAAGCTGAGAGTAGTAAAGAACGGCAAAGGTCAGAAGCAAGAGATTTAGTCAGATGGACATAAAAGTCTTGTTTCTGAGTGCTATGGCTGACTGGAAAGAGACAACCATGAATTTGAAGTGTAGAAAGTCTACAAGGGAGCGGGATTTGAGCCAAGCACACTCAGCTGAATGGCCACAGGAATGTAGATAGTGGGTAGTGGAAGAAAGCCAGGACTGGCGTATAGTATGCCTCACATGACGTGGCATGGGCGGAGTAAGAGCATCCAGAACAGAGGAGAGTGCAGCATTATAGGAAGCTACTGCCTCATCAACAGATGACAGTGGAGGAAAAAGATGATGAAACAGTGGAGGAGAGAACCAAAGGGTCAATAGCATGAAGATTTCTAAAGAGGTTGGAGGAGACAGGACGAGGTTGAGGCAGAGGGTGATGAAGAGTGAAGCTTAGCAAATGATGGTCAGATAAGGAAAGAACTGAGGTACAGAAGTTTGAGGGTAAGTAATTAGAGAAAAATACAAGGTCAAGGCAGTGGCCATGATGGTGAGTGGGGGCAGTAGAGCAAAGCTGGAGGTCGAATGAGAAGGTAAGGGAAAGGAGCATTAAAGCATAAGGATCAGAGGGGTTATCAACATGAATGTTAAAATCCCAGAGAATAAGAGTGGGGGAAGAGGAATCCGGAAAGAAAGAAAGCCAAGAGTCAAAGTCAGTGAGAAAGGTAGAGGTAGACTTGTAAAGAGGTCAATAAATAACAGCTACCCAGAGAGGTAGTGGAATGAAAAGATGGATGGAGTGGACTTCAAAGGAGGGAAAGGAGTGAGACTGAGGCAGCAGGAGGGGTTGGAATTGGCAGGAAGGAGAAAGTAGAAGCCCAACACCACCACCATGGCCAGTGGGACGAGGCATAAGTGAGAACTGATAACCACCATGACAGAGAGCAGTGACAGCTGCCGTGTCTTCTGGGGGTATCCAGGTCTCGGTTAGAGCAAGAAGATGGAGAGCATTAGAGATAAAGAGATCATGAGTAAAAGCAAGTTTATTTGAGATGGAGTGTGCGTTCGACAAGGCACATGAGAAAGGGAGAAAGAAAGGAACATAAGAAAATAAGATATGCCATACTGAGTCAGACCAAGGTCCATCAAGCCCAGTATCCTGTTTCCAACAGTGGCCAATCTAGGTCATGCGTGCCTAGAAGTTTCCCCATAAGACACAGGTTCCGCAATGCTTGTACTGGGTCAAGCATTGATATCCTGGGTCCCTTCTTAATAATGGTCTATGGACCTTTCCTCCAGGAACTTGTCCAAATCTTTGTTAAACCCAGCTACACTAACAGCCTTTACTACATCCTCCGGTAACAAATTCCAGAGTTTGATTACATGTTGAGTGAAAAAATATTTTCTTTTATTAGTCTTAAATAGTTTACCCTGTAGCTTCATTGCATGTCCCTTAGTCTTTCTATATTCTGATAACGTAAACAATCGATCTACGTTTACCCATTCCACTCCGTTCATTAATTTATAGACTTCTATCATATTTCCTCTCAGCCGTCTCTTTTCCAGGTTAAAGAGCCCTAACCTTTTTAGCCTTTCTTCATAGGAGTATCCTTCCATCCCCTTTACCATTTTGGTGGCTCTTCTCTGAACCTTTTCTAATAACGCTATATCCTTTTTAAGATGCAGCGACCAGAATTGCACACAGTATTCAAGGTGTGGTCTCACCATGGAACGATATAGAGGCAAAAAGGAGAGGGATATGAATAAGATTAGAGGTGTTGCGTGAAGATCTCTTCTCAGAGTGTGACAAAAGTCTAGGGGGGCCAGGGTTGGGGCTGATATCTCCATATGAGAGAAGGAAACGGAGTAGAAGAGTGTGGGGCAGAGAGGAGACAGAGGAGAATATCCATTGGGTTTTCGTGGCAAGATACTGAAGTAGATTGTCAGGCCTTTCTTCCATGCAGGTAATTCTAGTGTTGTTGCCGTTATCACAAAAATGTGATCCTCCACCGCCAACCCTGTCCCATTCTGCTGCTGCCCAGATGGATGGTTTGTCTTCGTCTGGCACCATCTTGGGAGACCTAGTCAGTAGTTAAGCTACTGATAGCTTAGCTCTCAGCATCACTGATGCACACAAGCCCTCACAGCATGACAAGCTGCAAATCAAGTGAGGGAAATTGACTATTAATGCACATGAATTAATGAAAGTCATGCATATGAGCACCGGCACTTTTTTTTCTAGGAAAAATGCACTGTTTAAGGCACACTAATGAACTGAATACTTGCTTGCAAATGCACATCCCTACTATATTTCTGAAATAGTTTGCTCTGATTACAGTAGAATTATTCTACTTTTTTTTCCTTTTTCTGGCAGAAGAAAATATTAAATCATTTTGCTTGTAAAACTGAAGACATTTGGATGAAAAAAGAGTAAAGCAAAAACTGTCAAGAGGAAGGAAAACTCAAAATCATTGAATCTATGATGGTAACCTCATGTAATAGATTGCTTCACCATCCCATTCTTTACCATTATTAATTATATCTTCATATACTTGTCCATTCTCTTTCATGATATTGATAAATCAAGAACTGTAATTCTATATTGTAGTAACCATTTATTAACCAAGTTCTTGGTTTTGATTTTGTGAAAAATGCAGCTATTGCATCCTGGGCAAGATTTACTAACGTGCACTACCACATATGTTATTATTACTATTATTAGTAGTATTATTTTAATTAGCTCATACCCTTTTCACAGGTTCAAGATGACTACATTCAGATGCTGTAGTAATTTCCTGTCCCCAGAGGGCTTATAATCTAACAGGCTGATGCAGAAGGCTGGCACTGAAGTCGCCCGCTATCAACTTTTTATGCCAATTTGCAGCACGTGACATCAGTGCCAGTGTCTGGGTTGTTGTTCGGTGGTTGTAGGCTGGGACAGGTGTGAGACCCACATGTCTGGTATTAGGCTTTACATGTGGCATTGACACGTTTTTCCCCAAAGTACAAATGCACTAGGGATGGCACCTCCAGTACATCGGTGCTTCCGGCCATGTTACACTCTCCTCTGCTGCCTTCCTTCCTTCAGTCCATCCACTGCCACCACTGCTGCTGCCGCCAAGGTAACAGGAAAAGAGGTAGTGGGGCAAGGGCTGACTGGGCAGGCAGTGTTGGAGAGGAGCTGGCTGGTCATGAAGAGGTGGGGTAAGATGCGGAGATACGGGACATGGGTGGATAGGGGCAGAAGGGCTATGTTGGGCATGGGAAGATGGGCAAATGACATAAGACTAATGTCATGGGGGGGCATCAGGTTTGCAAGTCGCACAGGGTGCATTTATGGCTTGGTATGGCCCTGATGACTACTACTATTTATCATTTGTATAGAGCTACAGGGCATACTCAGTGCTGTACATGTACAAATAAGAGATAGTCCCTGCTCGTCAGAGCTTATAATCTAATTTAGACAGACCACACAACACAACTGGGAACTAGGGTAATTCAAGAGGAATCACAAGATACAGATAGACGATAAGCAGGAGAATAAGGGGATCAGGATCCAAATTCAGCCTTGAAGAGGTGGGATTTTAGCCTGGATTTGAATAGGGCCAGAGATGGAGCCTGGCGTACTACTCGGGTAATTTGTTCCAAGCATATGGAGCAGCAAAATGGAATGAGTGAAGTCTAGAGTGCTAGCCCTACCTCATCAGGAATCTAGGGTCAAGACTCCCCTTCACTTGTCTGGAGACTTGATAGCCTGCCAAGAATTCTTGAATCATTGTTCCATCATATTCAAGTTAAAGTCCTCATGTTTCTCTGACCACATACTACATTTTTCACTGTTGATTGGGAAGGCATTAGCTTGGCTGTCTCCACTTTGGGAAAGACAGGCCCAATCGTCATGCCTTCATTTATGCTTTTAAGAGAATTTGATAACCCAGGCGATCCCGATGGGGGTGAGAGCGGGAGCTCCCCCTTCCTTCTCAGGCCAGCCAATCAGCCAGTGACAACGGCTGTAAAACCGCCGCTTCAGGGGGCGCGCAGGACAACAGCGATCCTGATGGGGGTGAGAGCGGGAGCGCCCCCTTCCTTCTCAAGCCAGCCAATCAGCCAGTGACAACGGCTGTAAAACCGCCGCTTCAGGGGCGCGCAGGACAACAGCGATCCCGATGGGGGTGAGAGCGGGAGCTCCCCCTTCCTTCTCAGGCCAGCCAATCAGCCAGTGACAACGGCTGTAAAACCGCCGCTTCAGGGGGCGCGCAGGACAACAGCGATCCCGATGGGGGTGAGAGCAGGAGCTCCCCCTTCCTTCTCAGGCCAGCCAATCAGCCAGTGACAACGGCTGTAAAACCGCCGCTTCAGGGGGCACGCAGGACAACAGCGATCCCGATGGGGGTGAGAGCGGGAGCTCCCCCTTCCTTCTCAGGCCAGCCAATCAGCCAGTGACAACGGCTGTAAAACCGCTGCTTCAGAGGGCGTGCCCGCACCTTGCGGGCCTCGCCAGAGGGCCCTTTGGCGTGGCCCTTAGGCGTTGGACCGTGGTGGTGTACATCGATATCATGGACTGGATCATGATGCCTACATTCGTGGTAACTTGCTGTTCTTGTTCTTCTCCTTATCTATTTGACTGTTTCTTCCTCTACACTGTCCTATCTTACAAATGGCGTTCTTTTCCTATTTCCTCAAATATGTAGTATTGTAAACCGCTTTAATGCCTTTTGGTCTGAGCGGTATATCAAATGAGTAATGAACATAATAATAAACATAAACAGGCCAAATAGCTTTCACCTTCTCTGCCCTTTTCTGAATGAAACAGGGAATCCATATAGTCGGACAGTCTGATAGCAGATATTGTTACAAAGATTAGCTGAGTTAAGCGTAGGAGGTACAGTATTGAAATGGTTTACCTCCTATATAACTGGTAGGTTACAAGTGAGAACCCAAAATGGTTCATTCAGATAGTTTGAGTTGGACTCAGGTGTACCTAAAGAATTTGCTTTGTCTGCCTTCATTTTTAACAGTTATATGATTCCACTTTGTATTAAACCGCATGAGCTGAATATTCTTTTTCACCTGAATGCTGATGATGTTCTGTTATTTTGTCCATATAAAAACACAGCCTCTGTAAAATCTTTAAAGCTCCTGTCTGATTTTAATAGTATTTTACACTAGTGTACTGATAATGGTCTCTCCATTAATTTCAGTAAAACTGAAGCATTGGTTATCTTTAGGGATATTAAATAATAAATCTGGCAGGATATGATGTTCAGTAAAGGATGAAATTCTTTACTTAGGAATAGTATTAAATCGAGGGTTACCATTCAAGCCACATGTGAAGAAGGTTGTTTGAAATATTTAATATAAATTCCAAAGTGTTGGGAAATCGAGATGTGTGCTTGGTCACAACTGTTTTCAGGATGTTATGTAATGTCTAACATTACTTGGTCTAGATTACTGTATTGTAATTCATGGTGGGTTACCTAATATTCTAAGGGCAATGCAGTTGGCACAGAACTCTGCAGCAAGGTAGATTGCTTGTTTATGCTGATATAACTATAAACTCCCTGACATTGGCTGAGATACATTGGCTTCCAGTGCAATATTGTATCCAATTTAAAACTCTGCCTGATTTTCAGATGCTATATATATATATGGAATAGTAGGCATTTACATTTTCCCTGGGTCAAGTACTATGTTTGAATGAGCAATAGCTACTGAGCATTCCATTATTAAAATCTTTTAAATAAATAATAGCCAAGCAAGTATTCTTAATAGCCGATCCTAAAATGTGCAATAGTCTTCCTCAAGTATTGCAACAAGAATCAGAATTTTATTTTTCAGAAGAACTTACCCCTAGTTACACCTGTTTCTTTCCAAGTTCCTATTCCTGTTATTTGTAAACACAAATCAAGTCATTTGAAATGTGTATGTAAAATGTTCCATGTAAACCGCACTGATGGAAAATAGCGCGGTATATAACAAAATGTAAATAAATAAATAAATTAAATAAACTTGAAATCATTGTTTTATAACACTGCTTTATTTAAGATTATTTTTTAACTTTGCAATGTCATTCTTATTTGTATAGGTGTTTAAAATATGCATGCATCTTTGTGAACCGCCTAGAAGTCATAAATAATAAATAATGAAATGAAAATCTTTATGAGGCCTGGAATCTAATTTAAACCAGATGGAATGATGACTGGAAAGCTGCCTTCAACCCGAGATGGCCATTATAGAGATAATTTTATAAGGAGCCGCACAAAGTTACTTATCATTAATGATGTAAGTCATGTATTTTCCACAACCTTTGTGCATGGATGGGCTTTTACTCATGTACTTTAGGTGGTCACTATATTGTAAAGTACACATTTATAGTTGTGGTCAATATTATTGGCACCCTTGCAGTTCAACTCCTTAATGTCCAATATCTCCTAAAAAAAATGGCCAGTGGAATGGCTTTGGACTATATATCCAATCCCGTCAGTCAGGCTTTTGCCCCGGGCATAGCTCTGAAACTGTCCTACTTTCCTTTCTTAATGAAATTCATGAATCCCAAGACTGGGACATTTCTTTGGCTGTTTCACTCGATCTCTCTTCTGTCTTTGATTTGGAAGATCATGTCATCTTCCTTGATTGGGTGCACCCTCTTGGGATCCATGGTTCCGTTTATCGCTGGTTTCGCTCTTTTTCTGTACTTGGTGATCCCTCTTCCCACCCTGTTCCTCTCACTTGCGGTGTTCTATACTTGCTCCCTTTTTAATGTTTTTCTCACTCCCCTGACAATCATTATTCAGCAGTTTGGTATCTCTGCATATTACTATGTAGATATTATATTACTTCACCACACTAGTCCATTCGCTTCTGACATATCCTCCTTGAACATCTGTCTGGCGCGCGTCTCCTCTTGGTTGTCCGAAAATTTCCTCCACCTTAATTCTTCCAAGTCAGCTGCTATCTGGTTCCCCATATCCAGTCCATCTACCTCAATGGCCCTTTCCCTTCCCTCTGTCCCTATTCCACTATTTGCTCCACTACCTCTGGGTTATTTTAGACTCTTCTCTCACTTTTCATGCCCATATCTCAGTTTTGATCCAAAATTCCTTTTTCTCCCTTCGCCGTATTCATGCTTTCACACTTTTCTGTCTCCCTCTTCTCTTATGACCTTTCTCATTGTGTTAGTCATGTCTATACTAGATTATTATAATACCATTCTTCTTAGTCTCCCACAATACCAGATCCACCAGTTACAGTTAGTCCAAAACACAGCCCCCGTATCATTGCCCATGCCACTCGTTTTGGTCACATAACTCCATTGCTCATCCATTTCCATTGGCTTCCCCACTGCTACCATCCCCAGTATAAACTCCTGATTTTGGTACATAAGGCCTTAACAAACCAATATTCCCACTTACGTTTCTGATCATTTGCATTTTTACATTCCACCCTGTACTCTCCATAGAATACACGCTAAGCACTTCTATTTGCACCACCACCCCCCCTCCCCTACTACTAGATTAGAATCCTCAGCCTTTTATTTTCTTGGCCTCAATCTTTGGAATTCCCTGCCCCCAGCCCTGTGCCCGGAGCCATCTCACAAATCCTTCAAAAACCAACTCAAAACCTACTTCTTTTAGACTGCTATAAACTTATCTACCTCCGAATCCTAGTCTCTTCTTTCCTATCTCCTTTCCCTGTCTTATCCCTATTATATTTATTTATTTATTTAAAAAATTTTCTTTGTTGCTTTATCCACTGTATGAATAAAAGATTTCCTATTTTGAATCCTGGCATTCCTTTCCTTCCTTATTATTGTATTTTAATTGTATATCACCCTCTATCTGCTAAAGGAGCGGTATATCACATTCTAATAAAGCAAACAAACATAAACATATGCACACATATTTGACACATAAAGGAATCAAATAAAACAAGGAAAATGGTAGGAAATAATATAAAAACTGGGACATTGCCAGGACATGATTATTCTTCAAACTAAGAGATAAACTCCTAACCCTTCTTCTAATTACCCCAAAAAAGGTTTTGTTGGATTGTTTACCATGAAAGGCACAAATCCTCTCTCGAGGTATGATGTGGGAAGAAGAACCGGGAAAGCCGGCATCTGAGACATAGGGGTATGTTTACTAAACTGCGGTAATCGTGAACAACGCGCGTAATGTAACGTTAACGATCGTTCGCATGTCATAACGCGCGTTATGACGTGCGAACGATCGTTAACATTACATAACACACGTTAACCATAGTTAACGATCGTAAACTCCCGCGGTGCGGTAAAACACCGCAGAAGGTGGAGAGAGGGCGGAGAGAAGGGGTCAGTGGGTGGAGAGTGGGCGGGGAGAGGCTCCCCTCACACTAACGCGCTGATTTTCAGAGCTGAATTCCAACGCGAATGAAAACCTGCCATTAAATGCACATGACAGGGGAGAGAAACCATTTCAGTGTCAGCAATGTACAGCCCAGGCAGGGAAACCAAAACAAAGTGATAAGTGTGATACATGTGCACAGAACAAAAGGGCACAGAAACACTGAAAATGACCCCAACAAACTGGAAAAAAGCAATAACCAAGCTGGCCAATAGTGGTATCAATGAGAAACATCAACCCCTCCCCCCCCCCCGAGTAAGCTCCATAGAAAGCACAGTTACTTACCTGTAACAGGTGATCTCTGGGAACAGCAGGAATTAGTCCTCACATATGGGTACGTCGGTACCGACGGAGCCCGTGCGGGAAAGCTCCCCAGCTTCTTAGGATAGAAGCTTTTGGGACCTCCCACTGCACATGCGCACTGCCTTCCCGCCTTCCTGAACAGCTCTCCTCAGTTTCGAGTTTATAGCTGAGTCAACAGAGAGAGGACAGGAAGATAGATAGATAAAAGATACAACTCCTAGGGGAGGTGGGTGGGTTGTGAGGACTAATTCCTGCTGTTCCCAGAGATCACCTGTTACAGGTAAGTAACTGTGCTATCTCCAGGAACAAGCAGGAATAAGTCCTCACATATGGGGACTCCCTAGCTTAGATGCATGGGATCCCCTGTAAAGGTTCGCCATCTTCGTGTGGATCTCAGGCATCCATTCTGGGAAGGTGGGCAGGAGTTGTTTAGGAATGGAACAGGTGCTTGAGGACAGCCTGGCCAAACAAGGCATCCCGGCGGGAGTCCTTGTCCAAACAGTAATGGGCTGTGAAGGTATGAACCGAGGCCCAGGTAGCGGCTCGACAGATCTGATCTATGGAAACAGAGTGCAGATGAGCCATAGAAGTTGCCATGGCCCTCACATTGTGAGCAGTGACATGGCCTTCCAGAGAAATGTTTTTGCTCTGGTAAGCAAAAGAAATACACTGAGCAATCCAATTGGAAAGTGTACGCTTGGAGACTGGAAGTCCCAAATGGGAAGGATCAAAGGCCACAAAAAGTTGAGAAGACTTTCGATGTGGCTGAGTCCTATTAAGGTAAAAAGCGAGAGCTCTTTTACAATCCAGAGTATGAAGGTTCCTCTCTGCATTGGATGCATGAGGAGCTGGAAAAAAGACAGGTAGATATACCTCTTGATTAAGATGAAAAGGCGAGACCACTTTAGGCATAAAGTGGGGATTCGTCCTAAGGACCACCTTATCATGATGAAATCTTGTGTAAGGTGGATTAGCCACTAAAGCCTGCAGCTCACTGATGCGGCGAGCCGAAGTGACTGCAATGAGGAAGATGACCTTCCAGGAAAGAAATTTCAAGGAGGTGGAAAACATTGGCTCAAAAGGTGGCTTCATAAGTTGACCGAGCACTAGATTCAAATCCCATGCGACCGGGGGTGGTCTGATGGGAGGTTTTAGTGAGAGTCAGGCCTCTCATGAATCTTGCAACAAGAGGATGAGAGGAGATAGGTTGTCCATTTATATGTTTCAAGGATGCTGCAATAGCACTTAAATGGACTCTTACCGAATTCGTCTTGAGGCCTGCATTGGATAGATGCAGGAGATAATCAAGAAGAGAATTCAAAGGAAGTGCCAGAGGGTCAAGACCCTGCTGAGCACACCAAATGGAAAAACGTTTCCATTTGAAAGCATAGGAACGCCTGGTAGAGGGTTTCCTAGAGGCAGAAAGGATATCTTTCACTGGTTGGGAAAGATGAAAGTCTTGAAGGCTTAAGCCTTCAGTAACCAAGCACTGAGGTGAAGGGATTTGGGGTTTGGGTGCCACAAAGTCCCCTCCTCCTGAGACAGGAGGTCTGGCGCAGCTCCCAGATCCAAGTAGGATCCCTGGGAGAGCTGTAGAAGTAGAGGGAACCACACTTGGCGTGGCCAGCGTGGAGCTATGAGGATCATAGTTCCATGATCCCTCTGGAGTTTGAACAGAGTCTTGGGAATCAAAGGAATGGGTGGAAAGGCATATAGGAATGCCTGATTCCAATTCAGGAGAAAGGCGTCCGTAGCCTGAGCTCCCTGACACGGAGTTCTGGAACAGAACCGGGGAAGTTTGGCATTCCACGGACTTGCAAAGAGGTCTATGTCCGGGGTCCCCCATTCCTGAAAGATTCGGTTTATTTGGTCCAAATGTAGGGACCATTCGTGTGGCAGCAGAACTCGACTGAGCCTGTCTGCCCGAGAGTTTTGAACTCCTGGGAGATACACTGCTAGCAGGTGAATCTGATGCTCTCTGGCGAAGGCCCATAGTCTTAGAGCTTCGTTGCAAAGCGACAGAGAGCCCGTCCCTCCTTGTTTGTTTATGTAAAACATGGCCACCTGATTGTCCGTCTGAACTAGGACAGTGAGGTTGGCTAGGAGGGAGTGGAAGACCTTGAGGGCAAGATAAATTGCTCGCAGTTCCAGAAGATTGATATGAAGGGTGGTCTCCTGTAGAGACCAAGTGCCCTGAGTGGAGAGAGTTTGCAGATGGGCTCCCCACCCTGTTTGGGAGGCATCTGTTGTGAGGGTTGCTTGGGGTAGCAATGGTTGAAATGGAGCCCCCAACAACAGAGTCTTGGTGGAAGTCCACCAGTGGAGGGACCAAAACAGACGATCGGAGGTTTGTATTTGGTCTGAGAGCGCTCCTGACGCCTGAGTCCACTGAGTGGCCAGGGTCCATTGAGCTGCTCTCATATGAAGACGAGCATAGGGCACCACATGCACTGTGGAGGCCATATGACCCAGTAGGCGTAGCATTTCCCTGGCTGTCAAGTGAGTGCTGGACTGAGCTTGGGAGGCCAAACTCAGGAGGCGCTGGCCTCGAACCTGTGGAAGGTAGGCCCTTGCAGTGATGGTGTCCAACTGGGCCCCTATGAATTCCAGAGATTGAGTAGGGATGAGTTGGGACTTGGGAAGGTTTACTACCAGTCCCAGATACTGCAAAAGGCTCCTTGTGTGGTCCAGGGAAATCTGGGCCTGTGACTGAGTTGGAGCTCGGATGAGCCAGTCGTCCAGATATGGGAAGACAAAGATTCCCATGCCTCTTAGAAATGCGGCTACGACTGCCATGCATTTTGTGAATACTCTTGGAGCAGAGGCTAGACCGAAGGGGAGTACTCTGTATTGGAAATGTTTTCCCTGAAACAGAAAGCGAAGATACTTTCTGTGGGATGGATGGATGAGTATATGTGTATACGCATCCTGTAGGTCTAGAGAACAAAGCCAGTCCTGACCCTGGAGGTAAGGAAGGAGAATGCCGAGAGACAGCATTTTGAATTTCTCCTTGAAGAGAAATTTGTTCAATTCTCTCAGATCTAGGATTGGTCTGAATCCCCTGTCTTCTTTGGAATGAGAAAATAAGGGGAGTAGAAACCGGACCCTTGTTGAGGAAGAGGAACCTCTTCTATGGCCCCTTGGGCAAGAAGAGAGGAAACCTCTTGACCCAACAGGGTTAGGAGAGATGGGGGAGAATTGAATGGTCTCACCATATGATGGGGAGGAAGGCTGGAGAAATGAAGTTTGTAACCCTCTCGAATGATAGAGAGGGTCCATTGTTCTGTTGTGATTTGTTCCCATCTGGGAGCAAAGTGAACCAACCTTCCGGGTATGGTGAGAGGTTCTGGTTGTGTTAGAACCAGAAGTGGCAAGTTCCCTAGGAGCAAGTCAAAACCCCTGAGGGGTTGGAGCCTGCTGAGCTACAGTAGCTGCTGCAGGCTTAGCTCGTGCTTGTTTGGATTGCTGACGCTTAGCAGTATAGCGAGGTTGAGAAGACTGCTGGCCAGTATTTGAAGCAACTCTGGCCTTCTTATAGTAAGGCCTTTTAAAAGACTTTTTCTTAGTAGGAATTGAAGTGGACTTTGAAAGTCTTTCCAAGGTGGCATTTTCAGCATCCATCTGGGTGGCTTTGATTTGCCACTCTTCCCCAAATAAGTTCTCACCTGTACAGGGCAGATTCCGTAAGCCATCTAGAACCCAAGGTTCCAGATCAGAGGCCTGGAGCCAAGCAAGACGTCGGGCTGCAATAGCAATGCCCGAAGCCCTACTGGCTCCCTCAAAGGAATCATATGCTGCCCTATTAGAGAACTTAGAAACCTCTAAGAGTTGTTTCACTAGGGAAAGGAATCCCTGCTTTTTATCCTCAGGGATAAAGGGGGCAAAATGCCGCACCTTTTTGGCAAGTTCCTCCAGGAACATGCCCATATAGAGACTGTAGGAATTAATCCTGGCTATAAGCATACTAGCCTGGAAAATTTTCCTACCAAAAGAGTCCAAAGTCTTACATTCCCGTCCTGGAGGGGTGGAAGAGTGCCTTTTGGTACTCCTAATCTTCTTCATTGCAGACTTCACCACAATAGAGTGGTGGGGCAATTGAGTCTTTTGGAAACCAGGAGAAGGAGGGACCCTATACATGGTGTCCAACCTACGGGAATAAGGAGACAAAGTCAAAGGATTTTCCCAGAAATCCATCAGTTGTTCTTGAAGGATTTCATGGATAGGCAGGGTAACTGCCTCCTTAGGGGCCTTTGAGTATCCCAAAATATCCAGTTTTTTGGATCTGGGTTCCTTTTCAGAGGATGTGGTAATAGAAAGGGCTGTAGCCATATCTAAAACAAAGTCCTGGAAGGACAAATCCTCTGGAGGGGACATTCTCCTTTTAGGAGAAGAGGGCTCCTCAGGTAAGTTGAGTGAAGACTCAGCAGAATCATCAGAGGAGTGAAAATCCTCAGAGGAATCGGTGCTGTCCTCTAACGCACGATACGCGTACCGATCGGTATCGATATCGGGCGTATCGGGTATGGAACCGGTATGGAGCGAAAGCCCATACGGTACCGACTTGCGTTTAGAGGTGGACGGCCTCGATACCGGCATGGCGGACGATACCGGTATCGGGCCCGGAACCGCTGAAAGCGGAAACCGATGGCGTTGCAGCTTTAATGAAAGCCATGACGGCCTGCTGCATGGACTGTACAGTATCGCCCATGGACGCCATAGCTGCCTGGATGTCGGTACCGGAGTGACCCGGTACCCCAGAGCAGGCTAACAGGTGATCTGTCGAGGCCGTAGCATCGATATCAACCTGAGACCCCTGAATTGGCGTTTTTGGAAGTTGGACTTCCCGCCGGGGTTGTTTGGCTGGGGCAGGGTCCTCAAGTTCTAAGCTAAGAGCCTCTCGATGCTTTGAAGGAGATTTGCTCTTTGAGGACTTGCCCACAGAAGGTTTGGTTACCTGAGATCCATCCGGAGAAGAAGACCTGAATGACTGTGATGCTGTATTCTCTGAAGCAAACAGCACATGGAATTTGTTGGCCCGGTTCTGCAGCCCACGTTTAGACATGTGGGAGCAAGATGGGCAGTCCGGTATGGAATGGTCAGGCCCCAAACATTTCAGACACCAGTCATGGGTGTCTGTGACTGAAATAACAGCATTACATTTGGTACACTTCTTAAATCCAGGGGCTGGCTTCTCCATGAGGAGAAATTGAGTAGGCCGAGAGGCCTCTCTGAAGTGACCAAAAAGCTAAAAAATAAGAAAAAAGAATTATAATTTTTTAAAGAAAGAAAGAAAAGACCGGCGATACCGGTATCGGTATGGGGAAGGCAGGTACGCGGTCTAAAGAAACAAATAAAATAACAATTTCTTCAGCGGTGACAGGAACACGACCTGCTGGCTCCGCGGAAAAAGAGAAACTGAGGAGAGCTGTTCAGGAAGGCGGGAAGGCAGTGCGCGTGTGCAGTGGGAGGTCCCAAAAGCTTCTATCCTAAGAAGCTGGGGAGCTTTCCCGCACGGGCTCCGTCGGTACCGACGTACCCATATGTGAGGACTTATTCCTGCTTGTTCCTGGAGATCAGATATAAATCGTGGAAGGGTCTATACTCCGTCCCCATACAAGGTGAATGAGCCCACAGTGAAATAGCGCTGCTCAGGGTTTTCCCCACAATCGGACAGGGTTCCTATGGCATGCACATGTCCCGCAACATCAGGGCGGGCATGTTGGAACGGAAACTGGACAGATGCCAGAGAAGTGGATACAGAGGGCCGCAGGCAGCACATGCTGTGGTGCAGCTGGGCCACAGTGCGGACTAGGGTAATACCTAGGTGGCCCATACGAATGCTGAAACAGTGGAGCAGCCAGACATCAACTGCTGAAGGCCCAACATGGGCATGAGTGTGTTTCCCAAAGTGTCACAGGGGATAGTACCCAACAGCTACCCCCAAGGGCACGGAACATTGGCAGGCGGGGCTGGGGGGGAGCGTGGACGTCTATGCAGGCACCCCTACCCCAGAACCCGCACCATAGGCAGCCGCCTACCGGCACACTGGATGGCCTGAGACTGCGCACCACCAGCACCACCAGCAGAAGGGCATGTCAGCATGGTGGCAGAGGGGTACTGGTGGTGGAGGGGGCAGGGGCAGGTGGGTGCCACACACTGCAACAGACAGGCCCTGTCTGACGAACAGTCATGGTATCACCAGGGAATGCACCATCTCCGTGATAACATAGTGGTGCAGTGCACAAAACCAGTGTATTCAGAAGCAGAAGGTCACAGGTTTAAGTCCCAGCTGTGGTTTCCGCCAACCCAGTCCTCATATTTTACCCACTACTATAACGTGCTAATACAGACAGAACCGTTCTTGCAGATGATGTAAACATGCCCAAAACCCCTACATTTAACCCTACAGAGCGCAGACACCATAAACATGTAAGTATCTACAATGTAAATATGTTCTAACAGTTTACTGTCCAAATTTTATATTGTTACTTGTAAATAGTTCCACCTGTTCTATGTAAAATGACTAGGTATGCTATTTCACATACCATATAATTTACTGTTCATTGTAAACCGCACTTGATACTTGGGAAAGAGCGGTATAGAAATAATTGTTAAATAAATAAATAAATAAATAAATAAATTACCTAGAGCAGAGCCTCCCAAATGAAGTCCTGGAGGGCCAAACACCATTCCGGTTCCATGCTGCCTCTGATAAAGATGCCTGTGCTGCAATTCTATGCGCCACCCCCATGGTATGCAGATGTATCTCATGCATATTCATGAGGGACAGCATGAAAACCCGAACAGTGTTTGGCACCGCAGGACTGGAGTTGGGAACCTCTGCCATAAAGCAGCAGCCAACAGGGGCAGACACACCCGCACCCACAGGCCCCATTATCCAAAGCCTCCTGGAGAGGCAGGACTTTGGGCTCTGCGTGCATCTCCCAATACTAGCACCTGCATACCTTAGTAATGCCACCCTAAACCTGGGAATATGGCACACATCTATCAAAAGGTTGCTATGATTACTGGCAGATAGCAATTCCTAGGTTAAATACAAATTTCTGAGTGAGCTGCATCATAGCAACCTTTCTGATGTCTCTGGAGTGTGCTACAGGTCTTGTGTCTGACAGTGTTTACCAATCTGGGGAGTGACTAATACAGTATTGTGTACCATAGCCATGCCTGCACCGTGCCCAGGATTGGTGTGGTGGCCTGGGCTGCCCAACACCTCTATAGCTGCACAATGCTGTCATAGGTGTGGGGAGTGTGTGTCTGTCTATCCAGTGTGTGGTGGCTGCCAACACCCTCCACAGCCCTCACTGCTAGCACTGTTGCCAGTATTGGCCTGCCAATGTGCAAAATGAGGAGCAAGGTACCGTGGGAATTGCCTGGCTAGGGTGGCCTGACCTGGCTGCATCTGCACAAGGCATAGGGCAATGGCTCAGACATTGTAGTGCCCAGTCACCACCTGCACGGACAGGGTGGCCATAGCATGTCCTGCTGTGAGGTCACTCTCACCCTGACTGAGCAGTGACCATTGCATGGCTAGGTTCCCCCATAGTGCTATAATGGCATTTATCTCATGTGATATCTATGGGTTCTCTGTTGGGGCCCAATCACTGACTTATCTGCTTGTTGTGTATGCTGACATCCCTGTTCTGGGTGCATGCATCTTCTACAGGACCATGCACTATGGACCAGCTGGCGGACTGTCTGCAGCTAGTATGTGTCTTGCTGGAATACCTTCCTTGGTGCAAAGGCTGGAGGCTTGCTGCTGGAGAATGTCAGATAATGGTGGGGGGCAGCTGTGCATTTCCAGGCCTGCTGTCTGTCTGCCATTGCGTTTTGGATGTGTAGCGCTCTGTCTGTTCCCCAGCAGGACTGGGGTTGATGGTCCCCTCTACTGCTACCATTGCAGGGAGATAGACTGTGGATCTATTGGTCGGTGCTCCTGTTTCGCACCCTGAGCCCCAGAGGGTGGGTTGTGTGGTGGTACATAATCTGCCTATGGGTCCATAACCCCACCCCACCCCACCCCACCTCACCCCACCTCACCTCACCTCACCTCACCTCACCTCACCTCACCTCCAGCAGGTAACCATGGCACTAATGGAACTACCTACAACACACTGATGGGGACCTGCAGCATGGCATATTTCAGCCATGAAAGGTGCTGTGGACCTGGTGCTGGGCGCCCCACCTCAACCTCAGGGTGGGCACAGTACCCGCACAATGTGACTGTCTGTGGCTACTCTGTGGCAGTGCCACACACGGTCTGTTCCCCCTACCATGCCGAGGTGCTGTGGGGCTGCACATGGTCAGGACCCCCACCAGTCCTAGGTGATGGGGGGGCACACCTCAACATATGACCATCTGTACACAGCTGATTTGCATGTGCAGTGCATCATGGGTGTGACTGCTCCAATCCAACCCTGTGAACCACTGCAGATGGACTGTGTGGTGAACTGAAGTCCCTCTGTAGCCAGCCAGGCATGTAGAAGGAGCTACAGAGATGTAGTCCACTGGCAAATGCACTGATTGTGGAGCCAGAGGTTATGGGTTTGAACCCACTGTGGTGATACGTGGCAGGGCTGTCAGATGCATTTCCATCTGGAGCAGTGGTGTCTGTAACCAAATAATACCGGAGGTAAAGTACAGAATCCAAGCCTATGTTTTCTGCCAAAAACCCAGAGAGGAACGAGTCCAAAGGTGAATGAGCATGCTTGAACAGGAGCAAATTCATGCTATACATTTCCAAACAGTCAAATACACACAAGCTCTCCGTTGGTCCCAATGTCACCACTACATTTATCCAATCAGGGACTCTCTCTGTGCCTTTGTCTCCACACACCCTCCTCAATTCATCTAAACAAAAGGGACATTAGAAATGTGAGATACATCTCCACGTCAAGGACATCTCTAGCCAAAGGAATGTGAATGTATCCTAAAACATGATGCAGACTCTGCAATAAGCAGAGTCCTAAAACCTTTAACTCGGATATGTAGCAGCAGTACTAAAAAGTGGGGGTTTTAAAATCCAGCTCTTGCTCACAGGCTCTGATAAGCCATAGGCCATCATAATTATAGATGGTAGCATTAATGTGAGGTGCAATACACCCCCAAGGGTCTGTAATCTAAAGTGCCAACACCGGCACCAACGCACGTATCCACGCACGCTGTTACGCCCGTACCAACGCACGTGGCTACGCCCGTACCAACGCACGTGGCTACGCCCGTACCAACACACGTGGCTACGCCCTCACCAATGCACGTGGCTATGCCCTCACCAACGCACGTGGCTACGCACCAGAGATACATTCTGAGCAGATGGCTGCCATGTCCAGGAAGCCTGCGTTCACCCACAGAGAGCTCTACATGCTCACAGAGCTGTTGTGCCTCCGCCAGCAGCGCCTCTTTCCTGGCTCATCCAGGAGGCAGAACCTGTCAAGGGTCAGGAGGGCCTGGGAGCGCCTTACAAATAGGTATAACAGGAACTCTGATTACCCACGTGAGGTAAGTGCATGGGGACAGGCACCCCAACTGAGGATGTGGGGAAGAACACCCTGTAACCAAAGCACCAAGAAACTATGCACTGCCAGAGAACGTCAGGTGTTGCCGCGTCCAGCTGGTAGTTAAGTCTGCCACACACCCAAAATCAGAACCCCCCAGCCCCCAGGGGGTAGCTGCAACCATGGGAGAGGTGAACTACAGACCACATTGGTATGGTATGTGGTGCTGTTGCAGCCTCAGTGATGTGCTCTATCCACAGGAAACCACAGGCCCACCACTAAGGCCAAGAGACACACAGGGGTCTGTCACTTGCCCTTGTCAGCTATCACAAGGCCCGAATACATCCCAGGATGCTGCAGGCCCCAAAAGAGGGGTACATCCCCCGTCCTGGTGCTATGGAATCAGGCCCTGTTTGTGATTACCAGGCCTAACTATAGCCCCAGGATGCTGCAGGCCCCAAAAGGGGGGGTCCATCCCCCGTCCTGGTGCTATGGAATCAGGCCCTGTTTGTGATTACAAGAAACAAACCATAGACCCAGGATGCTGCAGGCCCCAAAAGAGGGGCCCATCCCCTGTCCTGGTGCTATGGAATCAGGCCCTGTTTGTGATTACAAGAAACAAACCATAGCCCCAGGATGCTGCAGGCCCCAAAAGAGGGTCCATCCCCCGTCCTGGTGCTATGGATTCAGGCCCTGTTTGTGATTACAATAAACAAACCATAGCCCCAGGATGCTGCAGGCCCCAAAAGAGGGGTCCATCCCCCATCCTGGTGCTATGGTATCTGGCCCTATTTGTTATTACCATGCCTAACTATAGCCCCAGGATGCTGCAGGCCCCAACAGAGGGGTCCATCCCCCGTCCTGGTGCTATGGTATCTGACCCTGTTTGTGATTACAAGAAACAAACCATAGCCCCAGGATGCTGCAGGCCCCAAAAGAGGGGTCCATCCCCTGTCCTGGTGCTATGGAATCAGGTCCTGTTTGTGATTACAAGAAACAAACCATAGCCCCAGGATGCTGCAGGCCCCAAAAGAGGGGTCCATCCCCTGTCCTGGTGCTATGGAAACAGGCCCTGTTTGTGATTACAATAAACAAACCATAGCCCCAGGATGCTGCAGTCCCCAAAAGAGGGGTCCATCCCCCATCCTGGTGCTATGGAATCAGGCCCTGTTTGTGATTACCAGGCCTCACTATAGCCCCAGGATGCTGCAGGCCCCAAAAGGGGGGTCCATCCCCCGTCCTGGTGCTATGGAATCAGGCCCTGTTTGTGATTACAAGAAACAAACCATAGCCCCAGGATGCTGCAGGCCCCAAAAGAGGAGTCCATCCCCTGTCCTGGTGCTATGGAATCAGGCCCTGTTTGTGATTACAATAAACAAACCATAGCCCCAGGATGCTGCAGGCCCCAAAAGAGGGGTCCATCCCCCGTCCTGGTGCTATGGTATCTGGCCCTGTTTGTGATTACAAGAAACAAACCATAGCACCAGGATGCTGCAGGCCCCAAAAGAGGGGTCCATCCCCTGTCCTGGTGCTATGGAATCAGGCCCTGTTTGTGATTACAAGAAACAAACCATAGCCCCAGGATGCTGCAGGCCCCAAAAGAGGGGTCCATCCCCTGTCCTGGTGCTATGGAATCAGGCCCTGTTTGTGATTACAATAAACAAACCATAGCCCCAGGATGCTGCAGGCCCCAAAAAGGGGGTCCATCCCCCGTCCTGGTGCTATGGAATCAGGCCCTGTTTGTGATTACAGGAAATAAACCATAGCCCCAGGATGCTGCAGGCCCCAAAAGAGGGGTCCATCCCCTGTCCTGGTGCTATGGAATCAGGCCCTGTTTGTGATTACAATAAACAAACCATAGCCCCAGGATGCTGCAGGCCCCAAAAGAGGGGTCCATCCCCCATCCTGGTGCTATGATATCTGGCCCTGTTTGTGATTACAAGAAACAAACCATAACCCCAGGATGCTGCAGGCCCCAAAAGAGGGGTCTATCCCCTGTCCTGGTGCTATGGAATCAGGCCCTGTTTGTGATTACAATAAACAAACCATAGCCCCAGGATGCTGCAGGCCCCAAAAGAGGGGTCCATCCCCTGTCCTGGTGCTATGGAATCAGGCCCTGTTTGTGATTACAATAAACAAACCATAGCCCCAGGATGCTACAGGCCCCAAAAGAGGGGTCCATCCCCCGTCCTGGTGCTATGGTATCTGGCCCTGTTTGTGATTACCAGGCCTAACTATAGCCCCAGGATGCTGCAGGCCCCAAAAGAGGGGTCCATCCCCTGTCCTGGTGCTATGGTATCTGGCCCTGTTTGTAATTACAAGAAACAAACTATAGCCCCAGGATGTAACAACATTTCTGGAGGAGATGGCTGCAATGTCCAGAAAGCCTGCTATCACCATGGCTGATCTGTACCTGCTGACAGAGTTATTCTGCCTCCGCCAGGATCGCCTCTTCCCAGGCTCATCCCGGAGGCAGAATCTGGCCAGAGTGAGGAGGGCCTGGGAGCGCCTCACCAGGAGATATAATAGAGGTTCTGATTACCCACGTGAGGTAAGTGCATGGGGGCAGGCAACCCAAATGAGGATGTGAAGGAGAACACCTGTTAACCAAATCACCTATCAGCCACACACTCCCAGGGAATGTCATGTGTTGGTGTGTGTTGCTGGGACTAACAGCAACCCCCCCCCCCTTAAATTAGAACCCCCCTGCCTCCAAGGGGTAGCCCTTACCACCACAGAGATGGAGTCATGTCATGTCTTGTCTTACTTGGTTTGTAAAATTCCTCTTTTTCTTTTTTTTTTCTTTTTTTTTATATGATGGCGTTCTTTTCTTAATCTCTGCAGCTTGTAATTTTAATTAATTGTGAACCACCCAGATGCCTATTTTGGTGTGGGTGGTATATCAAATTTTAATAAAACATAAACATAAAACAGTACCCAGTACATTGTAATGGTATATGGAGCTGTTGCAGGCTCAGTGATGTGCCCTATCCACACAACACCACAGGTCCATTCCAGAGGCCAAGAGACACACAGGGGTATTTCCCTGGACATGCTTGTGATCACAAGGCTCAACCATATCCCCAGGATGCAGCAGGCCTCAACTCAGAGCCCTATCCCACATCCTGATGCTATGGTGTCTGCCCCTGTTTGTGTTCACAGGGCCCAACTATATCCCCAGGATGCAGCAGGCCTCAGCTCAGAGCCCTATCCCTATGGTGTCTGCCCCTGTTTGTGTTCACAGGGCCCAACTATATCCCCAGGATGCAGCAGGCCTCAACTCAGAGCCCTATCCCCCATCCTGGTGCAATGCTGACTGCTCCTGTTTGGGTTCACAGGACCCAACTATATCCCCAGGATGCAGAGGCCTCAGCTCAGAGCCCTATCCCTATGGTGTCTGCCCCTGTTTGTGTTCACAGGGCCCAACTATATCCCCAGGATGCAGCAGGCCTCAACTCAGAGCCCTATCCCCCATCCTGGTGCTATGGTGTCTGCCCCTGTTTGTGTTCACAGGGCCCAACTATATCCCCAGGATGCAGCAGGCCTCAACTCAGAGCCCTATCCCCCATCCTGGTGCTATGGTGACAGCCCCTGTTTGTGTTCACATGGCTCAACTATATGGCCGTCATTGGCTGATGGGCACTGCCAGATGTGTGATGGCCCACAGAGGTGCACTTTGTCTGGGTCGCATGGGCCCACACACAGGGCACATAGGGTCCAAGGCAGACATGCCCTGGCACGGTGCACACATGGGGGAGGCCCTGTCAAATGCATGGGTCATGACTGAACCAGACAATAGGGGCGGGCACCTGTGACACACAGGGAGATATCTGAGTTGCGTCGTGGGCCACTAAAGGGTTCCTGTCCGCTAATGTCAATGTCTGCTATCAACCCGACAGGTGGAGGATCTCAGGAAGAAGGCACGTGAGCTCAGGGCAAGGTTCCCGCGCTTCGTAGCGCGTGTCCAGCGGGAGAGGATGGCCCAACGGGATGGTGAGTGATGTGACATGGCCCTGTGGGGCAATGGCTGTCAGATCCACAGGACGCATGTGAGTGCCGTGGCTTATGTGTGACCATGGAGATGATACGTGTCCCCCTCTCCCACAGCAGATGCACGTGCTGCCGTGGAGCCAGCGGTGCCGGAGGCGCAGGATGCCGCAGTGGGGATGGAGGATGAAGGCGGTGACGGAGGCCAGGAGGAGGTCCACGCCCCGGAGCACATGCCGGACGACAACGGTGGGGGGGACGACCAGGAGGGTGCTGCAGCCCACAACAAGGGGGAGGAGGGGTACGGGGAGGAGGAGGGGGAGGTGGGAGCGGGGGAGATGGAGGTGGAGGCTATAGTGGGAGCGGGGGAGGAGGGGGAGGTGGGAGTGGGGGAGATGGAGGTGGAGGGTGTAGTGGGAGCGATGGAGGTGGAGGGTGTAGTGGGAGCAGGGGAGGAGGGGGAGGTGGGAGTCGGGGAGGTGGGGGAGGAGGCGGAGGGGCATGGGGGAGGGGTGGGTGGGGGCAGAGGGGGAGGAGGGGGTACCTGCATTTTGGAGCCAAGGGCCAGAGGGGGACCAGGTGCGCGGGGTAGGGGGGAGCAGGTTGGGTCCGGGGCTGGGGTAGGGGATGGGGTGGGGGCAGGGATGGGGGTGGCAGCTGAGGCAGGTCCCCATCGGCACGGGCCGCCACAGGGCAACAGGGGCACCAGCTACCTGCCCCATGATGACCCAGATGCACACCTCCTGGACGTGTGCCTGCCACACATGGCTGTTGACAGGCTCACTGTACATGCAGCCACACAGACAAGGGGAGATGTGTGTCTGTGCGGCTGCATGTGCGGGCTGCGCCTGACTGCGGCTGTGCATGCCCAGGCGCACGCCCAGAGGCAGCACGCCCTCATCATGGGGCAGGTCCTGGCAACCCTGACCGTGGTGGCTGACCGGCTGCGTGTGCTGGAAGAGCGCTTTGCCGGTGGCGCACCTGGCCAGCCACCATGTGACAGGAGTCCCCGGGGTGTGTAGTGTGGGGATACACATGGCACACCCGCCCTGTGATGGCCCGTGCCATGGCCTGCCACAACCACCAACGACAGGGATGACTGGGCCCCACAAATGTTGTCAATGCAAATAAAGTTGTACATAGTTTGAACGTTCCTACAGTGGCCATATGTCTCTCCTTGCTATGTGTCAGTGTTGCACGAGTGACAGGTGTGTCTGTGTGCACCCCTAAAGGTGAGACTGCAATGTAATCAGGTAAGGGCAGCGGAGACACCATTGTGCCCGGACCTCAGTGCTGCAGGGGTGGAATGGTGGGGGGAAACCAAGCAGGGGGGCAATGGCCTGCAGGATGACAGCGCGACAGCAGCTATCCACAATAGGAGGTGTGTGCAACACAGAGGGGACAATGGTGTACACGGGATAGGACTGTAGGTAGGCCTCAGTAGCGTATCCTACAACAATCCACAGTGTGGATTTGCGAGGGGAAGGGATGACGGGGGAGGGGTATGTGGCAAGGTGTAGTCTGAGTAAGCCCACGGAGGGTGTTGCGGAACAATTGGGGACGCTGGTGACCGATGAGAGAGTTATGTTGCAGGTGCTAGACAGGGTAGGGGTGGGAGAGACATTCCTACGGTGGGCGAGGGCGCTGTATGCCTGTCCACGGGTGCAAATATGGATAAGGGGGGATTCCCTGAGAGCATTGGGCTGTGCAGAGGAACAGGGCAGGGTTGCTCTCTGCCGCCCCTATTGTATCCATAGGCCATTGGGCCATTGGCAGCCTATGTCAGAGGGCAAGTAGATATTGGTGGAACTGAGCTGCAGGAACAGCTTAGTAGTGTAGTACATTGTGCGGATGATGTTAGCCATACATTGGGGCCCCCTTTGGTTAGCCTGCCAAATCTGCTAAGGGCAGTAGGGCAGTATGGTGTGGGATCGGGTCACCTGACGAACATACATAAGGCAGACATATTGAGGGCAAATATGGATATGGGATCGGAGCGAGGTGGGGGGGGGGGGCACATGGCCAGAACAATGGGTATGTGCAGGATCACGGTATGTGTGTATACCATTGGGAGAAGCTCCAGATTGTGCACAGGTATGGAAATATAAGCCTCTGATGGTGCCGATAGGGAGGGACGTAGGAAGATGGAGGGGGTTCCCCCTGACGTAGATGGGGGGAGTAGATACAATACGGATGTCTGTGCTACCACAGGGTTGGTTGTCCCTATGGCCCTACCACCCAACATCATGCTGAGGTGCCTTAGGGGGCTGCACGATCTGATAATTAGGGGTTATCGGGTGGGCAGGAGGACATGGGTAGATAGGCATGCCATGCGTCAACTGCAGGAGGGAGGGGGGCTTGGAGCCCCCAATTTGGACAACCATTACGACGTCAAACAGCATAGGGCATTGTTTGTGCGGATAGAAAGAGGGAGGACCCCGCAATGGGGCCGGCGCAGGGAGTGTGTGCAGAGGCAGTGGCAGAGGGTGTGGGGGGAAGGGTCAGGTAGGGGGCTGTGAACCCGTAACGGAGGCTAACCATGCAGATGTGGGGGGATGGAAGGGTTAAGTACTGCAAGGGAGGTGCCTGCCCCGGGACACAAACGTACAGGACACGGTTGCCTTTACCACGGGGTGGGGGGGGGGCACAACATTGGGGCAAGGAGGGCTGGGTGAGGGTGGGGCAGTTGTTGGATGCAATATTGGGGTATGGCCCTATGCTGAACTCCGAAAGGTGTTTGGGGTGAGGGATAACGGCCCACATTCGTACATGCAGCTGTGGTACTACCTGCAAATGCAGGGGGTACAGAGGGGCCGACAGGGCTGGCCAATGGGGCATGTGTAACTGATGGACAAATACAGGGGCAGAGGGTATGGCCTGATGGCATGAACAGTGGGAGAGGGAATGGGGGTGTCCCTGGGAGGTGGAGCGGTGGCAGCCCATCTCAGTAAGGGGAAAGAGGCTTGCATGGGGAACGGCTCGGGTAGGGAGCCCCCCTACATACCGGATCAGGATGATCTGGACCCCAGCTAGGCTGCACCGTATCTATCTGGAGCAAGTGGATACCTGTTGGAGGGGGTTTGGGGAGAGAGGTGACCCTATGCAGATAGTGTGTGGGTGCCATTAGCTGCAACACTTGTGGGGGGAGCTCGACAGTTCTATAGAGCGACCACAGGAATACGGATGGAGGTGGCCCCAGCCCATGTGGAACTGGTGAGGGGGGGGGGGGGTGTGCAATGGAACATGGTGAGTTTCTCTGTCCCGTAACTATTGTGTGTTAGTGGCTAGACAGGCCATGTCACGTAAATGGACATGTGCGGATGTACTGAGCATGAGGGACAGTATTCGAGAGCTCAGGGTATCTGTGGGTGAGCAGTAATGTGGGTGCACGTGGCCGAGCACAGATAGTGCAACATGAGGAGACCTGGGGGGGGGGTATGAAAAATGGAGGGAGGGGGTGGCACTGTTGGTGGCGAGATAGGGGGATACGCAAGGGGGTTGTGAAAGGGGGTTTGGAGTGGTACCCATTGTGGGACAGGAGGGGTGTGGGGTAGGGGGGTATGGCCCGTCAGGTGGAGGGGAGGGGGGAGTGTGGGTGGAGGGAGGTATTGGGGATGCCACAGGGTGTGGCAGAGTGTGTGGATGCGGTGGAGTAGAGTGTGGATGGTGTGACTGTCGACAGGTGGGTTGCTGAATGTACCCTATGGGGCTCACCAGGTACCAGGGGGCCATATCAGGGGGCAGAGAGGCATGGGCAGATGGGGTGGCCATGTGTGTACAGGGTGGTGTGGGGGGCAGGAGGTGGTGGCAACCTGTGGAGGGGGGTGCACCAAGGGGTCGCAGGGGGTCCATAGTGGCAGGGTGGTAGCAGGGATGCAATGGGGGAGTGGCCCGGGCCACCTGTTGAACTGAAGGCTATGACATGTGCAGTTAACGGCTTGTCTCGTCTTGGGGTGGTGGCAGTGTGCCATGTGGATACCCATGCGGAACACACAGTGCACCTATGCCAGCACACGTACAGCAGGATTGTCATAGCGCCCCAGGGGAATGGCCTACGGGGTTGGGACACCCCCATGGCACACAGTGCACGACCCCAGGCACGGGGGTGTACATAGTACCAGCAGTGCCTTACCAGTGTGCTACCAGGGTTGGGCGTGGGGACAGGCCAGACAGCATGCACGGGGCAGTGGATGTTGTGGCACGGGGCACATCAGTGGTAGGGGGGCATGTGACAGGGGGGTCACCCTTGTACATGGTCCCCTCGTACATGCAGCAGGTTGGGGATGACATATACCCCCCCGGGAGGGCAATTGCCTCCACTGGGCCAACACCACAGAGTCTCCATGTTGGACGGACAAGGGAGTTGCACAGCACACAAAGCCCCATGGGCAGGGCATGCTGCATGTATGCAGGTGCAGGAGGGCAGTCCTATTGTCACCACCTGGGGGGGGTGGCGGCCATAGCCATAGCCACAGAGGTGGCAGCCGGGGCCAGGATATGACAGGGAGAGCCAGGGCAGGGAATGGGCTGAGGGCAGCGGCAGCAGCCGAGGGGAAGGGGGAGCAGGACGCCAGACTGCCACAGGCCATACCACAGCCACAGGCTGGAGGGGTTGGCCCACTAAATAGCAGGGCGGGGCCACAGAGCCCCCCAGGAGCTGGGACTGCTAAGTGGGACATAGCGTGTCCACAGGAGGGTTGGCAGCCGCACACAGGAAGGGTACCATGCTCACCTGGGACGCTGATAGATAGGGACAGTGTGAGGACAACGACCTGGGGCCTATGCAGCTTGGGAAGGCTGTGGCACACCTAATAGTGGGGGGCACTATCATGGACTGTGCCCTGTGCAATGCTTCCGAGCCTGCGGAACATGGCTGGGACATACCCGTCCTGTGAGGGGGTGCACCAGGGAGGGGTACCCACAGTGCCCAGGCTGGGTGGCCCTTATCACCCCCTGACGCTGGGGGGACAGTCATTGTGGCTACAGATTCACAGCTAAAGACAGGGATGCAACTGCCAAGCCCCTGCTGCAGGGGCGGGGGCACTGGGGTATGAACGTGGCCTCTCTAACAGAGCTTAATGCCACCCTGCATTGTATTCGTAGGTTACCGGTACCTGTTGCTGATGTGGGGCTCTGCAGTCGTGAGCGATGGCTAGACAAGCCATCCCCGCTGCCACAGACCGTTGTATCCCGCACTATGGTGGCCCCAGAAACACTCATTTCTGAGATATGTTTGCTTCCGGGGAATGCTCTGTGTCCCCGAAACCCGGAGACCTATCCTGTAGGTGGTGAACATGCACCATTGTGTTACATACATATCTGTCCTGTGCCTCGCCCCTTTGCAGCCTGACTACATGTCCCCTGTGAGATGCACACATACCGCCATGCACTGACTACCGATAGGTGAGAGAGGCTGGTGATACACAGACCGCAGAGCGGCCCTATGATAACCCACACCCCCTTTGCCAGGGACGAGGGGTGCCAGCGTGACACAGTACACGGTCTGATGTCTACTCATGGTGGACACAGCTGGGGAAGGGGGGGACACGGGCCGGTTGCGTTAGTGGCACAGGGTGTTGACGTGGGATGGACAGGAGGAGGCCTCTGTGTGTAGGGGCCACACAAAAGCAACACAGGACACATGGCATCAGCTACAGCCGCTTGTGCAGCAGTTTATTTCCCCCTCCCCCTGCCACACCTTGCATGGCCCCTCCCACCCTGTGATGATGGTGGCGCGCCTGCCGCCGCCGCTGCTGCTGCTGCCGCTTGTGGTGGTGGTGGTGGCGTCGGCACTCTGTGTGCCGCAATAAGCTCTAGGCTGGCAGCCATGCGTTGTGCCGATGCAGCCAGGTTCTGCACCCCCTCTAGGACCCCCGACATTGTGCAGTACATGCCGTATACCTGTGGGGACAGCAGGTAGTGCATTGTAAGACAGGGAAACATCCACCACCTGTACAGAGGCATTGCCACCCAAACACAGTTGGACACTCACCCTCTGCATCCCTCTGTGCCGCTGCTGAGTGCGCCTGCATCTGCATGATTACCTCAGACACTGCGGACAGCGCCTCTTGCCTGGTCCATTGTTCATCTTCAGCAGCCACTTCCCCCGTGGCTGCATTGGTGGGTGGTGCGCCGTCACCTGCAGGCTGTGTGCCCTGCCTGCTGTCCTCCTCCGGGGGTGGGGATGGACCACCTGCTTCCACCTGGCCCATCTCTGGCACAGGGTCCATCAGGGTGCACGGCCCACACTCGTTGTCCTCTAGCACCTCCTCTGGTGCGTCAATGGAGCAAATGTCACCTGTAGGCCACAATGTTACATAGGTAAGATGAAGCATGACTGCCTGTCTACACCTGTCCCACCCCCCTAAGGGCACATGTGTGTGGGTGAGCCACATGGGTCTGGACCAGGGCCCCTGTGCCCCCCCCCAGTGTTCCTTCTTTATCCATGCCGGTGGGCCCTGTGCCCTGCAAGTGCCATGGTCCCCTCCCCCCCCTTGCATGCTGCCACACACCCCATGCAGCCCCATCACTGCCTTCAGCCCTGCAACCACTGACCATGGTTGGCACAGGTGCATAGTGCTGTCCTGTTGGCCACGTTACTACCCGTGTGGCCCTGCTGCCTCCGCCAACCCTGCACCGTATCCCCTGCAACACATTGGCAGCCTCTGCTGGTACTGTGGGCCTGTCCTCCTTGCCACCGCACCCATCCACTGTGCTGTGCCGCCCCTGCCCACCGTGGACACGTCCCCCCCATGGGTCATGGGCCAGCAGCTGCCCGTATGCCTGTACCGCCCCCTGGTTCCCAAACAGCCACGTCATGCCACCCCCACCCCACCCTTGGTCCACCCCTACACATGTGCATGTGTTGTCTCACACTGGTGCAGCTCACTCTCACACTTACCGGCACGTGGGTGTACTGTGTCCAACGCAGGGGACAGGCCATGGATGTACATAGGCCCCTATAGGGGACATTATGTGGTGCCTTGGCAGACAGTGCACTTTATAATGTGCCCTCTGCAATGCCTTATGCGGCGCCTTAGGTTACGGCCTCGTGAGGGTGTGCTTGCTGGCAGCACTACTTAGGGTTAACAAAATACCTGCTTCTGTCAGCACTGCTTTAAGGTATACGGTGATGTCTCCACCAACTTTATTCATTAAACCCACAGGGGTCTTGAATTCACGACCCCTGTGCCATTAGTCAGTGTATTAACCATTGTGTTGGATTGACAGGCATTCTTAGTTTGTACGTAGAGAACCTGTTGTTGATCTGGTGTGGGACTTTTGACCATTTGACAGTTATACTCCATAGGTTGACCGCATCGTTATTAGGGATTGGTTAGTCACACTAGCGATATAGCCCACTAGTTACTTCACTGCCTGTGAGGCCAGATGTCATGGGTTGGGGACTAAAGTGGGGTTACTCGGTGGGGCTGTATGAGGCATATTCCTTTTGTTCTTTGCAGTGGTGCTGCCAGCTCCATCGCCCTCACAGTGCTGTCTCCTTACGTTGCCTCATCAGGCACCCTTTCACGAGCCCTGTGCCGCACCCTTTGATGCGCCCTGTGGGGTGGCCCATAGGGGGCATTCTAGGGTACCTTGGCGGGCAGTGCACTTTATGATGTGCCCTCTGGGGTACCTTATTGGGTGCCTTATGCGGCGCCTTAGGTTACGGCCCTGTGAGGGTGTGTTTGCTGGCAGCACTACTTAAGGTTAACAAAATAACTGCTTCTGTAAGCACCACTTTAAGGTATACGGTGATGTCTCTGCCAGCTTTAATCATTAGACCCACAGGGGTCTTGAACTCATGACCCCTGCGCCATTAGCTGGTGTATTAACCATTGTGCTATAGCTCTGGATGCCATGCTGGGCACCTTTTCACGCACTGTATAGGGCAACCTGTTGAATTGCTGTCTGTAGGTACTCTGTGCCAGTGAGACACACAGTCAGTTCCCTCTACCAGGCCGAGGTGCTGTGGGGGTACATACCCCATCTTGTGTTCATCTATGGACTGCAGATCTGCATGTGCAGTGCACCATGGGTATGAGTGTGTTAACCCACATCCTGGCCACCACAGCAGACAGTTTGTGTGGTGACCTGACGTCCTTCATCTGCCAGACAGGGCTTTGTTCATAGCACTAGCAATGTGGCCCACTAGTTACTTCACTGCCTGTAAAGCCAGGGGTCATGGGTTTGATCCCACAGTGGGGATCTTTGTTAGCGCTGTCTGTAGCATTTTCTTTTTCTTTTTTTAATTTCAATTGGTGCTGCCAGCATGACACCCTCATAGTGCTGTCTCCTGACGTTGCCTCATCAGGCGCCCTATACAGTGCCCGATGCAGGACCCTATACTGTGCCCTGTGGGGTGGCCCATAGGGCACATTCTAGGGTGCCTTGGCGGACAGTGCACTTTATGATGTGCCCTCTGGGGTGCCTTATAGGGTGCCTTATGCGGCACCTTAAGTTACGGCCCTGTGAGGGTGTGTTTGCTGGCAGCACTGATTAAAATTAACAAACAAACTGCTTTATACAGCACTGATTTTGAGTAAAAGGTGATGCCTCAGCCAGCTTTACTCATTAGACACACAGAGGGATTGAACTCACTTCCCTTGCACCATTGGTCAGTGTATTAACCATTGTGCTACTGTTCTAGATGTCTTGCTAGACATGTTATCAGATGCCTTATGGGCGCGCGTTGCGCGGCGCTCTACACAATGTTTTCTAACGCTCTTTCGGCTATGGCGCCTGGTAACGCGTGTTATCGATAACGATGTACCGCCCATGTCCTTATTTGGGATTTTTGCCTGTACCGCGGATCCTAACGCGAATCACACTAACGCAGTTTAGTAAACATACCCCATAGCGTTATGTACAGAAGAATATGTCATCTGAAGTAAATTCCTGGAAGATTGGGAAGTAGCGATGCTGTGATGAAATACTATCTCAACATTGAATAAATGGCATTTTGAGATTCTTGGCGTAGCGCTGACATTGTGTATGAACAGCGGGTGAACAAAGTTCTGGCTGACTGGAGGTTCGGCTGGACGCCAAGTAAAGCAAAGTGACTCTGGAGCGTTAGCTGTGTTAAGAAATCTCTAAGGATAATTGGGGAATTATCCCTTAAAGTGATTGCAAAAGAAAAGATTCCCTCTTTTAAATAGAACAAAAAGGAAGGTTTACCATGAGAGAAGATTTGTGCCTTTCACGGTAAACAATCCAACAAAAACATTTTTGGGGTAATTAGAAGAAGGGTTAGGAGTTAATCTCTTAGTTTGAAGTACTTACAGTGGAATGAACAGTGTTTTTTTTATATTAGAGGACATGATTATTAGCACCCTTATGAACAATTCCTATCAGTTTCAACAGAAGAAACACATTCTCACTGAAGTAAAATTAGATGCACCAGTGATCAATTGTCAGTACTCACATGACTTGAATCAGTCAATGAACAACAGCTCGAATGTTTAAAATGGTCACATTCACCCCCTGTTCCATTTTCACAGTGGTGAAGACAAGAGAGCTGCCCAAGACCATCAGAAAAGTTATTATCACAAAACCTCAGACTTCAAAGGGGTATAAGGCTATCTCCAAAGACACTTGGATTCCTGTATCTACAATTCACAATGTTATTAAGAAGTGTTCTGTCCAGGAACTGTCAAGAACCTCCCAGGACGTGGAGGGAACAGGAAAATTAATCCAAGAAGTTTTCAAAGGTTAGTGCAAACTGTTAGAAAAACATCACATACAACATCCATAGAGCTTAAGACTGACCTGGAGCACTCTGGAATGGTGCTTTCAACCCACACCATATGTCGCACACCAAACAAAGAACTACTACTACTATTCAGCACTTGTAAAGTGCTACGCACGCAGCGCTGCACAGCTGACCTACAAGAGGTAGCCAACATGCAAGAGACAGTCCCTGCCCGTCAGAGTCAAGCTCATCGGAGCTTACAATCTAGTTAGAGCAAAACTTAAGTTAGAACAGTATAGAGCATTAGTCAGTTCTGCGCAAGGTAGAGCATTAGTCAGTTCTGTGCAAGGTACGGCTTGGTCAGTAGTTTGATCATAAATGATGACGGGGGTTAGGGTAAGATGAGGAAGGAGTCAGGATCTGAATGCAACAGTGAAGAGGTGGGACTTCAATCTGGATTTGAAGAGGGCCAAGGATGATGCCAGGCGCACAGACGCAGGTACGCTGTTCCAGGCGTAAGGTGCAGCAAGGTGAAAGGAGCGCAGTCAAGAGTTTGCAGTGTGTGTGAAAGGCATTGATAGAAGTAATTTGTTAGCGGAGCGCAGATTTTGAGAGGGGATGTAGGGCAAGATAAGACATAAGAGGTAGTAGGGGCCATATAGTGGATGCACTTATAGGTTAGCAGAAGAAGCTTGAATTGGATGCGGGATTGGACAGGAAGCCAGTGAAGCGACCTGAGAAGAGGAGTAACGTGGGCATGGCGAGGTTGGCAGAAGATTAGTTGAGCGGCGTGATTTTGTATAGATACAAATGCCTGTTTCCCATCTGCCCCAGCAGGCTTAACAGAGCCGCAAGAGGGAAATACTCCCTTTGTGGCTCAAAAAGCCCACCGGTGATGGAGCTGATGCCGGGAGGGCTCTGCCGGGCAGGCGGGGGGCCGTGGGGCCGCGGAACAATTGATTCTGCCTCTGTCACAGTGGCAGCGGCAGCAGCCAGGTTTTTTTTTTTTTTTTAGTTTTAAATTTACCTGGGTTGATGGGCGGGAGGGGGGTTAGGAATGGTAATGGAGGGGTACTAAGACTGAAAATGGGGTGATGGGGGGTTAGGACTGGAGGTGGGCTAATGGGCGGTTAGGACTGGTAATGGGCTATGGCGGGGCTAAGACTGAAAATGGGGTAATGGGGGTTAGGACTGGAAGTCGGCTGATGGGGGGGTTAGGACTGGTAATGGGCTATGGAGGGGGCTAGGACTGGACATGGGGTGATGGGGGTTAGGACGGGAGGTGGGCTGACGGGGTGGTTAGGACTGGAAGTGGGCTGATGGGGGGTTAGGACTGGTAATGGGCTATGGGGGGGCTATGAGTGAAAATGGGGTGATGGGAGGGTTAGGACTGGAAGTGGGCTGTTGAGGGTTTAGGACTGGTAATGGGCGATGGGGGCCTAGGACTGGTAATGGGCTGGGGGGGTTGCTAGGACTGGAAATGGGCTGAGTGGAAGGGGGGCTTGAACTGCAATTAGCTGATGGGGATGGGGGTTTGGAATGGAAATGGGCTAGTGGAAGGGGGGGCTTGAACTGCAAATAGCTGATGGGGAGGGGGTTTGGAATGGGAATGGGCTGCGAGGGGAGGGAGCTAGGACTGGAAATGGACTGAGTGGGGGGGAGCTAGGACAGGAAATGGGCTGATGGAGGGGCTAGGACTGGAAATGGGCTGTTTGGGGGTGCTAAGATTGGAAATTGGCTGTGATGGGGGCTTGGATTGAAATGGACTCATGGAGGGGCTAGAACTGGAAGTAGGCTCATGGGGGGCTTGGATTGGAAATGGGCTGATGGGGGGCTAGGACTGGAAATGGGCTGATGCGGGAACTAGAAGGGAGTGGATATTGTGTCGTGCTGGAACTAGAAGGGAGCTGATGTTGGGGGAGGATTAGAATGGGATGGGGTTGGGAGAGTGAAATGGAGAGGGGAAAAATATTTTGTGTGGGAGGGAAGACAAATCTACAATTGGCTGGGTATTGGGAGAGTAAGTGGGGATAGAGGATGGAGGGGTAAAATTTGAGTGGATGAAACAGGAATGAGGAAAGAGCAAAAGGAGAAAGATTAGTATGTTAAAGCAGATGTAGAGAGAGAATGGAAAAAAAAACTAGAAGAGAGCAGAAAGGACAAATGGACAGCAGACGATGGAGAGTTAGCAGAAGATACGAAGAAACCAGAAGAAGGTGGCTGGAGCAATTGCAACTGAAAAAAAATGCACAAAAGGTAGAAAAATATCTCTTTATTTTGAATTTATTAACTGGAATATGTCAGCTCTGGGAAATGTGCATCATTAACATCTGCGCTTTGTTTAGTACAAGAAGAAATTAATTTATAGTTTTATTTCTACAGTGTTGTTGTACATTCCAAGTTTGGCTTTTGGGGTTCCCAATTTAATTATTGTCTTCCTGTTTCTAAATTGTGATTCCTTGTTTGGTGATGGTCTATGTTCTGCATGTGTAACTGAGCTGAGATATTCTGTTTATATAATTCCTATTTGACATTGCCACTTGTTCTCTTTCCCCAGTAGGTCATGTATTGCTATTCTCTGAAATGTATTGTTTTAATATTTGCAGTGTTGCCTTTTGATAGATAGAGTATGGTGCTTTGTGAGTTCTGGTAGTGCTGTTATGATACGGCAGGTTTGCTATGGGTTCTAAATGGGCAGTGTTTGTAGTAGTTCCTAATGTGCCTGGCGGTTGGCACTGGATTATAGTAATGTAGAAATCTTTTAGTCTTTCTTTATCTATGCACTCATTAAGAGGCATATTTACTAAAAGTTAGTGTATGGTAACATTATTCAAATATGTATGCAAATGAGGCCCTTATGCAAATGAGACCCCGCACCGAGTCTCCACACATGGCCCCGCAACCCCCTTGTGCCGCCCCTGGGGGTAATATGAGCATGATAAGGCTGGCAGAAGATTAGCCATGCAGGAGAGTGTTGAACAGATTGAAGAGGAGAGAGATGATTTAGAGGGAGACCAGTAAGAATTAGGTTACAATAGTCTCAACGAGAGATGACTAAGGAGTGCGCATGAGCGGTGTTTTTCTGCACAGCGTTGTTTAAGGATAGCTGGCAGATTCCCCTGAAGCAGCGGGTTGGTCCCGCAAAACGTTGGAGGGCTCTTTTGTGGTAACGTCGGGGAAGGCGGCTGGTGTTTGTTGTATTTTCCTGCCTTGCTCTTTAAGTTAAGTGTTTGATATTTTATACTTATGAGCATGGTGTGGATATTGCTGGCTGCCAACCATTGGGTCACTGATGTTAATGGGCTTGTTGTTGGTGTAAGTGGTTTAGGTATATCCTTGGCCACTTTTTCACCGTATGCCCGTGTATGCTGAGACCCTGTTGCATTTTTTTGTTAAACTAACATCAGGTGATTTATAAGAAACACATACGGCTATTGGAGTGAGTTTTCCTTTTGAATACCTATATAGCAATCTTAGTGTTGTGGACTGATATTCTTGAATGGCTCATTTTGAACTTGTTGCCAAGTTTCCCTCTGCTCCCCAACTAGTAGTTATATTTGTCAAGGAGACTGTATGTCAGAATGGTATTCTAGTCTCTATTGTGTCTAAATGAAGTTCTCAGTTTGTTGTCAGATTCTGAAAGGCTTTCTGCAAGAATATGGATTTCACTCCAGTTTACTCTAAATATCATACTCAGACTAATGACCTGACTGGGGGCCTGTGTTTTCCGTTAGCACATCAGGAAACTGCTTCCCTAGATTGAACTCACATACAATTCTCATAAACTAGTCTATGGATGTTTCACCATTCTTTGCTATGTACAGGAAGCATTCCATCTCCCTTCCCTCATCAGTTCCAATCATGGAAGCCCATGCAGCCTATGACTTTGCTTGGCACGTTCAGGACACCTGAAAGCAGGTGACGTGTAGACTGGAAAGAGCAATGACACAACAAAAGGTTTGCCGACGGGTACTGCAGGCTTGAACCTCAGTTCAGTATGAAAAATAAAGATTGCCTCTCCACAAGGGGTACAGTATGCATTGAAGCTCCCATGGGTCCGATATTTAGTGGATCTTATGCCAATGAATCCAATGACAGTACGTCTGCAGCTTCCCAATTAGGATACCCTCTATCTTCTATGTCTCCAATTGAAGCTTGTTGTCCCTGATCCATCTGGTCAGCTAGGGGCTCCTCCAGACCATTCTAGTTGATAGATGCTGGAAGTGAAGTGGAAGAGATATTTTATAGGTCTCTATTTTCTGACTCAGGGACCATGAGAAGTCTGGTTCACTAGTGGGGTAGCTGGTGCCAAGAATTGTTCCTTTTCTATTTGTTTTTTTTTTTTTTTGTTTCTATTTGGTATTATGTCTTGGTTTTTATTTGATTTTTTTTTCTTTTTTGATTTCTTTGTTCTTACGTATTTTTGGAGATACAGTTTTAAGATTCATTTGGATTCATTTTTGCATGCCAAAATGTGTTTTAATTTAACATGTATCCTATGGGCCCAATATTCAAAGCAAGTAACATGGTTAGCAGATCTGCTAACCATGTTGCTCTCTTTATCCAGGATATTCAGCGGCACTAGCATGGTCGGTGCCATTGAATACCCACGGGGACCACTGCTGCACACCTCTATGCTAACCAATTAGCATTCGGACATTCTGAGATGCATCCCGCCATAACCAAGCGACTGACTTTTGCCACTGCCTAGTTAGCTTCCTGTTAATCCAGGCAATCAGGATATTCAATGTCAGGGCCAGATATGGCCCTGGCATTGAAAAGCCGGGTTTAAAGTTCAGTGACAGCAGCTAGCTGCATTAAATCAGATAGCAGCCGCCACTGAATATCAGGCTCTATGGGATCTATTCCAAGCCACGAATAGCGGGGATGTACGCCCTGCTTGGACATACATCCCTGCTATTTGTCCCCCTTGCCATCCCCAAGCATGGTTCCCTGTACAAACAGCAGAGTTCTACGGGGAGCCTTAGATGGGGATGTGTGGAAGATGGAGCGAGGGTGAGGCGTGCCATCAACCTGGACGTACAGGGCTGATTTTGAGGTCAGCCCTGAATGTCTGGGGTATACCAGTTAAACAGGGGACATATTCCACCTCAGAGATGGAAAATGTCCCCCTGGACACAGGGTAACAGCAGTGACCAGCGGGGACAGAACTGGGAGGCCAGGAGGAGTTTCTCTGCAGCCGAACCTTGGCTATTGGAGGCCAGATTGGGGGTCTGGTTGCGGGGAAAGGTCAATCTCAGCAGCGGGCATCATTCACGGCTGTGTAATGGAGCCGCGGTGCCATGGCAATGGGAAGCCATGGCACTGCAGCTCCATTATGGAGTCAGGTGAGTTAGCCAAGTATGTGGCTGGGTATACAGCCAATCAGAATTGAGGCCGGCCTGCACGTCCAGACCAGTAGACCCGATTCTGATCCCACGAGGGCCCCCCTTGGAACACAATCGGGACTACCACTGCATGCCCCAATTCTGCCCAGCTGCACAAGGGGCTGGACATCTAGTTGTAAATAGGGCTTCACATGTTTTTATGATTTTAGATTGTATCTCACACCTCTGCAAGGAGTTTTGCTGTACCATATCGATTTATAAGTGACAGTTGCATGTATCCCTGATGCAGGCAATTGCTGAAACATGATGGATGGTCCTAAGTGATTTTGTATATATTTGATTTGATTTTGTGTTATTTTTTAGTTAATAAACTGTTTTCCTGTTACTTCTTATTGGGGCAAGTTTAGAAAACTGCACTAACTGCTAGTGTAGGTTTCAGCACAGTAAGTGCACTGCACTAATAGCATTGGATCCCATGCCAAAAATCCAGTGCTAGCAGGTTAGCATGCCAATGAGCAGAGAAAGGGTGAGTTGGGGACAGAATATGGGCATTGACAGTGGATTGTGGTTAGCATGGGCGTGATGGGCACATGCTAAAAGCAATTGTTGTGTTTAACAGGAGTGGAGTTAATGCCACATTAATGGGCGATGTTAGGTGGTCCCCTGTGCCGGGTTAAAGTACCACATTAACAATGCGCCAATGGCAGAGGGACAGATGCACATGGCCCCTGAAGTTGACATGGGCCTCAATACTGGTTTCATGGCCAGACCACATGCTACCAGCACACGTTTTAGTAAATATGTCCCATTGCATGTTTTTTAGCCTGTGGTGACTTTGCCTCTATTTTTTCCTGTTGTGGTTTAATAAAATTAGACCAGTCTTAAAATTTATGCATGTTGGCATGAATGTGCATACTTTTACTGTAGGCGTTGCTGGGGGCATGGTCTAGGTGAAGTTGCAAAGTACATCCATTGATTCTAAAACAACTTAATCTATACCTGTACTTGCATATTCTATAGATGGACATTTACACCTCTTCCCCAGAAGGCTTAATGTCCATAACGTCAAAGTAGATCCTATTTATTTAGCTCATGCATTTCCAGTAATAGTTCAAGGTGAATTACATTCAGGTACAATAGTTATTTCCCTGTCTCCAGAGGGCTTACAATCTAATTTTGTACATAAGGCAAAGAAGGGTTAAGTGGCTTGCCCAAGGACACAAGGAGCATCAGTGGGATTTGAACGCTGGTCTTTTTGGTTTTAGGCTGCTTCTCTAACCAATAGACTACTCCTCCACCTGCACTAGAATTATAAAGACATAAACACCTCTATGGGGTATGTTTACTAAGCAGTTTTAATGTGCGCCCGGTGATGTTATCGGGCGATAAGGTACCTTATCGCCCGATAAAGGTGCGTTACCGGGCGCTAAGGTACCTTAGCGCACGATAACGCATGCAGTGGCACAAATGAGTGCTGAGGGCGGAGAAAGGCTCCCGGAGGGCGGAGGAAGGCTCCCCAGGGGCAGAGAGAGAGGGTCAATGGGCAGAGAGTGGGAGGGGAGAGGCTCCCTGCACACTAAAGCCATTGAATCCGGGGCTGAAAATTAACGCCAGTGAAACCCTCGTGTTAGAGCAGATTTAAAGTGAAAAGAAACCATTTCCGTCAGCAATGTACAGCAAAACCAGAGAAACCTACAAAACGTGATAAGTGTGATACATGTGCACGGAACAAAAGGGCAAATAAATATTGAAATGACCTGAACAAAATGGAATAAAAACATAACCAAGCTGGCCAATAGTGATATTAATGGGAAACATCAAAAAACACTCCCGAGAAATCTCCAAAAAAAAGATATGAATTTTGGAAGAGTCTATGCTCCGTCCCCATACAAGGTGAATGAGCCCACAGTGAAATTGCGCTGATCAGGATTTTCCCTCTCCATTGGACAGGTTTCCTATGGCATGCACATGTTCCGCAACAGCAGGGTGGGCATGTGGGAATGGGCAACTGGACAGGTGCTTGAAAAGGGGACAAAGAGGGCTCCAGGCGGCACATGCTATTGTGCAGCTGGGCCACAGTGCAGACTAGGGTGATGCCTAGGTGTCCCATGGGAATGCTGAAACAGTAGAGCAGCCAGACAGCAACTGATGAGGGCCCAACATGGGCATGAGTGTGTCTCCCACAGTGTCACAGGGGATAGTACCCAGCAGGTACCCCCAATGGCACAGAACATTGGCAGGCGGCGCTGGGGGGAAGCATGGACAGCTATGCAGGCTCCCCTACCCCAGAACTTGCACCATAGGCAGCCACTAACCACACACTGGATGGCCTGAGATTGCGCACCACCAGCACCACCAGCAGAAGGGCATGTCAGCATGGTGGCAGAGGGGTACTGGTGGTGGAGGGGCCAGTGGCTGCTGCCCACAGCAGACCATGGCCTAGCCCTGTGTAGGTGGGTGCCATGCACTGCAACAGACAGGCCCAGTCTGACAAACAGTCATGGTATCCCCAGGGAATGCACTGTTTCTGTGGCAACACAGTGGTGCAGTGCACACAGCCAGTGTATTCAGGTGAAGAAGGTCACAGGTTCAAGTCTCAGCTGTGGCTCCTGCCAACCTAGTCCCTATATTTTACCCACTACTAAAATGTGCTAATACAGACAGAACCTTTATTTCAGATGATGAAAACATGCCCAAAACACCAACATTTTACCCTACAGAGCACAGACACCACAAACATGCGCATTACCTAGAACAGAATCTCCCAAATGCAGTCCTGGAGGACAAAACACCATTCAGGTTCCATGCTGCCTCTAATAAATATGGCTGTGCTGCTTTTCTATGCGCCACCCCCATGGTATGCAGATGTATCTCATGCATATTAATTAGGGACAACATGAAAACCCGAACAGTGTTTGGCCCACCAGGACTGGAGTTGGGCACCTCTGCCCTAAAGCAGCGGCCAACAGGGGCAGACACACCCGCACCCACAAGCTCCATTAGCCAATGCCTCCTGGAGAGGCAGGATGTTGGGCCCTGCGTGCATCTCCCAATACTAGCACTTGCATACCTTAGCAATGCCACCCTAAACCTGGGAATACGGTACACAGCTATCAAACGTTTGCTATGATTACTGGCAGATAGTAATTCCTAAGTTAAGCACAATTTGCTGATTGAGCTGCATCATAGCAACCTTTCTGATGTCTGTGGAGTGTGCTTCAGGTCTGGTGTCTGACAGTGTTTACCACCCTGGGGAGTGACCCAAACAGTATTGCGTGCCATAGCAATGCCTGCACTGTGCCAAGGACTGGTGTGGTGGCCAGGGCTGCCAAACACCTCTATAGCTGCACAATGCTGGTGTAACCTTAGCTTGTCTGAGTTCACCTTCACCTCTAGATATGATGGTGGTAGTCATGGCCAAGAAGTGACGCAAACTCAGACAACAAGGCACAAAATAAACTAACCTCGTTCACTGCTCAGAGCAAAATGAAGGAAATAAACTAAAAGGATTTCTTGAGCTCAAGTTCCAAGTGATAGGTATAACAATTTTATTTGTTATTATAGATCATTATACCTAATAATAATAATAATAATAATAATAATAATAATAATAATAATCAACAGGTTCATCGTTGAAGGAGAAGAAATTGAAATCGTGAACAACTTTAACCTACTTGGATCAACTATCAATAAAGAAGCAACAAGCAGTCAAGAAATCAGACGACGCATTGCTCTTGGCAGAATGGCTATGAAAGACCTAGATAAGATTCTCAAGAGCAGAGATGTCTCTCCATACAAAGATTCGACTTGTTCAAGCCATGGTATTTTCAATAACATCATATGGATGTGAAAGCTGGACAGTGAAAAAGACAGACAGGAAGAAAATTGATGCCTTTGAATTATGGTGCTGGCGGCGAATACTGTGTATACCATGGACTGCCCGAAGAACAAACCAGTCGGTACTAGAGGAGATCAAAACTAAGCTTTCTTTAGAAGCTCAGATGACAAGACTTCGACTTTCATACTTCGGACACATCATGCGAAGAGAGAGATCATTAGAGAAAGACATCATGCTTGGAAAGATAGAAGGTCAACGCAAAAGAGGAAGGCCAGCAATGAGATGGATCGCTACAATAACAGCAGCTACGGGTACCAGTCTGTCAACAATGAGCCGCCTGACTGAAGACCGAACACAATTTAGGATAGCTATCCAGAGGGTCACCATGAGTCGACTCCGACTCGACGGCACTTAACAACAACATACCTAATAACAGATTTAATTTACATTGCATTCAGAATCTTTTTCTATCAACTTCTATTCACAGGTATGTATCTATTTTCCTTCTTCTCACAAAACAGTCTCTATGAGCACTTAACTCTCCATAGTTGCAGTTGTTGGTATCTGTAGCTGTAGAACTTTCTTGATAGATTTGATGACTTTGGTATTCCTTTCGTTGGAGCTCTTGTTGATGTAAACACCGGTGTTGATCAGCTGACGGTAGTTCCCGAACACCCACCTACTACCTAAGCTTTAAATAAACCAAAAATAGAAAACTTGTCTATCTTACAAACCAGCGAACAATCACTGTAAAACTATTCAGTACAGATTTAAAATTCCCTAACTGACTAAATAAAAACAAAGTATAATTAATGTCCCTAAATAATGAAGCCTATTCTTTACTGTTTTCCCTAACTACTAACAGAGCTTCATTTAAGAATTCACTTCCCAAGACAATGTACTCATTCATCAATCTTATTATATGGCTTCAGGCATATTTCTCATCAATGACGTCAGTTACTTACTGTGCAAGTATCCTTTCACTTTAAGGTTTCAGGCACAACATACTATAGGCTATTTAATAGCAAAGCACTCCTCAAATGACACTTCCACTTCCTCTCAGTCTCTTTCTTTTAGAGAGCTCTCATGGAATCTTCAACCAATGTCACTTGCTTCACTACCTGGCAATACTTCTCAATCAGTACTGTCCAGTGCCACACAAAATCAGTGTTATCATTTACTTAGCCTGATTTTCATATAGTCCTAACAGCAATTCCACTCTCAAAAACAATTTCTCACATATTGGTACCTTTTTACTGGCAAAAATAGTACATCTTTTCAGACACAGCACAACACACTTCTGCTTTCTTTCTCTGTCCAAGCTCTTCTCCAACTATATTTTTCCTGTTGTCAAGGTTACTGTGACTCTTCTGACATCACCTATTTGCATTCCAGCTGTTGTCAAGGTTACAGTGACTCTTCTAACATCACCTATTTGCATTCCAGAGCCGCTAACCAATCACAGGCATGCTTTAGGAATATGCAAATGAGGCATTAAAACATGTTCTGAATTCTGCAAAAATCAGTTTTCTTTTCAACTGTATGCTCCCATTAAAGTGAATGGCAAAACCTTAGCTTGGAAGTTTTACACATTAAAAACTTTCCAAAATAGTGCAAAATCTGTAATCTTATTCAGCTTATCTAACGTAAATACTCTATTATTTCCAAATTTAAATTCATACATTTAACCCTTAGGTTACAGTTGCCCAAGTTTAAAATCAATGTTGTCCTCAACATTTTCATCCCATATTTTCATTCTTCTCATCCATCCAGTATCCAACACAGCCAAATTCAGTTTGATCTTCCCTATATTAATTTCATGGGGTTTCACTACTAAACTTTTACTTAGATTTTTTTTTAATACAACCTTGTATTACTTATTTAATTTAAATCATGTTAACAGTACTTTCAACAACCACATTACAATATAATTAATTCACAGATACAACAATATTCCCCAGATTCAGAATACATGCAATTCTGATTCACAATCTTACCTATCGTCTGACAAGATTGCTTCAAATTTACCTATCAGAATTGTTTGCTTAGCTCCCTTGGTTACAAAGATACGAAGTACCTAACTTTGGTATTATATTGACATCACATTCGTTTTCTCTTCTACTATCCCAAAGTTAATTCAACTTATAATTTTCTCTTAGAAATGCTGAACACATTCCTTTATTTTCTCTAGTGGACCTACGTATCACATCCAAATTCTCTTCAGGAACGCTTATGTTATGTTGTACAGGTGTTACATTATTTAGATTGACATAGGTTCTTACCCAATACCACTTTCCAGCATTGGATACTCTTGGATTTTCCTTCTCCTCATCCAAATCTGAATCAAGGTTTACAATAGTTTTCTGTGGTTGTATCTTAATACCGGACTCTGAATATTCAGTTTCTACTAAATATCTCTTAAGCAAATTCCGCATCATTTTGAATTTTATAAACATTTTGTTTGGTGCCAAATCTTTCAGTCACCTCATAAATTTCTTTTTCCCAAAGGTCTTGTATTTTATGCCTCCCCGGAAAATTTTGTATTCGTAGCCACACCTTATCTCCTGGTATCAATTCCACCGTTTGGGCTTTCCGGTCAACATTGTGCTTGATCTTCGCAGAAATTTTTTTTTTTAATTCTCTCGAGCAATTTCTCTGGCAACATTTAATTTCTCTCTTTGTATTTGGATCCAGTGTTCGGGACTATTTACCTCATAACTGTATGTCTTATCCTCTGTTATTAACGGACAGAAGGGTAGTAGTGTCTCCACCCCTAAAAACAGATACACAGGTGCGAAACCGGTTGATGAATGTATGGAGCTGTTAAATATTTGATTTACTTCTGTAATATATTCTGACCACTTTCTTTTTTTATCTTCGGGAAAGGTTCGTAAGATGGAATGCATTGTTTTGTTAAAACGTTCACACCTCCCATTTCCTTGCGGGTGGTATGGGGTGGTTCTTGTCTTAGTTATATTATACCATTTGCATAGCTCTTTGATAATTTCAGATTCGAAATTTCTACCCTGATCTATATGTAATCGCTCAGGGATACCATACACTGAAAACCACCTTGTAATTAGCATTTTAGCAGTTGTCTTTGCAGTTTGGTTTCTGGTGGGCACTCTAATAGTGAACCTTGTGAACATATCAGTTAGGATTAAAACGGATTCATATCCTCTATTATCCTTTTCCAACACTGCAAAATCAACAGCCAAGACTTCTAGGGGTTTAGTTACGTGGAAACACCCTAATTTTTCTCTCTCTTGTGGACATGGCAATTTAGCAAAGCAACATCTAGAAAAATTCCCTATCCAATTTTCAATATCTTTCTTCATGTTTACCCAGAAATGTTGTTTGCGGATTTTTTGAAAGTGGTTTCCAGCCCAAAGTGACCAGCTTTGTTATGGAAATTAGACAATATTTCACTTTTTAAAGCATCTGGTACTACCACTTGCCATATAATATCTCCATGATGGCAATCTTCATATTTTCGATATAATATATTGTTTCTTACTACCAATCTATCTCTTTGTTTCCACAGAGTTTTCACAGTTACCGTAGCCTGTCTCCACACTTCCTCAGAGGGATTGTCTTCTACCCAACCTAACACTACTCTTATCACCGAGTCCTCTTGTTGTCTTTGAGAGATCTCTTCTTGAAGTTTTTCTATAAGTATAGATCTATTTAACACAGATAATTGCTTTATCTGTATTACTTTGTTTGGCTGGCTTTCTTTTCCCGATTTTACTGTTTTTAACCGTAAAAAATCTTTTTCTTCAGTATCTTCAACTTCAGGTTCCAGCTCTTCAGGCAGACGAGACAGGATATCTACATTCTGGTTTAGTCTCCCTGGCTTATATTCAACTGTGAAATTCAACTCTGCTAACTGGGCTAACCACCTTTGCTCAATGGCCTGAATCTTTGTGGTCTCCAAATACTTCAATGGATTGTGATCGGTGCGTAATATAAATTTCTTGTAGATCAGGTATTCCCGGAACTTATCTGTTGCGGCCCACTTTAGTGCCAGTAACTCTAGTTTAAAGGCAGAATAATTGCTTGCATTCCATTCTGTCTTTCTGAGGACTCAGCTGGCATACGCTATGACTCTTTCCTCCCCTGCTTGGTATTGACTCAGTATAGCTCCTAGCCCTCTGGAACTAACATCTGTGGTTAGTATGAAAGGTTCGTCGAAGATTGGGAATGCCAATACAGGAGAAGATACCAGGGTTTTTTTTAGCATTTCAAAAGCCACTTGACATTCATCGGACCAGACTACTTCATTTTTCTTGTTCTCTTTTTCAGCTTTTCCCATGAGACAATGTAGAGGTTTTGCAATCCGTGCAAAATTAGGGACGAATCGACGATAGAAACTTACGAAGCCCAAAAAACTGCGTGCTTCTGTTTTGGTTTTGGGAACCTTCCAGTACTGTATGGTTTGAATCTTTTCCAAGTCAGCTGATACTCCTTTTTTAGACACTATTTAACCCAAAAATTTTACTTCTTTATTCAGTAATTTACATTTATTTGGTTTTAATTTGATCCCACATTCTTCTAAATGCTGAAATACTTTTCCTAAACGTTCTAAATGTTTCTCAAACGTTGGTGCAAATATAAGGATATCATCTAAATACAAGAGTAAGATGTCAAATACGTATTCATCCAGTACAGTTTCCATTAATCTTTGGAAGCTAGCGGGTGCATTACAAAGTCCAAAGGGCATCCTTGTCCACTCGAAAAGTCCAAACGGAGTAGTGACGGCAGTCTTCTCAATATCTTCCATCGCCATTCCCAACTGGAAGTAACCAGAGGTTAAATCTAATGACGTAAACCAAGTCGAAGTTCCCAATACATCCAATGCTTCATCAATCCTTGGCAGTGGGTAAGCGTCTTTAATGGTAACAGCATTAAGTTTACGAAAATCACAGCAGAAACGAAGACTTTCATCCTTCTTTTTAATGATTACCGCTGGATTGGCCCACGGACTACAACTTTTGCGAAGGATCCCTTGTTGCACTAGCCCATTGATGTGTTCTTTAAATTCTTCAAATAAATGTGGAGATACCCTATGGTAAGGTTGCTTGATGGGTAGCGTATTTCCCGTTTTTATTTTATGTTCTACTATATTTGTGAACCCAATATCGCTATCACTTGTCGAGAAGACGTGTCTATGTTTCCACAATAATTGTCTTAATTGCTCTGCTTGCTGTTCATTCAATGAATTCCAATCAATTTTAAGTTTTGACAAGCACTTTTCCCAATTGCTTTCACTAGTCGACTCTGAATTCTTTAACTGTTTCAGCTCCATGATCTCAGCCAGCTTACTTATCTCCGCTACTCTCATCCTAGGAGGTAAGATTATGTCTTGCTCTCCTACGTTGATCACCCGAAGAGGCACTCTCCCTGCTGTTTGCTGCACCAAAACATTAGCCACCATCAGTTTGTTTGGGATACTTGCAGTCGGAGTAGCTGTTACTACCAATGGGCCATCCCATTTCCTAACACTATTACATCTCCCTAGGATCATTTTTTCAGAACGTGTGGGTACCAGTTGTCCTATCCTTCCCAAGACTTTGACAAAACCCACATTAGGCTCTATTTGTTTCTTCTATGCGCATATCTCCGTTATTACTCTTAAAATTTTCACCGGTTCGAGAGTGAAACAGGATAAGTCTCGGAATAACCCCTCTAGGTGTGTCAAAACATTCATACCCACTATTCCTTGGGCAGCACTTTCTTCCATTCTTCCTTCTTTAAAGTTATCTTGCACCACAAAAATGCATTGTTGTGATATTACTTGTCCAAGACACTGCACAGTCACATCTATATATATCCTAATACTGGTAGCTCTGTCCCATTCACTGCCATCAATTTTAGTTGGGAGGCATCTTGCAATTGATTTGGGCTCAGAAAATGTTTGTAATAAAAACTAGCCAATATTGTCGATACGCTTGATCCCGTATCCAGCGTACAGGTTACTTCAATTCCATTGATTTTTACTTTTACCAATGGACTAGATCCCACAGCCTTTTCTCCAAATAATTTGTCTTCCTGCTCATCTCCCTTACGTTCTGTCATTTGTCTTCTCACAGTAGCCTTCTTTTTAGTTTCTCTTTCTGCAGCTTCACCTAAATGACTTCTCTGAAGAGATTCATTATTACCATTTTGCATATTAACATTACTGCAACTACTATTTCCATTGTCTGATGGAGCTGTACGAGGAAATTTTTCATTCCTACAATAATGGGCAATGTGTCCTGATTCATGACATTTGAAACATATTTTTTGTCCTGTCGATAAACTACTAGAAGCTTCTCTAGCCAGGAATTCACCTCTGTTCTCTCTATAACCAATATTTCCATTGCCATTATATTCGCTTCTCACATCCTTATTCCACCTTTCCCATCTCTGCATTTCCCATTCGCATTCTTGCCTTTCTGTCCACTGTGTAAATAATCTTGTTAACTGCCCAATCATAGCTGCAGCTGTATTTCCACCCGCTGTTCCATCTTCTGCATCTTCCCTCAGTCTCTGTAGTATTTTCTTAGGTTCTATCATTGTCGGGACTCTCTCCTCTCCGGCCCACCTTATGGCAGCTTGTAACAAATCTGCGAATCCCATATTCGGATTATCCTCATGCCACTTTGTTATTTCTCTTCGGAGTGCAGCATCCCTTAATCCCAAAATGAACTGCTCTTTCAATGTCTCTTCTGGTGTTCCCAGTCTTCTTCTATCTTTCTTTAATATAATGTCCATTTTCTGCTGTAATTTATATCCGTACACTCGTATAGTCTCCTTATCTTCTTGTTTTGCATTGTAGAATTCTTGAATCCTCAATCCCAATGACACCTTATCTCCATACACTTGGCGTAGCATATCAAAAATTTCATCCACCGTACATTCTCTCGGTAAGGAATATTTAACTGTGTCCGCCGCCAAGCTTTTTAAATGGTCACGAATAACATCCACTTGGTCCTCTGGTGAGATCTTTAGAATTCTCATTCTAATTATAACTTTCTCAATCCAATCTTCTGCACTCAGATCTGACATCTCCTTCTGAAACCCCAAAAATTCTGGGATCATCTTATCTTGCGGGATCACCACTGTATTCCTAATTATCTGAGTCCTCATTCCGCCACTGAATATCAGGCTCTATGGGATCTATTCCAAGCCACGAATAGCGGGGATGTACGCCCTGCCTGGACATACATCCCTGCTAGTTGTCCCCCTTTCCATCCCCAAGCATGGTTCCCTGTACAAACAGCAGAGTTGTACGGGGAGCCTTAGATGGGGACGAGTGGAAGATGGAGCGAGGGTGAGGCGTGCCATCACCCTGGACATACAGCGCTGATTTTGAGGTCAGCCCTGAATGTCTGGGGTATGCCAGTTAAACAGGGGACTTATTCCATCTCAGAGGTGGAATAAGTCCCCCTGGACACAGGGTAACAGCAGTGACCAGCGGGGATAGAACTGGGAGGCCAGGAGGAGGTTTTCTGCAGCCGAACCCTGGCTATGGGAGGCCAGATTGGGGGTTTGGTTGCGGGGAAAGGACAATTTTGGCAGCGGGCATCATTCACGGCTCTGTAATGCAGCCGCGGTGCCATGGCAATAGGAAGCCATGGCACTGCAGCTCCATTACGGAGTCAGGCTGAGTTAGCCAGGTATGTGGCTGGGTATACAGCCAATCAGAATTGAGGCCGGCCTGCACGTCCAGACCAGTAGACCCGATTCTGATCCCACGAGGGCCCTCCTTGGAACACAATCGGACTACCACTGCATGCTCCAATTCTGCCCGGCTGCACAAGGGGCTGGACATCTAGTTGTAAATAGGGCTCCACATGTTTTTATGATTTTAGATTGTATCTCACACCTCTGCAAGGAGTTTTACTGTACCATATTGTTTTATAAGTGACAGTTGCATGTATCCCTGATGCAGGCAATTGCTGAAACATGATGGATGGTCCTAAGTGATTTTGTATATATTTGATTTGATTTTGTGTTATTTTTTTAGTTAATAAACTGTTTTCCTGTTACTTCTTCTTGGGGCAAGTTTAGAAAACTACACTAACTGCTAGTTTTGGGTTTCAGCACAGTAAGTGCACTGCACTGATAGTTAGCATTGGATCCCATGCCAAAAATCCAGTGTTAGCAGGTTAGCATGCCAATGAGCAGAGAGAGGGTGGGTTGGGGACAGAATATGGGCATTGACAGTGAATTGTGGTTAGCATGGGCGTGATGGGCACATACTAAAAGCAATTGTTGTGTTTAGCAGGAGTGGAGTTAATGTCACATTAATGGGCGATGTTAGGTGGTCAACTGTGCCGGGTTAAGGTGCCACATTAACAATGCGCCAATGGCAGAGGGACAGATGCACATGGCCCCTGAAGTTGACATGGGCCTCAATACTGGTTTCATGGCCAGACCACATGCTACCAGCACACGCTTTAATAAATATGTCCCATTGCATGTTTTTTAGCCTGTGGTGACTTTGCCTCTATTTTTTCCTGTTGTGGCTTAATAAAATTAGACCAGTCTTAAAATGTATGCATGTTGGCATGAATGTGCATACTTTTTACTGTAGGCGTTGCTGGGGGCATGGTCTAGGTGAAGTCACAAAGTACATCCATTGATTCTAAAACAACTTAATCTATACCTGTACTTGCATATTCTATAGATGGACATTTACACCTCTTCCCCAGAAAGCATAATATCCATAACGTCAAAGTAGATCCTATTTATTTAGCTCATGCATTTCCAGTAGTAGTTCAAGGTGAATTACATTCAGGTACAATAGTTATTTCCCTGTCTCCAGAGGGCTAACAATCTAATTTTGTACATAAGGCAAAGAAGGGTTAAGTGGCTTGCCCAAGGACACAAGGAGCATCAGTGGGATTTGAACGCTGGTCTTTTTGGTTTTAGGCTGCTTCTCTAACCAATAGACTACTCCTCCACCTGCACTAGAATTATAAAGACAAACATACCTCTATGGGGTATGTTTACTAAGCAGTCTTAACATGCGCCTGGCGACTTTATCGGGCGATAAGGTACCTTGTCACCCGATGAAGGCGCGTTACTGGGCGCTAAGGTACCTTAGTGTGCGATAACGCGCGCATTGGCACAAATGAGCGCTGAGGGCGGAGAAAGGCTCCTAAGGGGCGGAGAGAGAGGGTCAATGGGCGGAGAGTGGGAGGGGAGAGGCTCCCTGCACACTAATGTCATGGAATCCGGGGCTGAAAACTAACGCCAATGAAACCCTCGCGTTAGAGCAGATTTAAAGGGAAAAGAAACCATTTCCGTCAGCAATGTACAGCAAAACCAGAGAAACCTACAAAATGTGATAAGTGTGATACATGTGCACGGAACAAAAGGGCAAATAAACATTGAAATGACCAGATCAAAATGGAAGAAAAACATAACCAAGCTGGCCAATAGTGATATTAATGGGAAACATAAAAAAACACTCCTGAGAAAGCTCCAAAAAAAAGATATGAATTTTGGAAGGGTCTATGCTCCGTCCCCATACAAGGTAAATGAGCCCACAGTGAAATTGCACTGATCAGGGTTTTCCCTCTCCATTGGACAGGTTTCCTATGGCATGCACATGTTCCACAACAGCAGGACGGGCATGTCGGAATGGGCAACTGGACAGGTGCTGGAAAAGGGGACACAGAGTGCTCCAGGCGGCACAAGCTGTGGTGCAGCTGGGCCACAGTGCGGACTAGGGTGATGCCTAGGTGGCCCATGGGAATGCTGAAACAGTAGAGCAGCCAGACAGCAACTGATGAGGGCCCAACATGGGCACGAGTGGGTCTTCCACAGTGTCACAGGGGATAATACCCAGCAGGTACCCCCAAGGGTACAGAACATTGGCAGGCGGGTTTGGGGAGAAGCATGGACAGCCATGCAGGCTCCCCTACCCCAGAACCTGCACCATAGGCAGCCGCCTACCTGCACACTGGATGGCCTGAGATCGTGCACCACCAGCACCACCAGCAGAAGGGCACGTCAGCATGGTGGCAGAGGGGTACTGGTGGTGGAGGGGCCAGTGGCTGTTGCCCACAGGAGACCATGGCCTAGCCCTGTGTAGGTGGATGCCATGCACTGCAACAGACAGGCCCTGTGTGACAAATAGGCATGGTATCCCCAGGGAATGCACTGTCTCTGTGGCCACACAGTGGTGCAGTGCACACAGCCAGTGTGTTTAGTTGCAGTAGGTTCAAGTCCCAGCTGTGGTTCCTGCCAACCCAGTCCACATATTTTACTCACTACTAAAAAGTGCTAATACAGACAGAACCTTTATTTCAGATGATGAAAACATGCCCAAAACACCTACATTTTACCCTACCGAGCACAGACATCATAAACATGTGCATTACCTAGAGCAGAGTCTCCCAAATGCAGTCCTGGAGGTCCAAACACCATTCAGGTTCCATGCTGCCTCTAATAAATATGGCTGTGCTGCATTTCCATGCGCCGCCACCATGGTATGCAGATGTATCTCATGCATATTAATTAGGGACAGCATGAAAACCCGAACAGTGTTTGGCCCACCAGGACTGGAGTTGGGCACCTCTGCCCTAAAGCAGCGGCCAACAGGGGCAGACACACCCGCACCCACAGGCTCCATTATCCAATGCCTCCTGGAGAGGCAGGATGTTGGGCCCTGTGTGCATCTCCCAGTACTAGCACTTGCATACCTTAGCAATGCTACCCTAATCCTGGGAATACGGTACACAGCTATCAAAAGGTTAAGCACAATTTGCTGATTGAGCTGCATCATAGCAACCTTTCTGATGTCTGTGGAGTGTGCTTCAGGTCTGGTGTCTGACAGTGTTTACCACCCTGGGGAGTGACCCAAACAGTATTGCGTACCATAGCCATGCCTGCACTGTGCCCAGGACTGGTGCGGTGGCCAGGGCTGCCAAACACCTCTATAGTTGCACAATGCGGGTGTAACCTTAGCTTGTCTGAGTTCACCTTCACCTCTAGATATGATGGTGGTAGTCGTAGCCAAGAAGTGACGCAAACCCAGACAACAAGGCACAAAATAAACTAACCTCGTTCACTGCTCAGAGCAAAATGAAGGAAATAAACTAAAAGGATTTCTTGAGCTCAAGTTCCAAGTGATAGGTATAACAATTTTATTTGTTATTATAGATCGTTATACCTAATAACAGATTTAATTTACATTGCATTCAGAATCTTTTTCTATCAACTTCTATTCACAGGTATGTATCTATTTTCCTTCTTCTCACAAAACAGAGTCTCTATGAGCACTTAATTCTCCGTAGTTGCAGTAGTTGTTGGTATCTGTAGCTGTAGAACTTTCTTGATAGATTTGATGACTTTGGTATTCATTTCGTTGGAGCTCTTGTTGATGTAAACGCCGGTGTTGATCAGCTGATGGTAGTTCCCGAACACCCAACTACTACCTAAGCTTTAAATAAACCAAAAGTAGAAAACCCTATCTATCTTACAAACCAGCGAACAGTCACTGTAAAACTATTCAGTACAGATTTAAAATCCCCTAACTGACTAAATAAAAACAAAGTATAATTAATGTCTCTAAATAATGAAGCATATTCTTTACTGTTTTCCCTAACTACTAACAGAGCTTCACGTAAGAATTCACTTCCCAAGACAATGCACTCATTCATCAATCTCATTATATGGCTTCAGGCATATTTCTCATCATCAATGATGTCAGTCACTTACTGTGCAAGTATCCTTTCACTTTAAGGTTTCAGGGACACCATAATGTGGCAGGCTATGGCCTACGATAGCCTGCAAATATGAAAGGCCTGTAAGTTAGGCCCTGATTCCAACCCCCATCTTAGTAGAAAATAAAATCTGTGAAAGTTTGAGAAAGCTGTTTTAAACTGCTTAATAAGAAGTTTTCATGAATGCATAAATCTCTCATTATTCTCTTGTGCTGTGAAGATAGAAACGTTTCAATACATGCATTCCTAGAGCCAGAAACGACCTTGCAGTAGAGAAGTATCCAAACCTAGAAACTGTACCATTGTTAGAACAATCCTAGAGGAGGGAGCTGGGTGCTAGGCCCAGGAGGGATCTCTGATTGGACAAACGCAGGGGGCGTTGGGGCCAATAGAAAGTCTGCATGTATCAAACTGGAAAGAAATGTATAAATGAATATGTTTCTGTAAGAACTTTGCTCAGTCCTTTCTGAAGCTTGACTAACTGGGCCTTGTGCACAATAAATTGGCTTGGACCCTGTAAATTGACTCCTGGATTTATTCATTGTCTGCACTTCGTTGCTACATATTCTTGGTGCATTGGCCGGGAATGTGCGGGTAGTGAATGGTATTCAAGCGAATATTCCACGCAATTCGCCTCCAGGTTTGGTGTCTGTCCGACCGCAAGGGAAACCTCAGGCGCCGCCGGTCCTTTTGTATCGGAGAGGGTTCCGCCTTGCCTCGGCAGGCCACTGGGTCCGGCCGGCCAACACCTCCGAACCCGAGGGGAGTCCAGGATCCAACCCAAGAATTGGCTTGGTATCGGGAACCGGATCCGGTGAGTAGACATTTTCTTGTTTAATAGTCAGTGAAGCCTGGGGAAAAGTCTTGCATGAGTGCACGAGACTGATTTGGTATAGACTAACTGGGAAAGTCTCGCATGAGTGCGCGAGACAAGAGAGCCTGATCACCTCTCATAAGGGCGGTCCTAGTACGCTCCGCATAAGGGTTAGCGGAAGCTGAAGCCACCGACCCTTTGGTTGGGAATAGTCAGTTAGTTAGAAAACCGTGGGCATTTGAAAAATAATTTCTTGTGATGGTATGATTGCCTGCGTGATTGAGAGGTTTTGAGACACAGACCGAGTGAGAGCGGACTCCTCAGTAGCGCAGTTCCTGGCCGGGCGACCGCACCCAGGTCGTGAAAAGGAGGAAGCGTGTGGTGTTTGTTCCCCTCAGTGTTTTGTGGGCTGTACGGACCCCTTACCTACAGCCATACTACCTACCCTTACTGTTTGTCACCTTGTATGTCATTACATGTACGCCATTACGATTATGGGAGGGACGGAGTCCACGCAAACTCCGTTGGAATATATGATCACGAATTTCCGTAAAGGATTTTCAGGAGACTACGGTATAAGAATGTCTCCGTCTAGATTAAGAATGTTATGTGATAGGGAGTGGCCTGTGTTAGCTACTTTATGGCCCCGTGGGGGCACCTTTGATGTAGAAATAGTTTCCCGTGTTCATCAGCTTGTACAAAAAGCGCACCCTGATCAGTTCCCCTTCATAGATTCCTGGTTGGGTGTTTGCGAAAGGCAGTCCTCTTGGGTAAAGCGCTGCTATGAGGAACAGTGTAGAATATTAGTAGCAACCACTAGGGGGACCCGGAAGGTTGAGGAGAGGAAGCCGCCTGTGTACTCCGCCTCAGAGTCCCCAGAAATCCTGGCCCGTTTACCCCAGTACCCACATAGGTTAGTTCCCCCAGCTCCGCTACCTGAAGCTGAACCTGATGAGGTACCCCAGCAATTACCGCTGCAGCAGCAAAAGAAGCCCACTTCCCCGAGTGATAGCCCCAAGTCTGGCCCAAGTACGTTGGGAGGGCCAGGGTCCTCTGACGATATAGAAAGCGGAGGCTTTCCTGCCAGTTCAGGGTCACCCACCAAGGAAGCTTATACCCGGGAGCCGTATGATTTAAGAAGTATAACCCCGAAGAAGAAGGAGAAAGCAGGGCGCCTAATGCCATTGCGTCAAGTGCCTGGTTTACCTATCCTAAATGATCAGGGCCAGATGGCGCCGGGACCAACCAGTCTAATCTACGTGCCTTTTTCCACTACTGATTTATTAAACTGGAAAACGCATTATGCATCCTATACTGAGAAGCCCAAAGAATTGACAGAGTTAATGTCTAGTATAATGCAAACTCATCAGCCTACCTGGACTGATTGTCGCCAGCTCCTGTCCACTCTCTTTACTACTGAGGAGCGAGCGCGGATTGTGCAAGCAGCCATCCGCTGGTTAGAAGAGAATCCCGTAGAGGCAGGGGAAATGAATCTCCCACAAGCAGCCACCGCAGCTTTCCCAAATGAAGATCCTAGATGGGATCCAAATGATGAAAGGGGGGCGACAGCCCTAACACGATTTCGCCAGGCCTTGCTGCAGGGCCTGAGGAAGGGAGGCCAGAGGGCCATGAATATCGGGAAGGTATCTGAAGTCAGGGCCGGCCCGTCCATTGAGCGAGAATGTTTTTTGCACAGGGCCCCGCATTTCAGGGGGCCCCGCGCAAAAAACATTCTGATCCAAAAGTAAAATTAAAAAAAAAAAATTAAAAAAAGCTGTCTGCTGCCGCTTCCGGGGCCGCCGCGGCAGAATCGAGTGTGCCGCGGGGCCCCCCCTGCGCCCGGCAGAGCCTGCCCTCCCCTGTATCAGCTCTCGCTTTCCAGCGGCAGTCACACGCGCCGGCTTTCAGAGCGCGAGGGGAGAGTTTCTCCCTCGCTGCTTTGTTAAGCCCGCGGGGGCTGATGGGAACTCCCATCAGCCCCCGCGGGCTTAACAGAGCCGCGAAAGGGAAACTAGTCCCTTTGCGCTCTGAAAGCCGGCGCGTGTGACTGCCGCTGGAAAGAGAGAGCTGATACAGGGGAGGGCAGGCTCTGCCGGTGCACAGGGGGGGCCCCGCGGCACACTCGATTCTGCCGCAGCGGCCCCGGAAGTGGCAGCAGACAGCTTTTTTGGGCTGGGCTGGGCTGGGGGGGGGGGTTAGGAGTGGTGATGGGTGATGGGCGCTGGGGGGGGTTAGGAGTGGTGATGGGTGATGGGCACTGGGGGGGGGGGTTAGGAGTGGTGATGGGCGGTGGGGGGGGTTCGGAGTGGTGTTGGGTGATGGGCGCTGGGGGGGGGTTAGGAGTGGTGATGGGCGTTGGGGGGGGTTAGGAGTGGTGATGGGCTATGGGGGCTTAAACTAAAAATTGGGTGATGGGGGATTAGGACTGGAAATGGGCTGGTGGGATTATGACTGGAAGTGGGTTGATGGGGGGTTAGGACTGGTAATGAGCTATGGGGGGGCTTAAACTAAAAATTGGGTGAGGGGGGATTAGGACTGGAAATGGGCTGGTGGGATTAGGACTGGAAGTGGGTTGATGGGGGGTTAGGACTGGTATTGGGCTATGGGAGGCTTAAACTAAAAATTGGGTGATGGGGGATTAGGACTGGAAATGGGCTGTTGGGATTAGGACTGGGAGTGGGCTGATGGGGAGGTTAGGACTGGTAATGGGCTATGGGGGGGCTTAAACTGAAAATTGGGTGATGGGGGATTAGGACTGGAAAAGGGGCTGGTGGGATTAGGACTGGGAGTGGGCTATGGGGGGCTAGGACTGGTAATGGGTTAGGGGGGTTGCTAGGACTGGAAATGGGCTGAGTGGAAGGGGGCTTGAACTGCAAATAGCTGATGGGGACGGGGCTTGGAATGGAAATGGGCTGAGGGGAAGTGGGGGGCTTGAACTGCAAATAGCTGATGGGGATGGGGCTTGGAATGGAAATGGGCTGAGGGGAAGTGGGGGGCTTGAACTGCAAATAGCTGATGGGGAGGGGGACTTGGAATGGAAATGGGCTGAGTGGAAGGGGGCTTGAACTGCAAATAGCTGATGGGAAGGGGGGCTTGGAATGGGCTCTTAGGGGAGGGAGCTAGGACAGGAAATGGGCTGATGGAGGGGCTAGGATAGGACTGGGAATTGGGTGTTGGGGGGAGCTAAGATTGGAAATGGGCTGTGGTGGGGGCTTGGATTGAAATGGACTCATGGAGGGGCTAGAACTGGAAGTAGGGTCATGGGCTTGGATTAGAAATGGGCTGAGTGGAGGGGAGCTAGGATTTAACATGGGCTGATGGTGGGGCTAGGAAAGGACTAGAAATGGGCTGATGGGAGGCTGGTATTGGAAATGAGCTGATGAAGGGACTCGGATAGGACTGGAAATGGATGGGGGAGCTAGGACTGGAAATGGACTGATGGGGGGCCAGGACTGGAAATGGGCTGATGTGGGGACTAGAAGGGAGCGGATACTGGGTGGGGCTGGAACTAAAAGGGAGCTGATGTTGGGGGAGATTAGAAGGGGATGGGGCTGGGAGAGTGAAATGGAGAGGGGAAAAATATTTTGTGTGGGAGGGAAGAAAAATGTACAATTGGCCGTGTATTGGGAGACTAAGTGGGGATTGAGGATTGAGTGGTAAAATTTGAGTGGATGAAATAGGAATGAGGAAAGAGCAAAAGGAGAAAGATTATTATGTTAAAGCAGATGTAGAGAGAGAATGGAAAAAAACTAGAAGAGAAGAAAGGACAAATGGACAGCAGACGGTGGAGAGATAGCAGAAGACACAAATAAACCAGAAGAAAGTGGCTGGAACAATTGCAACTGAAAAATAAATGCACAAAAGGTACAAAGATATCTCTTTATTTTGAATTTATTAACTGGAATATGTCAGCTCTGGGAAATGTGCATCATTAATGTCTGTGCTTTGTTTAGTACAAGAGGAAATTAATTTATAGTTTTATTTCTACATTGTTGTTGTACATTCCAAGTTTGGCTTTTAGGGTTCCCAGTTTAATTATTGTCTTCCTGTTTTTAAATTGTGATTCCTTGTTTGGTGATGGTCTATGTTCTGCATGTGTAACTGAGCTGAGATATTCTGTTTATGTAATTCCTATTTGACATTGTCACTTGTTCTCTTTCCCCAGTAGGTCATGTATTGTTATTCTCTGAAATATATTGGTTTAATATTTGCAGTGTTGCCTTTTGATAGGTAGGGTATGGTGCTTTATGAGTCCTGGTAGTGCTGTTAGGATATGGTGGGTTTGCTATGGGTTCTAAATGGGCAGTGTTTGTAGTAGTTCCTAATGTGCCTGGCGGTTGGCACTGGATTATAGTAATGTAGAAATCTTTGTCTTTCTTTATCCATACACTCATGAAGAGGCATGTTTACTAAAAGTTAGTGTATGGTAACATTATGCAAATATTTATGCAAATGAGGCCCCGCACCGAGTCTCCGCACATGGCCCCGCATCCACCTTGGGCCGCCCCTGTCTGAAGTTATCCAGGGTCCAGGTGAGAGCCCAGCGGCCTTTCATGAGCGGTTGTCTGAAGCCTATAGATTATATACCCCATATGATCCCGCGGCTCAGGAGAATTTGCGCATGGTAAATGCAGCCTTTGTTAGTCAGTCCCAGAGAGACATAAAACGAAAATTACAGAAACTGGATGGATTTGCGGGCATGAATACCGCTCAGTTAATGGAAGTCGCTCAGAAAGTGTTTGTGAATCGTGAAAATGAACGTGACACAGAAAGTGAATGAAAGATGAAGAAGAAAGCAGATCTTCTTGCTGCCGCTTTAGTTGAACAACGTGGAGAAGGTTTTCTTAACCAAAGGACCAGAGAACGTGGAAGAGGCCGCGGAAATAGCAGGCCTCCTTTGGGTGCGAATCAGTGCGCCCATTGTAGAGAAGAAGGACATTGGAGAAGTGAATGCCCGCATCTTGACTCCACCCCCAGGAGGGGAGGAGGGAGTCCCTGGAGAACAGGAGGCCAATTTCAGAGTCGGGGAGGAATGAACCGAGCACAGTTCCAGCGAGAGAGAGAAGAAGCCATTGAGGGAGTGGCAGTAGCAACGGGCTATGACATGGATGAAGTGGATGAAGACTAGGCCAGACCGGGCTCAAAGTTCACCCTGGGTCCCCAGGAGCCTATGGTCAGTTTGAAAGTAGGGGACCAATATATGGACTTTATGGTGGATACAGGAGCAGAACATTCCGTGGTGGCAAAGCCAGTGGCTCCTCTTTCCTCTCGATCTGTCACCATTGTTGGGGCCACTGGGAACAGGGCCACCAAGCCATTCCTGCAGAACCGTATGTGTGAACTAGGGGGACAGAAGATCACGCACCAGTTCTTGTATATGCCTGAGTGCCCTATTCCACTTTTGGACCGAGATATGCTTGCAAAACTTCAGGCACAAATATCCTTTGCTGAAGGGGGAGAAATGCAAATGACTGTGAACCCAAAGCCTGCTGGATTGATGGTGCTAACTGTTCCCCGAGAAGAAGGGTGGCGGTTCTATAGTACACCTCCAATTAAGTCAACCAGTTCCTGTATACCCACCAACCTCATAGCCCCGCCTGAAGTATGGGCAGAAGATAATCCACCTGGCCTAGCGAAGAACATAGCCCCTGTCATTGTCACCCTCAAGCCAGGAGCGGAACCAGTGCATGTGAAGCAGTATCCTCTTCCCCGACCAGCCATTGAAGGAATCCACTGCCATCTGATGAAATTATTGAAGTATGGACTTCTCAAGGAGTGCCAGTCACCTTGGAACACCCCTCTTCTCCCAGTTAAGAAACCTGGGACAGGGGATTACCGCCCAGTACAAGATCTAAGGCGGGTAAATGATGCAGTTGAAACTATACACCCAGTGGTACCAAACCCTTATACTCTCTTGGGACTGAACCCCGCTGAGGCTACTCATTTCACCGTCCTGGACCTGAAAGATGCCTTTTTCTGCATATGCCTAGCCCCCACCAGTCAACTCTTGTTTGCTTTTGAATGGCAAGACCCCACAACAGGAAGGCGGGGCCAGCTTACCTGGACTCGATTGCCTCAAGGATTCAAGAATTCACCTACTCTCTTCAGTGCTGCCCTGAATCAAGATCTTTCAAGTTACTCAGTGAATCCAGGACAAAGGGTTCTCCTTCAGTATGTAGATGACCTGCTCATAGCCACCAATTCAGAAAGTGAATGTCTACAAGCCACCAGTGAACTTCTGTACCTTCTGAATGAGGCTGGATATAAAGTCTCAAGAGCCAAGGCGCAACTATGTCAAACTAAAGTTAAATATCTAGGGTTCCAGTTGTCTAGTGGAATTCGACGCTTGGGACCTGAACGCAAAGAAGCTGTATGCAGTATTCCCACTCCAACCACCAGGAGGCAAGTAAGAGCCTTCCTGGGGGCCGCAGGATACTGTCGCATATGGATCCCCAATTTTGCGCTGCTAGCAAAACCATTGTATCAAGTTACCAAAGGAATGGAAAAGTCTCCACTGGAGTGGGGACCTGAACAGGATGCAGCATTCCAATCTCTGAAAAGCGCTCTGATGTCATCACCAGCTCTGGGTCTCCCAGATGTCCAGAAGCCTTTCCATCTTTACGTCCATGAGTCACAAGGAAATGCGTTGGGGGTACTGACTCTATCTCTTGGATCTTGGCAACGGCCAGTAGCCTACTTGTCAAAACAGTTGGATGTGGTAGCAAGAGGTTGGCCCCCTTGTTTGAGAGCTGTTGCAGCAACAGCCCTTTTGGTGAGTGAAGCAGACAAGCTCACTCTGGGACAGAATCTTCAAGTGACTGTGCCGCACTCTGTCCTGACCCTCATGGAACACAGAGGAAGTTTCTGGCTAACAAATTCACGAATGTTGAAATATCAGAGTATGTTGTGCGAAAACCCCCAAATACAGTTAAAAGTCAGTCAAGCTCTGAATCCTGCTACGTTGTTCCCGATTGGTCCTGGGTCCCCTGATCATGACTGTTTAGAAACTATGGACACTGTATTTTCAAGTCGCCCGGATTTGACTGATGTTCCTTTGGAGAACCCTGAACAGACTTTCTTTGTAGATGGAAGCAGTCTTGTCATCAATGGACATCGTTGTGCTGGATATGCAGTGGTGACCCTTGATCTGGTAGTTCAGTCCTCAGCTCTGGCCCCAGGAACTTCAGCACAGAAGGCTGAACTGATAGCTCTCAGTAGAGCACTGACATTAGGAGAAGGACTCCGTTTAAATGTGTACACAGATTCCAAGTATGCTTTTACCACTTTGCACGCACACGGAGCGCTGTATAGAGAACGAGGGCTGATCACCTCAGGAGGCAAGTCCATTAGGTATGGGCCTGAGATATTGATATTATTAGATGCTGTATGGGCCCCTAAGCAAGTTGCAGTCATGCACTGTCGAGGTCATTAGACAGGAGCAGGAGAAGTTACCCGAGGGAATAGATTTGCTGATGCCACTGCCCAAAAAGCAGCCACAACTGGACGAGTTGTGACCCAAGACACTTCAATGCAGGCAGCCTTATTCCCTATGCCCCTTAGCTCATGGGCTCCCCGATACACTACAAGAGAGTTAGATTATTTCTGTGAAAAGGAGGGAGGGGTCCTAACAGAAAAAGATTTGATAGTGCTGCCACCTCCAGAGGGTAGCTCACCTCCAGGATCCACAGTCATTCCTGAAGCATTAGGGCCAGCCTTTGTTCAGGCTTTTCATCAGGCCACACATTATGGGAAAACGGCCATGGAAAGAGCCCTAAGACCCCATTTTTGCATCTCACTACTAGGACCCCTGTCTGCTTCAGTGGCACAGCAATGTTTAACATGTGCCAAGAATAATGCTAGGCAAGGTCCCGCTCCACCCCCAAGAGTTCAGTCAGTAGGGGTGACCCCTATGAGTGATATTCAGGTAGATTTTACTGAAATGCCATGAGCAAACGGATATCACTACCTGTTAGTTCTAGTTTGCACATTTTCTGGTTGGGTAGAAGCCTGTCCCACCCGAACTGAGAAAGCTCGAGAAGTCACTAAAATATTGCTCCAGGAGATCATTCCTCGATTTGGAATACCATTGACTATAGGGTCAGACAATGGGCCCTCATTTGTGTCCCAAGTGACTCAACAGTTAGCTCGAACTCTACAGGTACAATGGAAGCTGCACACTGCCTATAGACCCCAGAGTTCGGGGAAGGTAAAATGCATGAATAGAACCATGAAATCTCAGTTAACCAAGCTTTGTCAAGAAACACACCTAAAGTGGCTCCAGGTTCTCCCTATAGCCCTTCTTAGGATACGTTCTGCTCCAACCAAGTCCTTAGGAATTTCCCCTTTTGAGATTTTGTATGGGCGACCTCCACCCATTGTACAGGGAATTAAAGGAGATATGAAACAAATAGGATCTGAAATAACTAGACAAGAACTATTGGCTTTAGGTTCTATTTTGCAGAGTCTTCATACCTGGGTGCAAGATCGATTGCCCATCAATCTGACAGAGCCTCTGCATCCCTTCAAGCCAGGAGTGTCAGTGTGGATCAAAGAGTGGAGAAAGACCCCGCTGGCGCCGCATTGGAAGGGACCTTATGTTGTCATCTTGTCAACCCCAACTGCAGTAAAATTCGCAGAACTCTAACCCTGGATCCATCACAGTCGAGTGAAGCCGGCAGCTGCTCCTGAACCTGGTTAATGGACTTCAGTAAATGACCCTGAGACTCCATTGCGACTCACATTGCGGAGACAACCAGCATTGTAAGAATCTTCAGAATCTACAATCCCATCCCTGTTACGCAAGAGTGGCAGTCGAAGCAGAGAAGAAGAAAGAAACTCTACAAGTTCATCGTACCCAATATTCCAGTTGACCTCCAAAGACTGTAATCACAATGTTCCTCCACTATTGCCTTGTGGGAGTGATGGTCCTGGGATTCCTGGAAAAGACTTTTGCCTTACCCCCTTGTGCAGCTTGTATAACTACCACCCGAACTGGACTGAAGGTCACTCAGACTTTACTTTATCATTCCTACTATACTTGCACTGGTATAGTTAGCCGGTGTGTGTATAATGGTACAGAGTTAATATCTGTACAAAGGGGAAAAGTAAGACTTGTTACAACCCCCGGCAGAACCCCTCTTATTATGTACTTGAGATACGATGGAATGATGAGGATGGAGCCCTCATAAATGCCACACGACAGCTCCCTGATCCCACAAAGCATGTTACCCTGAGTTTTGACGCATGTGAGGTGATAAACAGAAATGTCCATCACAAGTGTGGATATTGGGAGCAAGCCTACTACTATGATGATAAATATATGTGTCCTGAAGGAGCATACGGATGGGGAAAGTGTACGGGGAAATCTTCCCCAACCGTCTACAGTACATCATCCAAAGATGCTTACTACTGTCCCAAGTGGGAATGCGTGTACTATGCCACCTGGTCTGGTGTGCCTACTGGACGAGAGGGAGATAAGCGCATAGCAAGCCTGGAAAAATTATCCTTACCAGAACCTCGAAAGTGCAAGAAATGTGCCTGTAATCCAGTGCAGCTCATTATACTTAACCCCAGCCAGTGGAAGCAGGGGTACAGATTTGGGTTACGAATAGCAGGAGGAGGATCCTGGAACTTTTATACATATACAGCTGAATACAAAGACTCATGCATCTGCACCTTATCGAATACATCATTCTTTTTATGAAGCCATGAAAGCCGAGTTTGAGATTCCTCATGCCTCCCAAAACTTGTTCATTGAGCTTGCCGGGGCAGTAGCATCTAGTCTCCACATTTCGGACTGCCTCTTCTGTGGAGGAACTAAGATGGGAGACCAATGGCCCTGGGAGGCACAATAAGTGAATTATTCTATGCCTTATAATCAGACTGATTTACATAATCCTACTAGTGAGTGGGTACTGGCCCACCCCATTGTTGGTAACTTGTGTTTTGCTCGCTCTGGACCACAGTTTGCCATGGAGGTTGGACAGCTGGTCTGTCTCAATCAGAAGTTCTACAACAGTACCACCAAGAAGATGTCCTGGTGGTCAGGAATCAACGCTTCAGAGCCCACCAACCCTTTAGTCCGTTTCCCTAATCTTGCCAGCATCTGGACTAATCTAGCATCTTATAATACCTGGCAAGCACCACCTGGACTGTACTGGATTTGTGGAACCAGAGCATATGCTAGGCTTCCTCACCATTGGGGAGGAGCATGTGCATTGGGAACCATACGACCTTCCTTTTTCCTGTTGCCTACATCCCATGGAGAACAACTGGGTTTTCCCGTGTACAGGAGTCGACAGAAACGAGAAGTCTTGAAAATAGGCCAATGGGACAAATGGAATGATGAAGAGTGGCCACCTGAGAGAATCATTTCATACTATGGACCTGCCACTTGGGAGCAAGATGGTACATGGAGATATCGTACTCCTGTGTATATCATAAATCGTATTGTACGCTTGCAAGCTGTTGTTGAAATAATAACCAATGAAACCAGTAAAGCATTAACTCTTTTGGCTAAGCAGAGTACACAAATGCGTACAGCTATTTATCAGAATCGTTTAGCTCTAGATTATTTGTTAGCAGCTGAAGGTGGAGTGTGTGGAAAATTGAATTTAACCAACTGTTGTTTGCAGATTGATAATAATGGGCACGTTGTTGAAGATATAGCTACTCAAATGCGCACGCAAGCATATGTGCCTGTTCAGACCTGGCATGGACTGAAGCTTGATGGGTGGTTTGGTTCAGTATTTTCATGGTTAGGTGATCTGAAGACCCTTGTGTTTATCGTATTACTCATATTAGCTGTATGCTTGTTGCTCCCATGTCTCCTACCCCTTTGCTTACGCATGATAACCTCAGTTATTGATAACACTGTAGAACGGAAGGCAGCTACGAAGATATTAGCTATGTGGCAATATTCCCCAATATCCCAAGATGATGCTGTTACACAAGTTTAATATGTGATTTAATTCTCACCCTTTCTCACTAGCGGGTGAGAATAATCAAAGGGGGGAATGTGGCAGGCTATGGCCTACGATAGCCTGCAAATATGAAAGGCCTGTAAGTTAGGCCCTGATTCCAACCCCCATCTTAGTAGAAAATAAAAATCTGTGAAAGTTTGAGAAAGCTGTTTTAAACTGCTTAATAAGAAGTTTTCATGAATGCATAAATCTCTCATTATTCTCTTGTGCTGTGAAGATGGAAACGTTTCAATACATGCATTCCTAGAGCCAGAAACAACCTTGCAGTAGAGAAGTATCCAAACCTAGAAACTGTACCAGTGTTAGAACAATCCTAAAGGAGGGAGCTGGGTGCTAGGCCCAGGAGGGATCTCCGATTGGACAAACGCAGGGGGCGTTGGGGCCAATAGAAAGTCTGCATCTATCAAACTGGAAAGAAATGTATAAATGAATATGTTCCTGTAAGAACTTTGCTCAGTCCTTTTTGAAGCTTGACTAACTGGGCCTTGTGCACAATAAATTGACTTGGACCCTGTAAATTGACTCCTGGATTTATTCATTGTTTGCACTTCGCTGCTACAATACTATAGGCTATTTAATAGCAAAGCACTCCTCAAATGACACTTCCACTTCCTCTCAGTCTCTTTCTTTTAGAGAGCTCTCATGGAATCTTCAACCAATGTCACTTGCTTCACTACCTGGCAATACTTCTCAATCAGTACTGTCCAGTGCCACACAAAATCAGTGTTATCATTTACTTAGCCTGATTTTCATATAGTCCTAACAGCAATTCCACTCTCAAAAACAATTTTTCACATATTGGTACCTTTTTACTGGCAAAAATAGTACATCTTTTCAGATACAGCACAACACACTTCTGCTTTCTTTCTCTGTCCAAGCTCTTCTCCAACTATATTTTTCCTGTTGTCAAGGTTACAGTGACTCTTCTGACATCACCTATTTGCATTCCAGCTGTTGTCAAGGTTACGGTGACTCTTCTAACATCACCTATTTGCATTCCAGAGCCGCTAACCAATCACAGGCATGCTTTAGGAATATGCAAATGAGGCATTAAAACATGTTCTGAATTCTGCAAAAATCAGTTTTCTTTTCAACTGTATGTTCCCATTAAAGTGAATGGCAAAACCTTAGCTTGGAAGTTTTACACATTAAAGACTTTCCAGAATAGTCCAAAATCTATAATCTTATTCAGCTTATCTAACTTAAATACTCTATTATTTCCAAATATAAATTCATACATTTAACCCTTAGGTTACACTGGCATAGGTGTGGGGATTGTATGTCTGTCTATCCAGTGTGTGGTAGCTGCTAACACGTTTCTCAGCCCACACTGCTAGCACTGTTGCCAGTATTGGCCTGCCAATGTGCATAATGAGGAGCAAGGTACTGTGGGTATATCCTGGACAGGGTGCCTGGCCTGGATGCATCAGCACAGGGCATAGGGCAATGGCTTGGACATTGTAGTGCCTGGCCGTGACCTGCACTGACAGGGTGGCCACAGCATGTCCTGCTGAGAGGTCACTCTCACCCTGACTGAGCAGTGACCATGGCATGGCATGGCTAGGCTCCCCCATAGTGCTATATTGTATTTTTCTTCTGTGAAATATGTGGGTTTTCTTCTCTGTGGGTCTAATCACTGACTTATCTGCTTGGTGGGTGTATGCATATCCTGCAGGATCATGCATTGTGGACTAGCTAGCAGACTGTCTGTAGTTATATGTGTATGGCTGGAACACCTTGCAGGGTGTAGTGGCTGGTGACTCACTGTGCTTGTTGCTGATGAATGTCAGATGGTGGTGGGGAGGCAGCTGAGCATTTCCAGGCCTACTGTCTTCCTGCCATTGCCTTAGGGATGTGTACAGCTCAGCATTGGCTGCCCTGTAGGGTGTCTGTTCCCCAGCATGACTGGAGTTGATGGCCCCCCTCTACTGCCACATTTGCAGGGAGGTAGAATGTGGATCTGTTGGTTGGGGAATCCTGTCTCCCACCCTGAGCCACAGAGGGCGGGGTGGGGTGGGGTGGGGCGGGGTGGGGCGGGGTGGGGTGGGTGGTGGTACATAATCTGCCTATCGGTCCAAACCCCCCTGGTCACTTACATCATGTTACCATGGCATGAAGACAGAGTATGCACTATTCTGGGTGCATCATAACCCATGAGAGCCAGACCTGATTGACAACTTCAGATAGACACTAATATATCCTAGGTGTGTTTGCAGGAAGTACCTATCACACACACTGGCACTGATGGGTACCTGCAACATGGCCTATTTCAGCCATTGAAGGTGCTGTGGACCTGGCGCTGGCCGCCCCACCTCATCCTCAGGGTGAGCACAATACCCACACAATGTGACGGTCTGTAGCTACTCTGTGCCACTAACACACACCGTCGGCACCCCCTACCAGGCTGAGGTGCTGTGGGGTGCATACCCCATCTTGTGATCATCTGTAGACTGCTGATATGCATGTGCTGTGCATTATGGGTACGGGTGGGTTGCCCCTATCCTGGTAGCCACAGCAGACTGTTTGTGTGGTGACATGCAGTCCTTCTGTAGCCAGCCAGGGGTTTGTTAGCAGCTGTAGCCCACTGGTTACTTCATTGCATGTGGCGCTAGAGGTCATGGGTTCTAGCCTGCAATGGGGTTATTTGATAGGGCTGTCCGAGGCATTGTCTATTTTTAATATACATTAGTGCTGCCAGCAAAAACACCCTCAAAGTACTGTAACCTTAAGGTGCCTCATAAGGCACCTTATAGGGCGCCTTATAAGGCACCCTATAAAGCACCTTATAAGGTGCCTTATAAGGTGTCCTATAGGGGACATTGTAGGGTGCCTTGGCGGACAGTGCACATTATAATGTGCCCTCTGGAGTGCCTTATAGGGTGCCTTATGCGACACCTTAGGTTACGCCACTGTGAGGGTGTGTTTGCTGGCAGCACTAATTAAAATAAAACTACAATGCCTCAAAAAGCACTACTTACACATAAAGGGAGATGCCTTAGCCAGCCTTGTTCGTTAGGCACACTGGGGGATCAAACTCATGTCCCCGGTACCAGTCAGTGTATTAACCATTGTGCTACACCTCTGTTTCTGTGTTTAGATGTCAGCGCGCCTACTTAAGATTACCGCGCGTTAATGTGCTTAGCGGCGTCTCACCCGATAATGTGCGCAGCGCACGTTATCGCTCGATAATCCCATTTTGCTACTTTAAGACCGAAACGCCCACTCCTTTTATGGCAGCCTGCACACTATCGCCGGGTGCACGTTAAGACTGCTTAGTAAACATACCCCTATGTCTTTAAGAAAACTGGGCAAAAATAGGTTCCTTCTTGGCCTCTTAACTCTATGCCCTGTTATAAAATTACCATCTTTGAGTCTTTTTACTCTTATCAAAAATTACCAGTAGCATAGAAAAAAATTAATGACTAGTTTAGGCTAGTGGTGGAAGTCTAATAATATGTGCCTAGGCAAGAATGCACTAATGTTTTATTGTAAAATATTTGCAACAAACACAAAAATAGGGATGTCCTTGGGATGCCCTGGGGTGCATGGTCGGCATGTCTCGATGCGGTGAGCAGCTCTTGGCTCCAAAATGCAGTGCTTCATGCCTTAGGGACCTGGGATGGCTGGTGAAGCCAGAGACAACAATGAAAGCTGCCAATTTATTTTTTGTATTTATTCATCCCCATGCAGAAAGAAGAAGCAGGGCACAAGAGGTTTAGATAGCCACGTGGTTGTCAAGGGAGATCTTTCTGAGACATTTTGTGTGAGGTCTGTGTGCCACAGACTGAAATTGTTTAAATAGCTAACGGACTGACCATTATTACAGGAAATTTATTTACAGAATTGAAGTTCTGAGAGGCAGTAAATGGAGGCAGTGAATTAGACAACATTACCGTGAAAAATAAAAATGCAATGATTGAATGTATGAGTAACTGAGTAAGAAGAACTCAGTGAAGGTTTGACAGAAAGTGTGCTGGAAATTCAGTGATATGGGAGAAAACACTGAGGCCTGTGACACTGAGCTAAGATGAATAGCTGTAATCACTGCCCAAACCTATGGTGAACTGAAAACAGACTATTATAAAACAGAGACATTTTAAAGCAACAATTGGCTTGGCACCATATAATTGAAAGTGCTGTAAATTCAGAACGTGAGTTTTGTAAAGAAGAACTGTTAGTCCGAGCAATAATTTAATTGCTGGAAGAGAAGAGAGAGAACCTGATAGGCACCACTGGAATAATATCTACAGTGAAAAACACCTAAAACCTATAAAAGAAACAGAGAGTGTTATAAAACATTGAATTTTATTTTGGCTGTAGTGAAGCTGAAAATTTTGTTCTCTCTGTATGAGAAATACTGAGAGAATAAAAGCTTAATGAAACTCCAGTTGAGGAAACACACTTCTTCCTCAAATTCCTTAAAGTTTCTTAATATGCAGGGATTTGTGAAAGAGGTGTAAGTGAATTATTTGCTTGAGTTAATGTATTATAGAAACAAGCAAATGTATATACTGTATTTTGATTTTTTTTAGCTAGATTTTGCATATCATAGAAGATATTCAGGGCCCAATATTCAAAGGGCATTTACACAGTTAACAGCCGGTTAACCATGTAAATGTCTGCTAACTGGATATTCAACGTCACTTACACGGGTAGTGCCTTCGAATATCCCCAACTAAGTGCCCTACGTGCCCGGATGCTAGCCGACTAGCATCGGGGCATGCCGGGGGCGTTCTGGGGCAGAGTGCAGGCAGGGACCGGTGCTAACCATGCAGCACCGATATTGGAAGCTGTGCAGTTAGTGCTCATTGCCTATAAGATAGGCAAGGAAATACCTTGCCTATCTTACAGACACCAAGCGCTAACTGTGCAGCATCCAATATCGATGCTGCATGGTTAGCCTCGGTAGCTACCAGGCAATGCGGCCAGACCCGGATATTCACTTCTGTCACCACGGAAGTGAATATCTGAGGTTAAGGGTTCAGCAGGCAGGGCTAAGTGGCTACAGGGCCTGTTTACTAAAAGTTAACTTTGCTAAAGAACATTAAAATGCTTATAGGAATAATAGGAGTGTGGTGGCAAATTGCACACACAAATATCCCTTAGCCTGTAAACATCGGAGAATGAGTCAAGCGTGCTAACATTTAAAGTGGCATTTTAGAAGGGACATCCAGGAAGCATCTGGGATGTCCAGAAAACAACATCCAAATCTGGGAGAGTGGCAGCTGTGCCTTCTGAAGTCAGTCTGTCTCCACCCCAAAAAATGAACATCTCAGTAACTGAGTCTGGACACAGACCCTGCACATATAGCAAGGCTGGGTATATGCATGGGTGCAGGCCATTTCCCAAAGTGCACGCTCACAGAAATGGGTACTTGGACATCCCAGCCTGGGTATTCAGAAAGGGGACATCTATGTTATGAGACTAATACATCCTGCCCTACCATTTCATATACTCAGATGCGTGGGAGATGGGCCAGTGATATGTTTGGAGTATTTATTTACGGGCAGGTTTCATCAACCAAAAAATACTAATCACTGTGATGTAAGTGTATTTTGCTCTCCCCCCTGGAAGTGTTGACGCCATGAAACAAGCACTTTTTTGCACCTTAGTCATGGTCAAGAGCAGGTATAGGCATGGATGTCAGACAACCAGGGCCTGACGAGCTTGTTCCGTCTGAAACTGCATTGCAACGTGCATCTCCCTTGCTCCACCCAGGGCATGCCTCCACCATGCCCCGTGCTACCTGGATGGTCTCACACCAGGGATGTGTACATACCTGGCTTTCTAAAATGGGTCCCAGGACGTCCCCAAGGATTTGGATGTCTATGTGCTTATTTCCCCAGACATCCAACTCACAAAGCTTCTAAAATATCCCCTTAGTAAACAGGTCCCATGATTTTACAGAAAAAATTTCATGTAGAAGCGGTTATTTTTCTCTCTGATTAAAAAATAGGGAGGTAGGGACCCAAAAAAAGGACTAGAGGTGAAGCAGAAGAGGACCCAGAGATGACAGCATAGAACTAAAAATGTATTTTAGAATCTGGCACACTATGCACCCTAGCTGCACATATGTAAGAGAGTAGTACAGGCCAGGTATTAGGCACCCTAAGCAAATCTTAAGTCTTCCACTTCCCGCCCCACCTTAACTTCCGTGCCCCTGACACAGAACCTCTCAACCCAGTCCTCAGGGCACACCCAGTCAGTAGGGCTTTCAGGATACCCGCAATGAATATGCACGAGAGAGATTTGCATGCAGAGGAGGCAGTGCGCAGAGATCTTTCTCATGCATATTCAGTATGGGAATCCTGAAAACCCAACTGGCTGGGTGTGCCTTGAGGACTGGGTTGAGTATCCCTGCCCTAGCCTGATCCCTCACCTGAGATTTTCATAATTAAACTCAGTCATGATCAGCCCAGCACTATTCATCTCAGAACAATTCAGCATACATACATAATATGATAGCATTTCTACATTTCCAAAAATCATTTACACAGCTACAGTAAATGGGCTTTGGAAACTTGCCTGCCATCTCTTCTGGAAAAAGTACATGTCAATGGTTCTTTAAGGTAGTGCGTTTGTCAGGACTTATTTGGCTTTGACTACAGCTGCTCTTTGTACTCCAGAAGCTACTACCATAGCCACCCGCTTAGTTTGCCTAATGGTTAAGCTGGCCATGGAGTGGTGTATCCACAGCTATGACCTTTACTTCTAGAATTGCTCATTTGTGGTACTGCCATTTACGTGTATTTATTTATTTATTTATTTATTTTATTTATTTATTTAGCTGCATTTATATACCGCTTTTCACCGGGTCAAAGCGGTTTAACACTGAGGGGGGGGGGGGGGGGTGGACAAAAATAAATGTGGGGGGGAGCCGTCACCGGGGGCCAACATTGATGATCTGAATAGGTGGTGAGGACATAGGCAACAGACATAGGTTTCTTATAGGGTAGTTTGGGGAATTTGGTTGCGGGGCTATGGGATGTCAGTGGAAATTGCCTGCTTCTGGTCCAAGGTATTCCTGGAAGAGGATGTTTTTTAGTTGTTTTCGGAAGGCAGATGGATCAGCGGTGTTCCTGATTTGGTTCGGTAATGAGTTCCAGAGGGAGGGTGCGTATAGTTCAAAAGCTCTGTCAGGTTCGTTGGTTATATTTTGTTCATTGATAGGGGATGGTAAGGACGTTGCTGGTGGTTTGTCGGGTTGTTCTGTTGTGGGTGGGCTGGGGTAGTAGGGAGCGGAGGTGGGAAGTTTGTGTACAATGGAGGGCTTTGTGTATAAGCAGGGCAGCTTTGTATTTGATCCTTGCTTGAAGCGGTAGTATGTGTAGTTCCCTCAGGACTGGGGTGATGTGGTCGTGCTTTTTTGCTTTCTGGATGATCCTAGCGGCGGTGTTCAGGGCAGTCCGTAGTAGATTGGTATGGGTTGCAGGAAGTCCGTGATAGATTATGTTGCAGTAGTTCAGGTGGGGGAGTGTCATGGCCTGCATGACAGTTCTGAAGTCCTGTGGATCAATGAGTGGTCTGAGCCGTTGTATTATCTTTGCTTTGTGGAATATGGTCTTTGCAGTCTTTTTTATCTGTGGAGTAAATGTGAGAGCTTGGTCTATAGTGATTCCCAGATATTTTATTTGGGATTGAATCTTTATTTGGTTGGTTCCTAATATGAGGTGTGGTGGTGGGGTGAAGTCTGGGTCCTTTGTTACTATGAGGGCTTCCGTTTTTTTGATGTTGATGGTTAGATTGTTTCTTTGGAGCCTGTTGGAGATCTCAATGAAGCAGTCTGATAGTTGGTTATTCATTGGGTTGGTTGTTGTGATTGGTCCATAGAGCATTATGTCGTCTGCATATATGTGGTAGTTGATGTTGTGGTTTCGTATGATCGCGCAGAGTGGTTGCAGATATTTATTGAAGAGCATGGCGGACAGTGTGGAGCCTTGTGGTACTCCTTGATGTTGTTGGAAGGGGGGGGAGGTTGCTGTGTTTGTGCGAATCAGTTGTTGTCTGTTTGTCAGGTAGGAGCAGAACCATTGTAGTACTGTGCCTTTAATTCCTATATCCTGGAATCTGTGCAGGAGAATGCTGTGGGAGATGGTGTTGAGGCTGCGGATATGTCTAGAAAGAGCATGGCGTATCCAGAGTGTTTGGCCTGTGTGCCTTTGGTGAGGGTGTTCAGTAGCGTCGCCATGAGGGTTTCAGCTCCATGGTATGGGCGAAATCCATGTTGTTGTGGGTCCAGTATTTTGTTGGTGTCTAGGTGGTCTTGGAGTTGTTGTTGAATGATCTTCTCCATAATTTTGGTGGCAAATGGGAGGCTTGCTATTGGTCTGTAGGAGGCTGGGTCGAGTGGGTCCAGGTTGTTTTTTTTTAGGGTTGGACGGATTATAGAGGTCTTGAGGACGTCTGGTATGTGTCCTTGCTTGAGTGATTCGTTGATGATGTGGGTTAGGGGTGTGCTTATGTCTTCTTTGGATTTCTTTATCCACTCAGCAGGGCAGGGGTCTAGTGGAGAGGTGGTGGTGTTTAGACGGGAAATGGTGGATTCTATTTGTTCAGTTGTGATTGTTTCAAAAGTGCTCCAATCCATGGCTTTGGTGGCATGGTGGGTTGTTGATATTGCATTCTGTTGTGGTTTGTTTGGCAGCTGGAGCTGCTTATATTGGCATGCTAGTAGCTCAGGTGGGATGTTTGGTAGTTGATCGGGGTGACTGGGTGCTTTTGTTAGCTTCTTGACTATCTTGAAGAGCTCACGTGGTTAGTTTAGTGAGGTATGTTGTGATGATGAAAGCCCTATGAAAAGCCTGGATATGGATGAAAATCCTGAAATCCCCATGGAAACAAATGACAGTGCACATGTGCAAGGGAATTTCAGCCTACGTCAGAGAGAAGTTCAGCTCCCTGCAAGAGACAGACCACGCCCTAGCTCAGGGGTGGAGACAAACCACCCTCCTGATTGGTCAGAGGAGGGCGGAGCACAGGGAAGACCCAGCAGGAAGCAGTGGTTAAAAACCACCTGCAGAGCAAAGAGAATAGATCAAGTTCAGAGAGGTCAGAACCAGAGAGTTCAGAACCTGAGAAGCAGTCAGAGAAGCAGTCTGAGACCGGCCGGAGAGAGTCCTGGAAGAGAATGGCTGAGACCAGACAGGGTAAGAGAAGTCTGTGGGAGAGAAGGTGCCAGAGAGAAGGCACGAACTCAAGCAGCAGCAGCTCACCGGGAGGCAGTGGCAGTCTCAGGCCAGAACCTGGCTACGGATTCAGACTGGGAAGAAGAAGTGTCTGAGCCAGCATTTAAAGACAAAAGCACAAATAACTGGAGGAGAAGTGCACGCCAGGCCAGCAACCGTTACAGCTGTGAAAGGTGGAGAGGTGGAAAAGAAACCAGTGCTGACATAGAGAAACAGCCCCAAGGTAAAGCTGATAATTTTATTCCTGATAATGTGGAAAGAAAGCCAAGGGCTAGTTTTAAAGAGCAGGAACTGAATGAAGCCTTCACCTTCCACCGTTAAACAGTGGATTGAAAGCCTAGCCAATGTTGCAAACTCCAGCTTAGATAACAGTGAAGCTTTTGAAACCTCTAAGTTAGGGGCTTTGAAGAGGCTATTCTCTAATGAGAAGATTCCTACCCCTAAGGTAAACATACCTACGAGGGCTGACTTGCTGTGGGACCAGTTTCAACAGTTCCTAAAGGAAAGGAAGCTTAAAGAAACTCCTCAATATGAGAGAGACTCTGTTTGTGCTAATGAATGTGAAGAAATGCAGATAGAGACGTCAATGCCTAATGATGATTGTTTCCCAACCCCCATGGATTGTTCTCTGGCTCAAAAGAATGCTACAGTTGTAAATAAGAAAGGAAAGAGTGTGAAAACCCTATAATCAGGGCAGTGCTTACCATTGAAGCTGAAGAAAGCATTCTGTTTGTTTATGCACTGTTTGTGAGCAAGGGAGCAGTGAGGAAACGTTGTAATACAAAGTGAAGTCAGCTGTGATAAAGTTCTGGTGCAGTTTTGTTGTTTGACCACACAGAGCAGTGCACAGTGTGAAGGCATAGAGCAGCAGAACAGCAAAGAAATGAAAAGTTTGTTTTGTTTATTTCTCCTGGTTATTCCTGAGTTCATCTTTCTGTTTGGAGATGTTATCCTTCTGCCTTAGTTGTGGTTGAACCCCAGCGTGCTTTTTGGAAATCCCCTTATAAGAATAAAAATCTTGCAAAGCCTTACCACCGTCTCAACTACAACTTATTACCTGAGGAGTAAAAGAACTTTATTCTAAAGGACATCAAGGCCGCCTACCAGCTGTCAGCCTCTTGGCCCAGCCGGTGGGTGTCCCAATGTATGATTTTTGAGTGGTAGGCTCTTTTTGCTTCATCAGTTTCTGTGTGGTATGAATTGAGGTTGTTTATGTAATTTGCTTTGTCCGTTTCCTTTTTGGTCTTTCTCCATTTTCTTTCGGTTCTTCTGAGTTGCGTCTTTAGCTTCCATAGGATTGGGGTGTACCATCTTGTTTTAGTCACACCAGTTCTTGTTTTGGTGTTGGTTGTTGTTGTTGCACAGGCTGCTGAGGCGATTGTGGCGTTCCAGTTGTTGATCAGGTCTTCAAGGCTGGAGGAGTTTGATTGGAGTTTGGGTAATATTTGTGTTAGGAAATCCTCTTTGTTGAATGGTTTGAATCTTCTTTTAGGTTGGTTATTCTTTTCAGCTTTGGTGTGTTTGTATCTATGGGTAATGTTGATGAGGTGGTGGTTGGACCATGGTACGCATGTGACTTTTGGGTTCATAGATGTAGAGATGCTGTGGGAGTTCAAGAATATTAAGTTGAGTGTGTTCCCTTTTTCATGAGTTGGGTCATGTATAATCTGTGTTAACTCCATTGCTTCCATGGCGTTGATGAAGGCTTTGGCATGTTTGTCTTGTAGTGAGGGGAGGTTGAAGTCCCCAAGGATTAATTGCTCTTTTGTGGAGATGGTACTCTCTGATACATGTTTCAGTATGTCTGATAGATCGGTGCTTGGTGTGGGTGCTCTGTAGATTAGGCATATGGAGATGTGTCTGTTGGTGAGAGTGAGCATGTCCACTTCGTTGGTTGTTTCTGACGCATGGTTCCTGAGGTGGAGGTTGGATCTTGCTATGATGGCTACTCCGCCTCCTCTGGCATGGGCTCGGGAGCAGTTGTGAAAATTGTATCCATTAGGCGTTAGTTGGTTTATGATCACTGTGTCGGCGTCTGTTAGCCATGTTTCCGTTATACAGAGGATGTCGATCTTTTCTGTTGTGATCAGGTCCTGGAGCATGTGATGTTTGTTTTTGACTGAGCGTGCGTTTATTAGTGTGATTGAGAGAGGTTTGTCAATTGGAGGATTGGGGGTGTGGGTTTGCACGGGAGGTGTGTGTGTGCTCCTTGGAGTAGGGGGGTTGGATGTGTTTGTTGGGTGGTGGTGTTACTTGGTGTGGGGTGTGTGTTGGTGCTAATGAGGTAGTAGTTAATTGGGATTGGGATCAGTGTTTGGGGTTATATTGGAGCTAGGAATGGTGACATACCTGGGAGTTTGTTGGCTGTGGCTGTTCTTGTGTACGTGTATTAGTTACTAAGGGGCCAGCACAGGCCCGTGATCTCTTACCGCACTAGCATGACGGTTACCACATGCTATCGTGCAATGGGGTGGGTAATGGGTGTGTTAGAGGAGAAAAACGGGCCTGGAAACACTATTGTCGTTAGTGCATGGACAACAGTCCATGTTGCAATGGACGCAGTTGCCCTTACCGCCTCCTCAATGGGTGACGCTAAGTGCAACTGTGGTAATGGCACATGGGTCCGATGCAGGACCATACCAAACTAGAAATGTGCTCTGTGCAACTAAGAATCTAGTGCCCCCCTCCATCCAGCCAAGTTCAGTAACTCACTCATTTTGAGCTTCCTGGAAGCCCAGTGATGATACTGGTACCCTCTTCTGTGCTTGCGCCCTGTGCAGCTGCACCACTCACACAGCCCTTGGTACAGCCCTGGTCCAAAGCACATTATGGGACTTGTCACTGCGGTAACTGCCAGGAACATACTGGTCACACCCCAACAGTTACCGCAGAGACTTTGCACTTACTGTGCATTAATTTCGGCGCTAAATATGTGCTAGGTGTAGAGCCTTGCCGTATTTTAGTAAAACGGCCCCTAAGTTCCATTTGCATAAAATGAGACATGGGGTAATTCACGCTGACAAGTTGGCAGGCGTTAGCAATTCTAGCTGTTAGATTTTTGGCTAGAAATATTTACTAAAACAATTGTGAATGAGTGATAGAGATTACTGCTGAATGCTTCTCCCTTTCTGTCTCTTTTCTTTGTACTATGACCATTTTTTTTTTATTCTTCTCCTGTCTACTATGATGAATTTTTTTCCATCTCTTCTTGACTCAGTGTTGATTATAATCTAGTAATTGGTATGTTATATTTGGAGCTTACATAATGTGGAAGTTGATTGCGTGTTGAAATATTTGAAATGCAAATAAAGCTAAAGTAAAAAAAAATAAAACACAGTGTAAGTGTACATGATAAAGAGGTACCTTTTTTCTAGAGAATAGGAAACTACTTATCTGAGGAGTTACTGGAAAGGTTGAACTTGAAACAGAAAATAAAAAAATAAAATTTCAGGATAAGAATAGTTATTTCACTCTATAGTGAAATAAACAAGTTGAAAAGTATACACTAGCTGTGTGACACAATCGTGCGATTCTTCCCCCTCCTCATTTCCAGAATCAAGTATGTATTTCATAGGAAGTGTCAGGGTGTGTGTGTGTCTGTTCCTGCATGTGTGTGTGTGCGGAGGGTTGCCTGCGATTGTATCTTCAGAAGTGTCAGGGGCTGCGTGTGTGTGTGTGCACGCGCTATGCACTGCTTATGGTTGTGTCATGGGGCCTGTCAGGGACTCTGTGTGTGTGTTTGTATTGAGGGGTACACATGTGTGTCAAGAAGTGCACACATGCACACACCATGGAGAGTGTCAAGGGTTTTGTGTGTGTGTGTGCATGCACGTAAATGGGGAGTGTCAGGGAGTGTGTGTGTGTGTGTGTGTGATGTGGAGTGTTAGGGGCTGCACGCATGCATGCATGTATGTATGTTATGGGGAGTACTGAGGGCTACATGTGTGCCTGTGTGTGTGTATGTGTATTGTCAGACGGCTGCCTGGGTGAGAATCTTCACACTCTTGGCAAGTGCATATTTCTATATGATTTGCAAGGTATTGTGGGCAATGTAGTTCATTCACACCAGACACAGCTGCTGACAATAATTTAGTTGTGCTCTTGGGTAAAGCCAATAAGATATTTATTTATGGGGTTATTTCTCCCAACACAGATATGCTTGATAGCACATAAATTAGGTTACTTGCTTTCAGTGTTAACTTGGAAAAACAAAGTTAAAATCAGGAAAACAACAAATGAAAAGCCACACAGCAAGAAACAAACTGTTCTTTTCAGGTTAACTTCTGATTACTTCCCACATAGATACAGAAGTGATTCTCTCCTAGCTCACAAGCAATTAGGTAAGGCTTAATTGCTAGCGGTTACCAGCTGAAACCCCTTAGCTGGCTTGCCTTCCACTGTGTGGGTCAAATCCTGCTTCAGGAGCTTTTCTGAGTAGATTAAAGAACAAATTTGTATTTCTTTGTGATGGTTGCTGTACTTTATAACAGAAAGTTACCAACGGAGTTTAGATAGAGAGCAGTCCATATAAACAGGATCCTCATCTGCTATTATTCCCCCTTGTTCAACAAGCATGGGTTCAATATCATGGATTGGCACAGATGAATCTCTCAATGGAGCATTTTCAGGAGAATACTTGTTTCCCTGCTGTCTTTCAAGGTTATAGCTAGGGCATAGATCAGTGTTCATACCTGAGCTTCCATTGCTGCTAGAGTTCCTCTCTATATAGCCTGGCCAGTATGTAGTCCAGTTCTTATGTCCAGCCTTCCAATCCAGATCCCTGGACACTGGATCTCTCTTCACATACCTTCTGGCACAGGTCTTAGGGTCCCTTCCACGTGCAGCCGTCTCCCTCACAGGTAGCCTCTGGTGATTCCTAGCTCTGCAGCACCATTCCTCTGGCTTTCCCCAGTCCAATGGTGTATGCTGGCCCTTGGAATACCTCCCAGTATACGTACTGCTTTGGACTCTTCTAGACCTCTCAAAGGCTTTTCTCTTCCTTCTTCCAAAGGGTCTCTTTCCCTCTCTGTCCGTCCGGTTTGGCTTCTGCTTCTGATGATCCTTCAGATGAAACTGATGATCAAACTCAAGCTGATTCTCAGGATACTGAGGACAATTCTCTGGATATCCAAGGTGATCATGAAGATGGTCATCTGTAGAATAAACTCTACTCTTATTCTGCTTAGATGAGTGATCCTCCCTAACACAGCGCAGCTGTGCTGAATCAGGCCCTGCCCTTTGAGATGAGTGCTTAGGGATTACCTCATAGCCCTCCTGATTGAACACACGTTTCCCCACTTCAGCTCCTCTAATGGCTGTTGGAAACCTGGTGCATTCTGGGACTGGTAGTCTTTTATGGCAAAATTCTGTTTTCTTATTTCTACCAGAACTGACAGGTTGCTTGTTCAGAGTCACTTCACCTTTTCTATAGCTCCTTCCTGAGCTATGATAAGCTTCCTTATCACAGTATGTATGTGATGGGGAGTGCTGGGGACTGCATGTGCATGCATATGTATGTTATAGGGAGTGTTGGGGGCCGTGGGCATGTTTGTGTGTCTCTCTCATAACGCCCCTCCCAGGCTTCCTCCAGTCTCACAGGGCCTGATATTCAAAGACATTTACACAGGTTATAGACCTGCAAACCATGTACACACCGCTTAGAGGGATATTCAGGAGCACTAATATGATTAGTGCCCTGAATATCCCCGATTAACACTGTTCTAAGGCAGAGCGCAGATAGCACCAGATGCTAACCAGGCAGGGTGATATTGCACTGCTGCCCGCTTAGTGACCCAAGGGTAAAGATAGGCCAGCTTTTGCTGCATCTATCTTTACCCATGGGAGCCAACCGGGCAATGGCTTAATTTCGCCACTGCCTGGTTAGCTTGGAGAATGTGTAGCGACTGCAAATATTCAATGCTGGGGCTGAATATCCAAGTAAAGTCTTCTGCTCCTGCAGCTAGCCACTGTAATTGTGCTAGCCGCTGGTGCTGAATACCAGATCCTCTATTTCCTAACCCCCCAACCAGCCTTTCCCTAGTTTCTCCCTGTCTCTCCAGTCTCTCTCTCTCTCAGATATATATATATATAACCCTCCCTCACCCGGTCTCTCTTTCACTCACCCATTCTTGTCTCTGGCTGTAGTTATTCAAAAGCTCAGCAGTTCACACATCCCCCGCCAGATTTGGCTCTCTGCATGGTAATGCTGCAGGTGCAGGAAGTTAATCTCACAAGCCTCACAAGAGTTCAGAGAGATTAGCCCGAATGTCCTGCACTTAGGGTTGCCAACCAGCCGGTTTTCAGCCGGCCTGGCCGGTTTTTCCATGGCCAGGCCGGCTGCCGGCACAGATGTAAAACCGGCCATTGAAAAGCCGGTTTTTTGCTCTGGCCGCAAGATCGGGAGCGGCCAGAGCAAAAAACCGGCTTTTGTGCCGAAGTCCGCGGCGCGAACGCGAACGCGATTCCCCATAGCAGTGCAGCCGCTGCTTCTGCTTTGTACAGAGCAGCGGCTGCAATACACTTACTTTGAAAGACAAACTGTGTAAGGAGCCCTCCGGTCATCGCAGAGCCCGAGGAAGTGATGTCATGCCTGTGAGGAGCCCGCCCCCATGACATCACTTCCTCGTGCTCTGCGATGACCGGAGGGCTCCTTACACAGTTTGTCTTTACTTTTCAATGTAAGTGTATTGCAGCCACTGCTCTGTACAAAGCATAAGCAGCGGCTTGGGCAGAGGGGGGGGGGGGGGTGATGAGGTTAGTGAATCAGCAAGGGGGGGGGGGTGGTGGTGTGATTTAACCAGCAGTGGAGGGGGGGGGTATGAGTGAACCCGCCGGGGGGGGTCTTAAGTTACGGGGGTGGGTGAGTGAACCAGCAGTGGAGGGGGGGGGTGAGTGAGTGAACCAGCAGGAGGGATGAGTAAGTGACAGGGGGTGGGTGAGTGAACCAGCAGTGGAGGGGGGGTGGTGTGAGTGAACCAGCAGGGGAGGGGGGTTGGTGTGAACCAGCAGGGGAGTGGGGTTGGTGTGAGTGAACCAGCAGGGGAGGGGATGAGTGAGTGACAGGGGGATGGGTGAGTGAACCAGCAGGGGAGGGGGGGTGAGTGAGTGAACCAGCAGGGGAGGGAGGTGAGTGAGTCAGCAGGGGGGGGTGAGTGAGTGAACCAGCACTGAGGGGACGGGGGTGTGAGAACCAACACTGAGGGGGTGTGTGACTGAATCCTCGGTAATTTTTGTGTGTGGGGCTGGGGGCAGGGCAGGGGTGGGACTAGGGGCGGAGAATGGGTGGAGCATGGTGAGCCACAGGTGTCGGGTTTTTCTCGGTGAAAACGTTGGCAACCCTACCTGCACTGCGCATTTCCACTAGTCAAAGAACCAATTGCAGTGCGACAAATGTCAACCACAGCATTTTGACTTCGCTAGCATATGCATGAAAATGGCCTGAGTCACTGCTGCCCTCTCTCTCCCCAGCCCCCCTGCAGTCCAGCATCTTGGTCCCTCGCTTTCCTCCCTCCCACCCAGGTCCGGCCCGTCCATTGTGCGAGAATGTTATTCGCATAGGGCCCCACGCTTCAGGGTGTGCCGCACAAACTTCATTCTTACATGGTGGTGCTCTTGAAATGACGGCTTTAGAGGGAGCTGGGGAAGCCCACACAAGACCCCAACTCACCTCTGCACAGACGCCAGCATGAAGAGCAGTGTTTTCCCTCACTCTGGCAGCTGTGTTCTTGTGAAGTGTGCGAGTGCCGGGACATGCCCTTTAACGTTTCCCACTCAAAAATGTCCCAACAACAGGTGATAAATGAAATCAAGAACCCAAAAAAATCACCATAAAAGATCCCACAAGATCTAAACAGAGTATTTTTTGTCAGAGCATGCCAGAGGAGGATAGAACCTGAACCTATCCACTCCAGGCAGCAAACTCCATTTTATTAACCATACGGGTGAAACCCAGTGAAGTTACTTCCCTTAGTTGCAGATGAAGAATCGTAGTCCACGAATAAGCGCAGCAACAAAGCATGAAGCACCGCCTGGAGTGGATAGGTTCAGGTTCTATCCTCCTCTGGCACACTCTGACAAAAAATAATCTGTTTATATCTTGCGGGATCTTTTATGGTTATTTTTTTGGGTTCTTTAACCTTTCCCGGCATTCAGTGCACTTCACTAGAACACAGCTTCCAGGGTGAGAGAAAATGCTGCTCTTCACACTGGCGGCTGTGCAAAGGTGAGCCGGAGCCTCACAGGGCTTCCCTGACTCCCTCTGAAGCTGCTTAGACAGGCGCGGGGCTCTTTGGGGGGGGGGGGATGTTCTAGGATAGGACTGGAAATGGCTGATGGGGGGGCTAGGATTGGAAATGAGCTGATGGAGGGGCTAGGATAGGATTGGAAATGTCTGATGTGGGGGCTAGGATTGGAAATGGACTGACAGGAGGCTAAGATATGACTGGAAATGGCTGATGGGAGGCTAGGACTGGAAATGAGCTAATGGGAGGGATGGGATAATGGGACTAGAAGGGAGCGGAAGCTGGGTGGGGCTGGAACAAGAAGGGAGCTGATGTTGGGGGAGGACTAGAAGGGGATGGGGCTGGGGGAATGAGGATTAAGAGGGAAAAGATATTTTGTGTGGGAGGGAAGAAAAATCTACGATTGGCTAGGTATTGGGAGAGTAAGTGGGGATTGAGGATGGAAGGGTGAAATTTGAGTGTATGAAAATGAAATAAGGAAAGAAATGGAGGAAAGAGTAAAAGGGAAAAGATCAGTATGTTAAAGCAGAAGCAGAGAGAGAATGGGAAAAAACTAGAAGAAAGAAGAAAAGACAAATGGACAGCAGACAATGGAAAATTAGCAGATGACACAAAGAAACCAGAAGAAAGTGACTGGAGCAATTGCTACTGAAAAATAAAATGCCCAAACAAAAGGTAGAAAAATATTTTTTATTCTGAATTTATTAACAGGAATATGTCAGCTCTGGGAAATGTGTATCGCTAACATCTTTGCATTTTGTTTCGTACAAGAGGAAATTAATTTATAGTTTTATTTCTCCAGTGTTGCTGTACATTCCAAGTTTGGCTTTTGGGGTTCCCAGTTTAATTATTGTCTTCCTATTTCTAAATTGTGATCCCTTGTTCTTTGTTTGGTGACGGTCTATGTTCTGCATGTGTAACCAAGCTAAGGTATTCTGTTTATGTAGTTTATATTTGATAGTGCCACTTGTTCTCTTTCCCCAGTAGGAGATGTATTGGTATTCTCTGAGATGTATTGGTTTAATATTTCCAGTATTGCCTTTTGATAGGTAGGGTTTGGTGCTTTGCTATGGGTTTGCGGTGGGTTTGCTATGGGTTCTAAATGGGCAGTGTTTTTAGTACTTCCTAATGTGCCTGGCGGTTGGGACTGGAGTTTAGTAATGGAGAAATCTGGTAGTTTTTCTTTATCCATACACTCATTAAGAGGCATGTTTACTAAAGGTTAGTGCATGTTAACATTATGCAAATATTTATGCAAATGAGAGCACTTATGCAAATGAGGCCCCGCAATGAATCTCTGCACATGGCCCCACACTCCCCTTGGGTCACCCCTGTTCCCACCACAGTCCTCCCACTTGCCTTAACTCCCCGGCAATGGCAGTTATTTACAAACACTGCCTCTCGCCAACCAGGAGCCTCTCCTCTGCCACGTCCCACCCCTCTGACTCAATTCCTTCAGTACAGCTGGGGCAGGATGTGGCAGAATAGAGGCTTCCAGCCAGTGAGTGACAGTGTTTGTAAATCACTGCCACTGTCAGCAAAACTCTGGAGAGTTAAGGTAAGTGCAAGGACCACAGAGGATGGAGGGAAGAGAGAGGGAGAGAGGTGCTGGACTGCAGGGGTTGGTGGGAACAGTGTTAATCACTTTGAATTTGCTCCCCATAATGTCTAAAAATAAAGCAAATGAAGGTACAAGCAAAGCCCATTTTGCGATAGCAAAATAAATATCCCCTTTTAGCAAAAGTGAGCAACTACTACTGTAAGACATTTCATAAGATTCTGGGAGTATAACCAGTCTTCCATATCCAGGAGGGGAAGGACAATTGCTAATGAGCTCATCTCAAGCTCCTCTCAAATCAGAAATTCCGTCAAATTTCTTACTTCCAAGATCTGTCTCAAATCTCCTATATTACCTATGGTAGAAACCTTTTTTTCTTTCAGGGGCCAATATTCAGGGGCAGTGCTTTTATAATCCAGTCACTGGCGATATTCAACCACTCACCAGTTAGCCCAAACTCTACCTGACCTTTCTTTATCCACTTTAGCTATCCAGTTAGCAGCTGAATATTGCTGCTGACCAGATAGCTGCCGAGACTGTCCCTGATCTGCCCACACATTGCCCCGTTTTTTTGTTGTTGTTGTTGTTGTTTTTTTTTAATAATGGTCTTTATTAATTGCTCAGAAGCAGAAACAAACAATGACATCTTCGGATATCCAAGAATGTCAACAAATGGCAAAGGAGCCCTCCTGTTTTAGATAACAAGTCAGTAACTAGTTCCATACTCCCAACAACCAAACTTCTTTTCTATTTTCCTCCGAGTATTTTCATTTTATCCCCCTCCCCACCCATTCAAACTCGCATCACTAAACCTCCCATTCTGTTATTCCACGATCGCACCCCTTTCATCCTACTCTTCCACAAACCAAGAACCACTACAATGACCGCCCCTGTTTTAACTGAGCATCTTTTCTGTGGTCTGTGAGGATATTCAGCGACGCTATCTGGATTGCCCTGGTTTAGCCGATTAGCAGGTCCTGACAACAGGCTAAACCTTTCTTTTTTTTTTAAATGCTTTATTTTCATTTTATAACAACAAAGGAAAAGGAAGACATACAGCTAAAAGACAGATACATAAAGTGTAATACATACACCAAAGTAAACCCCTGCCACCCCCTCCCCCCTGCTTCTTCTCTAGAAAACTAATCATTCCCGAAACGGGCGTGTACTTACATTATTGTGTTACAAAACCTAACGGTGATCTGAAACATGATGAGTGCGCATTATACAGGCATGTTGGAGCAATGAGCAGATTGTACATAATCATTAAGCATCTGCCATTTAGACAAGTGAGAGTGAGATTGGGCATGGGGAATAGCTCTCCGAGGTATCTGCTCATATTTGCTATATAAGCAGACGAGGTTCCACCATTCATTGACAGTAAGTCGAGAGCTATCCTTCCAATTCCTCGTGATTAAGCATATGGCTATACCCAGCATGAAATCAAGGAGAAAGCGACCCTTCTTAGGAAGAGAGGGGACCTCCGCCACAGAGCGGAGTCCCACGATCTTCCAAGAGAGAGGCTCGTGAAGGTGTAAGATAAATTGAATACGACCCCAGACCCGCCCCCAATAAACCTGTAGTTGAGGACATTCATAAATAACATGAGCGAAGGTTCCCACAGCAGTATGGCAAGACCAACACTGGTCCCTAGCATTTGTGTTCCATTTGGCTATTTTTTCTGGGGTATAAAAGCATCTATGTGCAAAAAAGAAGAGAGTTTGGGTAACAGAGGCAGACCGGGAAACCCGCACTACTTTGCTCCAGAAAACGCTCCATTGCACAGGGGTTAAAGTGGTTTGCAGTTCGCGCTCCCAGGCTTGTTGGGCTCTAAAAGTGGCCATATCTGTCCCCTGACATAATATTTTATAAAAGTTAGAGGCTACCCCATGTGTACTACTAATAGAGTGAACTATCTCTAATAGCCCGTCCTCAGTAGGGGCAGAGGGCGGCATGATTCGAGCACTTTTGAGGCAGTGTTGAAGCTGCATCAATTGAAAGTAGTGTTTCGCTGGTAACGCAAATTCCTTTTGTAAATCAGAAAAGGTTTTCCAACGAGCTGCAGAGAAAAGCTGTTGGGGTGTCCAGATCCCCCTTGAGTACCAGGGTTTCCATGCTATCGTTCTATTTAGGACTTGAATTCTGGGGTTATTCCATAGCGGGAGTCCGTCCTGAGGACATACGTTCGGGCCCAGTGATAGAATGAGAGTGTTAAAGGCTGCAAGAGTATAAACAATCATTGGTGGATGGCGGGTGTCTACTCGATAGGACATACCGGGGAGATGGGTCAACGGAATTGGGCTACTAAGCTCCTCTTCTATATCAAGCCAAACTGGTCTGCTGTCTGATGAGGCATCTAGCCATCGGGCACCTTGCTTAAGTAGGAAGGCTTGATGATATCTAAGAAAATCAGGAAATCTGGCACCCCCTCTTTCCTTTGTAGACTGTAGTTTTTGTTTAGCTATCCTTGGTGGCTTGCCCTGCCAGAGATACCGGACGAGAAGGCCTTCAATATCTTTATAAGTATGTAGCGGGAGTAAGCATGGCAGCATTTCTAAAATGTAGTTCACTTTGGGGACTATTATCATTTTCACAGTTTCTAAGCGGCCCCACCATGTAAGAGATAAGGGAGACCAACGATTCGTGAGCTCACGGACTTTGGAGATTACCTCTTTGGCATTAAAACTGATAGTGTCTGCTAAAGGAGAACAGTAATGGACCCCGAGATACTTCACCATGCGGGATTGCCAAAGGAAGGGAAAGGCCTGCATGTCAGCCTCATGTACCCAGCGGTTTAGTGGGAATGCCACAGATTTGGTCCAGTTAATTTTATAGCCCGATAATTGTGAGTATCCGTCAATCAGATCCAAAACAGCTGGAACCGAATCGAGGGATACGAAAAGCATAAGGTCATCTGCATATGCAGAGAGTTTAATCTCCCTATGACTGAAGGGGACACCTCGAATACGTGCGGACTGTCTAATAAGGAGGGCTAGGGGTTCAAGAGCTAGATCAAAGAGCATTGGTGATAGGGGGCAGCCTTGACGCGTGCCTCTTTGGAGATTAAATGGCTGAGACTTGATGGCATTTACACAAATACTGGCAGCGGGTTGAGTATACATGACTTGGAGATATCGGAGGAAGCCCTCCCCAAAGCCATACCATCGAAGAACTGCAAATAAGAAGGGCCATTCTAGGCGGTCAAAGGCTTTTTCGGCATCCAGGGAAAGACCCACCCATGGATGATCTAGATTGGCAGCACTGGATAGCACATGGCACAAGGTCCGAGCATTGTCAGCAGTTGATCTGCCGGGTATAAAACCGCATTGGTCGGGGTGAATTAGGGTGGCCATCCTGTCGGATAGCCGAGTGGCCAAGATCGTTGCGAAGATCTTATAATCGGCATTAAGTAGGGAGATTGGACGGTAGTTGGCGGTTAGTAGCGGGTCTCTGCCTTCCTTCTCAAATACTACCACATTAGCTGCAGAAAAGGATCCCAAAGAGGATGTATCTGCCGCAAGGGCAGTAAAATAGAGTTTTAAATAGGGAACTAAATCCGCACTGAACGTTCTGTAGAATTCGGTCGGGAGACCATCGGGCCCTGCGGCACGGCCCGAGGCTGTTCGTTTTAGGGCAGATTGGATCTCTGAAGTAGAAAAGGGTTCATCCATCGCATCCCTATCATCGTCAGAGAGGGTCGGCCGCTGAATGCCAGAAAGCAATCGCTCAAATGTCTCTGACGAGAACTCACATTCAGATTGATATAGGCGGGTATAGAAATCCCGAAAGAGCTCTACAATGTCGGAGTCTGTGGTCACTATGCCCCCTCCCTGTGGAGCTCGAAGGGCCGCTACGCGTTTGGCTTCTTTTTGACCTTTCAAGGCGTTGGCTAAGAGTCGACCGGCTCGGTTATTTTCGCGATAATATGTCCCTCGCTGAAGCTCTATACTCTTAGAAGCTGCAGTTGAGAGGATTGAATTATATTGAAAACGGAGACGCTGTAATCGAATTAATACACATGGATCTGTACGTGAAGTTAGAACTCGTTCGCCTGCTTTGATTTGTTGGTCTAGTATGAGTAGCTGCTGTTTGCGTTGTTTCCGCAGGCGGATTTGATAGCTAGTGATCGTTGCTCGAATGGCCGCTTTGAAGCCCTCCCACCAAGCCCAATTCGCAGTATCCTGGGGTAGATTAAAATGGAAGTAATCCTGTATGGCTGCTCGAATTTCTAACTGGAACTCTGGCTGAGTTAACAGGGCTCTATCAAAGAACCAGGCCCCCGAATTCCCTTGGGGTGCAGTGGTGTGTAATTGAAAGGAAATGGCAGCATGATCTGAAATATGTTGGGAGTGAATCCTTGCAGTGTCCACCTGAGGAACTAACAGTTTTGATATTAGAAAGAAGTCTATGCGAGACTGGGATTTATGAGGGGAAGAGAAGAAGGTGAAGTCAAGCTCATTGGGGTGTAATAACCTCCATAGATCAACTAAAGCAAGATCTTTGATCAGGGAGGTAAGCGTGGTGTGACTCTTGGGGGGACCACTTGTCCTAGGCAGCTGTTTGTCAATCAGGGGATCAAGGACTAGATTGAAATCCCCCCCAATTATCAATGAAGTATTAGCAGAGGCCTGCGCAACCTGAGCAATGGTAGCAAAAAAGGCAGGGTCGTCCACATTAGGAGCGTAAAGGCATATACATGTAACTTCAAGGCTACCTATCTTGAGGTGAACTCTAGACCATCTACCTTCTGTATCTGAGCTAGTCACAATAATAGTGGCATGCAAAGATTTCCTAACCAGTATGGCAACCCCACATTTCTTAGAAACGGCTGGGGAATAGGCGGCCACCATGTAAGGTTTAATATTGAGTTTAAGAGTTTCCTTCGAATTTAAATGCGTTTCTTGGAGAAAAATCAGATCCGCAGCTTCCTGACTTAGGTAGCTTAGGATTTTCTTCCGTTTTATCGGATTATTGATTCCTTTTACGTTCAATGAGAAAATCTTACATGGTGCCATCAATCAGTAATAGACATTTTAGGTAAGGGCGCTTGAAAACATACAACATAATCAGAATCTGTGCAACAATGACATAATCACCGAGTATTCTGGCTAATACACCCCATATTGAAAAGTATGTACCAAAGTATCTTAGAGAAGAAGCAAAACCCCCAAAGAATATGGCGACCATATGTCTGCGGGAGGAGGCCCTAGAGAGGAATAGAAAGACATGAAAAAAAGAAAAGAAACACCAGAGTCCATAATTAACACTGTCTCTGATACTCATCGAGGCTACTGTGGGTAGATGGAGTCGGGTCACAGATGTCATCAAAGTAAGGCAACAAACTGCCCTCGCCAGACTCATTGCTGGGCTGCGGCAGATCCAATATGGCAGGTACAGCGGATATAAGAATACTTGCAGGAATATTCTGGAAGTCAGCGCATCAAGTCGGCTTCTTTGGAATCCAAAAACTCCGCTAGTAGATCAGGGTCCTCAAATGTTCTTGTCTGATTGTGAAGCGTGACTCGGAGCTTGGCCGGGTACATCAGGCCATAGCGTGCTTGTAGTTGTTGAAGCCTCGGCCGGAATTCCAGAAAGCGCTTTCGGCGGTCGACCGTGGGTTTAGCCAAGTCGGGATAGAAGGAGATCTTGTGGCTCTCAAACTCCATATGGCCCTTTGCCCGAGAGGCATTTAGAATTTGCTCAACGTGTTGATATCTCAAAAGTCGAAAAATGATAGGCCGCGGGGTCTTCCTGTTGAGCGTTATGCTTGTGGGTACACGATGAGCGCGATCGATCTCCAAATCTTTGGCAAAGGTGATTTGGAGCAGGGAAGGGAGGATTTTGCATAAAAACTCTTTCATGTCTCCCGATTCCGCTCCCTCCGGTATGCCCACGAGTCGTATGTTGTTGCGGCGCGCTCGATTATTGCCATCTTCCACTTCTTTCTGCAAGGCCCGCACCTGACGTTCAACTTTGTCGAGTTTGGACAACCGGGCCACATGGGAGTCCAATATGCTCTCCATTTCGTCCTGATGCGAAGAAAGCCCTTCTAGCTTGCTTTGCAGCACACCAAGATCTTCCCGCAGCGCTCGGAGTGCTTCACCGTTTGACTGCACGAGGTCTTTGACCCCTCTAATCTCTGCGAGAATTTCCTGCTGCATTTCGGGGCCCTCGCGCAAGGCCAGCCCCTTCTGCGGGGACGGAGGTTCAGTTTTGGAATGTTTGCCGTGAGAAGCCGCTGGAGATCCAAATTCCAGGCGCGTGGGTTTGGTCCCCGCCATCTCACCAATGTGCCCCGGCAAGATCAGAGTGGAAGTTCCAAGTATGTACGGTGTTAATTCAGGATTCTGAGTAGGCCTCTCGGGAGCCTCAGCGTTATGCGACCATCCCGCTGGACATCAGGCTCCGCCCCCCCAGGCTAAACCTTTCTAAATATGCCCCCTTACTCTTTTGGATTTTTTTCCACTTTCTTGTTGGTAAAGGTATTGAATCTCTTGTTAGAGGGAAAAAAAAATAGTTGGTTCATAGCTTGAACAACCTGTGAACACAATAACTCTAATATTGTTTTTACACCAGGTTGACTCGGGCCAAACCTCCAAAATAGTAAAGTCTTCCTCCCTACAGGTGGGGGAGAGAAGGTGGCTTCTTATTCTCCTAGGACTCTGAACTGATAGCTGCTGGCATTCTCCTTACAGCACTTTACAATGTCATTACTGCTGAGCACTGTGAGCTCCGTGGCACCAGTGATAACACTCTTTGCTCTACTTATGATGCTGCTAAGAGGCTTTGAATCTGCCTTTTATTCTTCTGATATTCTCAATAGTTGCCTTACCTGATTGCTGCTATGTTCTCCTTTCAGAACATTCTACGTCAATCACTGCCCAGCATGGTGAGCTCCATGGAACCAACTGGTGCCCTCCCTGCTCTGCTTAAGATGGCATTAAGGTGGTGCACTGATCAAAAGGCACAATGAAGGAGTATGCCCCTCTGTGCACATGCCCATGTTAGTTAGTAAGAGTAGATTAGCCATGCCTCTGTTTGATACTGCCTCAGAAGTGGGGCCCAGGCCATTTCTGTTATTAGAGGGAATAGTCACCAAGCTCCCTTTCTGAGATTTATTTATTTACATTCTCTTATATACCGTGCGATTCTGCATCAGTGCAGTTTACATTGAAAAAACGGAAATTACATTGAACAGGGCATTATAACTTGGAGATAACTATTTTACAGGGAACATGGGCTATGGAGGGTTAAGTGGCTTGCCCAAGACCACAAGGAGCACCTGTGGGACTAGAAAACCCAGTCCTTCCAGCCCAAGGTTGCTGTCCTCTAGTGGGATTTGAACCCCCTGACCTTCCAGCCTGAAGTACCTTGCCCCAACCACTAGGCCACTCTGAGGAATATGTTGAGCAATCGTTCTGAAATAAATGGAAGTGGACTCAGTATTATGACTGTTAATGCCAGATCAATAAAAAATAAGATCTTGATTATCTCTGACCTGGTTGTGGATAATAATTTGGATTCGTTATGTATCGCTGAAACATAGCAGATACTGATAATGTTATATGTAATTTATTCTGTCCCTGGAATTATCTTTTTGAATCTCATCTGCATTTAATGAGTCATAGGACGGGCAATATGGTCTGAATGAATTGTTTTTAAATAAAGTAGTAACATAATATTTGACGGCAGAGAAAGACCATCATGGTCCATCTAGTCTGCCCAGCAAAGTGGCAAGAGTAAGTGTACCTGCTTCTCCGTGCAGGTCACCCCTCCCCATGCCTTTGTTTAAGGGGTGTACCCACTGCTCTGTGTAGGTCACCCCTATTTGTTGAGATATAAGAGATAGTTACATTTATTTTTATTGTATCCAGTTGCTATAAAGGGATCCACTGTGTCTGTCCCATGCCATTCTGAATTCTGTCACTGAATTTGCCCCCACCACTTCCATCGGGACGGCATTCCAAGCATCCAACACCCTTTCAGGGAAAATTATTTCCTGACATTGCCTTTCAGTTTACCCCCTTGCAGCTTCATGTTATGCCTTCTAGTTTTATAGCTTCCCCGTCTTTGGAAGAGGTTTGTTGTTCATTAATACTCTTTAAGTATTTAAAGGTCTGAATCTAAAAAAACACTCAAACACTCTGTCTGAATAGTAACATTATGACCATCAAGACATAAGGATCATGGGCCCAATATTCAAAAGACATTTACATGGTTTACAGCTCAGTAAACCAAGTAAATGCCTTAAATCATGAAATTAAACGGCACTTACACAGTTAGTGCCATTGAATATCCCATTCTAACCCCGCTACAGGCTACCACTTTTGGAAATACTGCCGCTGCCTGTCTCCCCCTCTCGAGATGAAATCGACAGCAGCTGGGGGGAGATGGGTGGTCATATGTGCTGCTGCTGCCGCTGCCCATTCAGGTCAGCCACCCTAGGTGGCTGCCTAGCAAACCGTGTGGACGGGCCAGCCCTGGCCCCTGATGCTATGCGGATAGCATTGGGGTGTATTGGGGCATTCCAGGGCAGAGTGGAGGCGGAGATGTAGCAGTGAAATTGCACCACTACCCAGTTAGTGATCAGCCGGTAAAACTAGGTGTAGTAAAAGCTGGCCTAGTTTTACCTGCGGAAGCAATGCAATATCGCCGCTACTTGGTTAGTTTAGGTGGCTCCAAGGTATGTGCAGCAACCCCGGATATTCACTGTCGTCACTGTGGCATTGAATATTCGGGGTTAAGGGTCAGCGAGCAGGGCTATGCACCATAGTGGCACATAGTCTGCTCTATTCAATATCGGGCCCTATACCAAAGAATTTGGATTAGATACAATCATGGCTTCAGTATTTTTATCGCTAATTCAAAGCCCACTGGCTGAAAACCTGTTTGAGATGACGCTAAATTCCTTTATTAATGAGGTATCCATGACATATTCTTTGAATGAAAAAGGAACAAATAATAAAAGTGACATTTTACAGACGACGTCCAAGTGCAATCTGGGACATCCAAGCCAGAATGTCTGAAAAAAAGGCAGGAACATCCAAGCTCAGGCACGATATCACAGACATGGACATGCCCCATATAGATGTCTGCAGAGGTTTCTACAGAGATATCCCCAGAATAGCACATCAGTCTTTGGACATTTAGGAATAGCCTAATGGTTAGTGTAAAGGACTAGGACCAGGAAAGCAATGGTTTAAATACCAGTGCTACTGTGATTGGGATTGTGCAGAGTATTGGGGATGGTGGAATGCTATACTCTCTGGTTGTTTTTCAGCCAAAATAAGCATTTTTCCGATGCCTATTCTTCCTTGGATGTTCCCGATGCTTATTCATGCCTCGACACAGTTCTGGACATCCAGGATGTTTCTGAGAACAGGCAGGGATGCCCAGGTTCTTAGGAATGCTTCCACCATGCCCCCATTCAGACTTGGATGTCCCCAGAGGATGTCCACAGACCCGACTTCTAAAATGGCTCTGAAGATGTTTCTGTGCTTTGGACATCTCTATGCCCATTTTCAGACGTCTAAAACACGAGCATGGCTTCTAAAATAACCCCCAAAATATCATTAGCATGGAATCTAAAAAAAATGTTTAACTGTCACAATACAGTACATACAAAGGCAATAAATATTAAATGTCTTAAATAAATATTAAATGTCAGACAAATCTGATTGATTTCTTTGACTGGGTGACCAGGGAGTTGGACCAAGGGAGAGCTCTAGATGTGGTGTATTTAGATTTCAGTAAAGTCTTTGACACGGTTCCTCACAGGCGACTTATAAACAAACTGAGCACCCTAGGGATGGACCCTAAAGTTACTGCTTGGGTTAGAAATTGGTTGGGTGGGAGGCGACAAAGAGTACAAGTAAATGGAGCTCACTCTGAGGAGAAGGATGTTACCAGTGGTGTGCCCCAGGGATCTGTCCTTGGTCCGATTCTTTTTAACATCTTTGTTAGTGATATAGCGGAAGGGCTGTCAGGTAAGGTTTGCCTCTTTGCAGATGATATCAAAATCTGCAATAGAGTAGACACCCAGGAAGGTGTAGATAACATGAGGAGGGATCTAGCTAAGCTTGAAGAATGGTCTAGAATTTGGCAACTGGGATTTAATGTTAAAAAATGTAAGGTCATGCATTTGGGCTGCAGCAATCCAAAGGAGCAATACAGTATAGGAGGTGAAGTACTTTTGTCCACTAAAGAAGAGCGGGACCTAGGCGTGCTTGTGTCTGATGATCTTAAAGTAGCTAAACAGGTAGAAAAGGCGACGGCAAAAGCTAGAAGGATGCTTGGGTGCATACGGAGAGGAATGGCTAGCAGAAAAAAGGAGGTGATAATGCCTCTGTATAAGTCTTTGGTGCGACCTCATTTGGAGTATAGTGTGCAATTCTGGAGACCGCACCTTCAAAAGGATGTGAACAGGATGGAGTCGGTGCAGAGGGTGGCTACTAAAATGATTAGTGGGCTTCATTATAAAGCATATGAGGACAGACTTAAGGATCTTAATATGTACACCTTAGAGGAAAGGCGGGATAGAGGTGATATGATTGAGATGTTTAAATACCTCTGTGGCATAAATGTTCAGGGAGAGAGCCTCTTTCAATTGAAAGCAAGTTCTGCTATGAGGGGACATGGGATGAGGGTGAAGGGAGATAGATTCAGGAGTGATATGCGGAAATATTTCTTTACGGAAAGAGTAGTGGATCCATGGAATAGTCTCCCAGTGGAGGTGGTAGAGATGAGGACAGTAACTGAATTCAAAAAGGCATGGGACCAACACAGAGGATCTCTAGAGGTAGAAAGTGGACTGTTGTAGTTGTTGATATGGAAGGACAGACTAGATAGGCCATGTGGTCTTTTTCTGTCATCATGTTTCTATGTTTCTAAATAATTTGGCTGACAGGGGGATCCCTGGTATACCCTTCCTTTGCTGAATCAGGATAGTAACTGCATACCAGCACAACATGGAGCAAGATGCCAAAAAATGGGTTCAGATGCTTTATTAAGGGGTAATGTGAAGCCACACCCAACTCAGTAAAGTTTGAATAATATGCCATTCTTCACGTAATATGTTGGCAATATCTTTGCAATGGTGTGAAAAAGTGAGAGGACATACCATTTGTCTATCAACCAAATTAGTTTTTTCCCAAAAAGTGTTGTATGTTGTGCAGATTTAGCCCTGCTATAGGCTCTTTTAATACACTGTTCCAGATAGCCTCTATCATGGAATCTTTTACTCATAGGCCAGCATCTCAAAATCATCATCCCTACTGCATACTCATTGGGCCCTCAGGAATTGACTTACTAGAAGATTTTTCTTAAGGAAGCAATTGTGGAAGCTCTGGTAATGTAATAAATGATTTCTATCAGTGGGTTTCCTGCATAAATCCGTTAAAAAATCTTGATTACCCTTTTTAATAAGAAGGTCCAAATATGGTACAGCTGTATAATCATAAGTGATCTGGAATTGTAAGTTTGTGTCCTATCCATTAATCCAATTATTGAATTCACTTAATGTTGATATATCATCATCCTAAATCAATAAAATATCATCAATGTACCTTTTCCAAAACTTTATATTATGCAAAAACTGGTGCCGGTCCAAAAACCTCTTTTTCAAAATGAGCAACATATAGGTTAGCCACATGTGGGACCATGGAAGAACCCAGGGGCACCCATGAATCTGTTTATAAAGCAAGTCCTTAAACAAAAATAATTCTCTGTAAGCAAATTGCATCAGAAAGACTGTAAATATCCTTCTATGGTCATTGCACTTAAGTAAAATATCTTCAATAATATCCAATGCAGCCAATTGTGGGATGTTTGTATATAAAGAAACATCAAGTGTAGCAAGAATTAGATCTTGATGATAGTGGTCAAACTCTGCTAATAACTGAATAATATGTGTGGAGTCTTTTACATAAGATGGAACAGATACCACAACAGGGCAAAGTAAAATATCCAAAAATTTGGATATGGGCTCATAAAGAGACCCCATAGCTGAGATACTCGGATGTCTAGGGGGTGATTCCAATGACTTGTGAACCTTGGGAAGTATATATATATTGTTGGAATAATTGGATGTTCTAAAGTTAAAAAATGTTTCCTTTTGAATAATATACCCAGCCTCCAGACACTCCTTTTTAATGACTCAGTTGGATCATCCTGAAGATGTCCATAAAATGTGCGGTCCTGTAATTGTCTATTAATCTCCCCTACATAAAAAGCCGTATCCATCACCACAATGGCGCCCCCCGGTTAGCACATCTATCTGGAACTCTCTCCCGGACAAACTAAGAACAACCTCAAACTTAAAGGACTTTCGGAAACAGCTCAAGACTCTCCTCTTCATCGAGCACTTCAATAAACTCACCTAACTCCACAGCATTACTCGGATCTCGTGCCCACTCCATATGATCAATTGCTTATACATTACCTTGTACATACTTCATGTTTCAGCACACTAAATTCTCCCCTCCCTTTGCATGCTATAAAGTTGTCCAGTTAGGGTTTAAATTGTTAGCTGCAATTATCACAAGTACTCTGTAAAATTGAAGTTACAATGGAAACCGTCTTGATTATAAGATAAGGCGGTATAAAAAAATTGCTAAAAATCGTAAGGAAAGAAATGGAGAATAAAACCAAGGATATTATTTCCTTACGATTTTTAGCATTCTATTTGCTTTCTTGCACTTTGTACTTGTCCACATTAAATTTAATCTGCAATTTGGCTGCCCAATCTCCCAATTTCTCAAGGTCCTTTTGCAATTTTTTTACAGTTCTTTTGTGTTTTAACCACTTTGAATAATTTTGTGTCATCTGCAAACTTGATCATCTCACTCATTGCTCCCATTTCCCGTTCATTTATGAATATGTTAAAAAGCAGTGGACTCAGCATAGATCCCTGGGCACCAAAAAGGGGCCCAAAAAGTCCTTACGTTGATTTGGTGTGTTTATCAATGGCCTACAGTTCATCTGGAGTGGAGTAGCCTAGTGGTCAGAGAACTGATTTAGTAGCCAAGCAGCCAGTGTTCAATTCCCACTAGCACTTCTTGTGGCCTTGAGCAAATCACTTAAGCCCCCATTTTCTCAAAAGAAAGGCCTGGCAATGTATTTCTGGTCACACTACCAAGAAAACCCAGGAGTCAGCAGCATCTTAACAGTATACATACACTGCATTGATAAAGGTCAGAACTTCTCATTTCTTCATGAAAATCTCTAATAAGCTCTTATTATGAAATAAATTCACTTATCCTCTTAAGGGAGTGACAGCATTTAAATTATAGAATATGCCTACAGTGGGAGTCAGGGAGGGAGGGTTTGAATGAAACACAAAGACAACAAAGTTGCCTTCCAACGTTTAAACAAAGACATTTTAATTAATCTTTGAAGTCCTCTCTGGAAAGAATCAGGGACAGTTGAAAGGAGCCATATAGGATATGGGACTGATAACACAGGTACACTAAAAAAAATTTTTTTTAAACTGCCTCTAATGTTTCGATTGATTTTTACGTTTTTTGGTGCGCTGAATCCAAATCTGGTAACCAATTTGCTCCATCACGTACAGATTTTTTGCTACATTGGGTTAGCAGTTTGAGGTGAACGTTTCAGATTGAGTGTGATCGAGATAAAAGTTTCTTGGATGAATTCTTTATACTAATTGCTTAGTAGTTATTCAAATAAGAATAAAGAAAATTGTAACAAGGCAGCACATAAGAATAGAGTAATGTCAACAAAACACACTGTGATGGTAGCAAAATTGTCTGCACTTAAAACAGCCACATACATGTGCACAAACATTGAGCATATAAGAGCGAGGTTAGACACAAAGCAAAGCAAAGAAATGTGCAAAAAATGTTGTACAGGTATGTATGTAAGAATAGAAAACGCAAACCGCACCATTGCAATACATGAAGACAAACACCCGATGGTGTGAAAATAAAATTCTAATAAATGAGTTCCGACACTGTGGTAATAACTAGCAAATTTTTATTTCAAAGTTTAGTAAAAACACGATATTTGTCAGCACAGTTTAGATTTTAAAGTCATTCTTGGGTCAATCAATCTCCTGGTGGGCCCGTTTCTTCTTCCCCTGAATGCTTCTCTTGGTGCGCTGCTTGGCGTATTTTTCATCTGGGGTTTCCCGCAGCAGCAACCAGCAGAAATCAGCCATCATAGTGGTGTTCCATCTTCCTTGGTACCTTCTCTCTGCGTCCTTGATGTCCTGGTGAAACCTTTCACCTTGTTCTTCACTGTACGCCCCCAAGTTTTCGGGAAAGTAGTTCACATGGGAGTGCAAGAAATGGACTTTCAGGCTCATGTTACAGCCTTGTTCTTTGAAGGCATTGAGCATCCTGGCAACAATATCCTTATAGTTCTCATCCCGCCTGTTCCCCAAGAATTTGAGAACAACATCCTTGAAGGAATCCCAGGCTTCTTTTTCCTTCTCAGACATCGTTTCAGCGAATGCTCCATCTGAAATGAGTTTCCTTATATCAGGGCCAACAAACACTCCTTCCTTTAGCTTTGCTTCAGAAAGTCGGGGGAACTTTGAGCAAAGGTACCGAAAGCATTCACCATCTTTTGGAAGGGACTTGATGAATTGCTTAATGAGACCCAACTTAATGTGGAGAGGTGGTAATAGAATTTTATCACGAGGTACCAAGCTCTCATGAAGAACATTTTTCTCACCGGGTCTCAAATACTCCCGAATTGGCCAGTCTTTTTTCCCCCAGTGTAGGTCGCGGGCCCGGCTATCCCACAAGCAAAGGAAGCAGAGATATTTGGTGAAACCGGATTGCTGCCCTAATAGCATGGATAGAATTTTAAAGTCTCCACAAATCATCCACTTATGCTCATCATAACGAATCTTCTGAAGAATCAGGGCCAAATTCTCGTATTTTTCTTGGAGAATAACAGAGTGAGCAATAGGAACTGAAGCGAATGTGTTGCCATTATGAAGAAGAACACCTTTTATGCTGTCTTTTGACGAATCAATGAACAGCCGCCATTCAGCAGGATCATACTTGAGTTTAAACTTTTCCATCACTCCGTATATATCGTTGCAAAATACCAAATCTTCCTCTTTGCTGAAATACTTCAAAAATTGTGTCTCGCGGTTGCGGTACCAATAAAAAGTTGTTCCTGGTGACAATAGATTTTTCTGTTTAAGCCGAGAACCTAGCAGTTGGGCAGCATCTTTTGGGAGTCCTAAATCCCGGACTAAAACAAACCAACATGAGAGCCTTCTCTCATTCAGCACCTATCCTCTGGAATAACCTTCCTGACAACATTCGCCTACTATCAGACATAAAGGAATTTAGAAAAAAACTGAAAACCCATTTATTCTCATTACACTATAACAAAGGAGCAGAAACTAGCCAGACTACACAAAGAGACACAGGTTAACTAGCAAATACAACCATTATATAACTACGTGCCTTGAAGATTAAATTAATGTTTACACCTACAAGCGATATATGATAATTGTAAATACCTACTATGTACATATGTTCTAATAGTTTAACGTTCTAATAATTTACTGTTTAAATATTATACTGTTACCTGTACCTAGTTCACCTGTTCTATGTAAAATGACTTGGTATGATACTACCCATACCATATAACATAATGTTCATTGTAAACCGCACTTGATACTTGTGAAAGAGCGGTATAGAAATGATTGTTAAATAAATAAATAAATAAATAAATAAATAAATAAATCATTCAATTCAGCTTGAGAGAAAAGTTCAGGTTTCGGATCTGGTTCAGTTTCAAACTCGGAAGTACTGGGCTCATCGGGAAAAGCCATCTGATGAGTCTCATCATGATCAGAACCGTCCACACAAATATGATCCAAAGATTTTGGTGGTTCAGGCACAGGTACTTCGTTGCTATGAGGCATAGGCCTAATTGCTGAGGGAAGGTTGGGGTAACTTATTACGTTCTTATTTTTTAAGTTGTATCCCTTCACAATGCAAGAGCAAAAATAGCAGTCACTGCTGTGGTCTCTTTGTTCATGCCACATCATAGGTATTCCGAAATGAAATGCTTGTTTTTTACCTTTCATCCATAAGCGTAGATCTTCCTCACATGTCTTGCACACTTTGTGAGGAGCCCACGGTTTGTCTTGATCGCCTAACTTCAAACCGAAATAGGCGAAATATACTTTTTTAATAAATGCAGAAATGTTCCTCTGCCGCTTTTTCACGGTATATTCCCCACAAATAAAACAAAAACTGTCCGGAGAGTTGACGCAACCTCTGGCTCTGTGAGCCATCACAAATACACAGCACTGCAAACTACAACTGTAGTGAACCACTTCGGAATAAAGCTGGATTACGACTGAGCAAACAAAAGGTAATAATGAACTTGCAAGAAACTGAAATTTGACAGGAACGTTCATGTCGCAACCACCGTGTTTGAGCGAGCGAGCGAACGAGGCGAGGCGAACAGGAAAGAACATGCGCCAGCGCGAGTACTGGATTTAGCCCCCCGCCTCCCAATTGTCCTGTTAATGTATAAAATGAATACAAAACACTCTAAAATATCATGAGGGAGTGTTTCTAGTTAGTTAACCATTACAACCTCTATTTTGGGCCAAGAAAATAAACTGCAGTCGGCTAAAAAGAAATTATGTGAACATTCCTTATATGGGTAAGAAATCTAATTTTGCAAGAAAACGTGACGTGATGGAACATTTTGGCTATTTTTCCTGGATTCAGCACCCCAAAATCTATAGGAATCAGTTGCAAAACTGGAGGCAGTTTTTTGGTAGTGTACCTGTGTAATTATAATGAAATTAATAGAGGCTGAATTTGACTAAACTTTTCAAATGTAAGAAGGCTCCTAATTGTTATAACAGTGGGCTGAGAACCCACTGCCAGGATCAAATCCCACTGTTCCTTGTGATCTTGGGCTAGTCACTTAACTCTCCATTGCCTCAAATACGAACTTAAAATGTAAATCCTTCCAGGGTCAGGAAAATACCAACTGTACTTGAATGTAACTTGCCTTAAACCTCTGAAAGAGGTGTGATATGCAACAGCTTTGTGCTGTACATTCTTTTCTTGCTGCTTCTCCTCAAAGGATTCTAGCTCTCATCTTTGTTAGTTCTTCCCTTGATTATTGTAATATCATTAATGCAGGTGCACTGAAAGAATTATGAACTATTCAGAATTCTACAATTAAAGTCATCTGTCATGACAGAAAATTTAGCCATGTGACACCAAGAACTCTAACTCCCCGTTCATTACTTAATTTATTGTGGACTCTGCTTCCGGTATATCTCCTCCTTATCTATTCTCTCCTTTCTATTCATCTGCATCTCTGGGGCTCCCTTCTTCTTGCCCTTTCCAAGGTCACACTCCTCTATCCACATCTTATTATTCTTGGTGACTTCAATGTACATTTAGAGCTTCCCCTGAGCCCCATGACAAGGCCTTCACCTCCCTCCTTCGTGACTTATCACTATCCCAACTTGTACCCGGTCCTACCCACATTGCCAGCCATAATCTTGACCTGGTCCTTACATCTTCTGATTCACCTTCCCCTCCATTGCTATCCTCTGTCCTCCCTCTCCCCTGGACTAATCATTTCTGTATTCTCCTCTTTCTACAGCTATGCTTATCCCCCACTCCACTACCTTCCAACTGCCCCTCTGGCTTGTCTCAATCCATTTATCCCACTGCATTACCTCCTCTACCCTCACACAATTCCCTTTGTCTGACATGCTCTTCCCTTCTGACTTTGCCTCTCTCCCAACCAATGTCCAGGTTCTCATTTGGAGCTCTGTTCTGTCTGATGCTCTGGGTCAGCTTGCCCAATTGTGGCTTGTTCAAAGCTCCTCCCATCATCCCTGACACCCTTGATATCATCACGGCCTTCGGTTTCTCTGCTCCCACCTAAGTCATGCGGAAAGGCTCAAAGGAAACACTGTTCCCTGGAGTCTCTCTGGCATTTTCAAACCTGCCATCAGTATCACTCATTTGTTCATATGGCCAAGAAAACTAAGTACTCAGAACTCATTTCTTTATCCTCTAATTCTTCCCATCAGTTATACTCAGATTGGAATACTTTATCGGCACGCACTACCTTATCTAGTGCTTCCTCTCCTGCATCTCTTCCAGATCCAGCTCAACCTGCGACCTACATTCAACTCAAGATCACATCAATCCACTCCGCATTTCCTGACTGCCTTCCACCCCTTTCTCTCTTTGCCCCCCAAGACTCCCCTCCCCTTCCTCCCCCTCCTTTCACTCGTTGGCTCACACCTGGTCTACCTTTCATACCATTTTCTCCCCTAAATTGTGTAAGGCTCTCTCTTCCTCACACAAAATAACCTGTTGTGCTGACCCTATCCCATCCTGCTGGCTTCCAGAATCTTCCATGGCCCTCCTCCCCCTGATTCTCACCATAGTTAATTCCAGTTTGTCTTCTGGTACCTTTCCCACTTCTTGGAAGCATGCCTTGATCCATTTAATCCTCAAGAAGCCCTCCCTTGACCTTACTGTTCCTGTACATTATCGGCCTGTTTCTGACCTTTCCTGTCTGTCCAAGAGTCTCGAAAAATTTGTCTTTTCCCAGTTCACTACCCATCTTGATGCCATCCACGCCATTCATCCACGTCAATCAGGATTCTGTCCTGAGCATAGTACTGAGACCATTCTGTTATCTTTTCTCAACGAAGTACATTCTTCTCACAACCACGGCAATAGTTTCCTGCCTGTGTTCCTGGACCTCTCTTCTGCTTTTGACCTGGTAGATCATGTTGCTGTCCTTTCCCACTAAACAAATTTGTCATTCACAGAACAATATTGTGCTGGTTTCACACTTTTCTTTCTTCCATTTCTTTTTCAGTACTCTCCGGCACCGACTCGTCACCCCCTACCCCTCTCGCTTGTGGTGTTCCATAAGGGTTGGTTCTGGCATCCCTTCTTTTTAATGTTTTCCTCATTCCCCTCACGCTTTTTACTCAGTAATACAGCACATCAGCTTACTATTACCTGGATGGCATACCTTTCCATCTGTCCCTGATCTCTCGTCTCTGAATTCCTGCCTAACACACATCGCCTCCTGGATGGCTGCAAATTTCCTTCACCTCAACCCCTCTAAATCTGGTTCACCATTGGAGGTCCCTGCCCATCCCTAGCCCCCTAACTCCTGAACTCCCCAGTCCCCTTGGTGCAATCCCTACACTATCTGGGTGTCACCCTTGACTCTTCCCTGTAAAAAGGTGAAAGAGGGGCAGCATCTGGAAAGTGGTGTGTATTAATGCCCGTAGCATGGGAAATAAGATCCCAGATGTTGAGACTTTAATGGAAGAGGCTGACTTGGATTTAGTGATGGTTACGGAGACATGGTTCACCGACAACTATGACTGGGATATAATTATTACTGGGCTATAATTTATTCAGGAAGGGAAGGAAGAAGGGGAGGAGGAGTGGCATTATATGTAAAAACCCATATGAAAGCTACAGAATTAAAGGGCTTACAAGGGAAGGAGGAAGTACTGTGGGTTAAACTAGAAAGAGGGAAAGGGAAATCCATTTGCATTGGAGCGATATACAGATCCCCCTAAAACAGAGAAAAAGTGGATGGAGATTTAATAGAAGACATAAGCAGCTTTGCCATGAAAGGAGAAGTGCTACTGATAGGTGATTTCAATATGACGGATGTTGATTGGCACATCCCTGCTGCGGTGTCATCCAGAAGTAAGGAGATCCTGGATTCTCTACAGGGAGAGCTATTTACGCAACTGGTAATGGAATCCACACATGAAGCGACCATACTGGACTTGGTGCTTACTAATGGGGAAAGTGCTTCAGATGTTATAGTAGGAGACCATCTTACATCCAGAGATCACCAGATGGTGTGGTTCAGTCTTAGAACTGGGGCTGATAAAATCCATTCAAAAGCAAAGGTCTTAGACTTTAGGAAAACTAACTTTGCCAAGATGGGACAGTACCTCAAGGAGTCAGGCCTTCAGGAAATATAAAAGATCACAGAGAGGAAAAAATGCACCTATATTTGGAAAAACTCAGAGAAGCTAGCAAAGTAGTTAGGAAAGCAAAGATACAAAAAGAAGAAGAGACAATGCAATAAAATGGGAGGATAAGACATTTTTCAGATATGTTAGTGAGAGGAGGAAGGGCAAAAGTAGTATTGTCAGACTCAAGGATGAAGGGGAGGAATATGTAGAAGCTGATGAGGATAAAGCTGAATTACTTAACAAATATTTCTGTTCTGTGTTCACAGATGAAGGGTCAGAAGCAGGACCTCTGAAATCACCCACAAATAGGAACAGAAGTGATGGGGATCTTGAATGATTTTCAGAAGACTGTGTTCGTGAGGAACTAGCTAAACTAAAAATAGATAAAGCAATGGGACTGGATAGGTTACATCCGAGAATACTGAGGGAACTTGGAGACGTTCTAGCGGCTCTACTGACTGACCTTTTCAATGCTGCTTTGGAATGGGGAGTGGTCCCAAATGGCTGGAAAAAGGCACAGGTGGTCCTTTTACACAAAAGCAGAAGTAAGGATGCAGTTGAAAACTTCAGACCAGTTAGTCTAACCTCTGTGGTGAGCAAATTATTGGAAACACTGCTAACAGAGAGAATAGTGAGGTTTCTAACGTCCAATGGATTGCAGGATCTGAGGCATCATGGGTTTACCAGAGGCAGGTCTTGTCAGAGAAATCTGATTGATTTCTTTGACTGGGTGACCAGGGATTAGGACCGAGGGAGAGAGCCCTAGATGTGGTATACTTAGATTTCAGTAAAGCCTTTGACACCATTTCGCACAGGTGGCTTATAAACAAAGTGAGCACCCTAGGGATGAACCCTAAAGATACTGATTTGGTTAGAAATTGGTTGAGTGGGTGGCGAAATGGAGCTCACTCTGAGGAGGAGGAGGTTACCAGTGGTGTGCCGCAGTGATTTATCCTTGTTTTGATTCTTTTTAACATCTTTGTTAATGATATTGCATAAGGGCTGTTGGGTAAGGTTTGCTTGTTTGCAGATGATATCAAAATCTACAAGAGTAGATACACAGGAAGGAATAGATAACATGAGTAAGGATCTAGCTAAGCTTAAAGAATGGTCAAGAATTTGGCAGCTGAGATTTAATACTAAAAAATGCATTTGATGCATTTGGACTGGAAAAATCAAAGGGAGCGGTACAGTGTATGGCGTGAAGTACTTCTGTCCACGAAAGAAGAGCGGGATCTGGGCATGATTGTGTCTGACGATCTTAAAGTAGCTAAACAGGTAGAAAAGGCGACGGTAAAAGCCAGAAGGATGCTTTGGTGCATAGGGAGAGGAATGACCAGTAGAAAAAGGGAGGTGATAGTGCCTCTGTATAAGTCTCTGGTGCGACCTCATTTGAAGTATTGTGTGCAATTCTGGAGACCACACTTTCAAAAGGATATAAACAGGTTGGAGACGGTGCAGAGGGTGGCTATTAATATGTTTGGTGGTCTTTATTATAAAGCATACTTTAGAGGAAAGGCAAGATAGAGGAGATATGATAGAGATGTTTAAATACCTCTATGGCATAAATGCACAGGAGGAGAGTCTCTTTCGATTGAAAGCAAGTTCTGCTACGAAGGGACATAGTATGAGGGTTAAAGGGGATAGACACAGGAGTATTATGTGGAAATATTTCTTTATGGAAAGAGTGGTAGATACTTGGAATAGTCTCCCAGTGGAGGTGGTAGAGACAAGGACAGTATCTGAATTCTAAAAAGCATGGAACAAAAACAGAGAATCTCTAAAGGTATAAAGGGGACTATTGTAGTTGATATTGAAGGGCAGACAAATAGGCCATGTGGTCTTTTTCTGCTATCATGTTTCTATGTTTCAAGATCACCACTCTTCTCTTGTCCGTTGGTCCTTTTACTCCCTTTGACAGATCCATGCCATCTGTCCTTTCTTGTCTCCCTCATCTTTCAGTACCCTTCTTCTCTCCCTGGTGATGTCATGCCCCAACTATTGCGATGTAGTTCTTGTGGGTTTCCCCAACTATCAATTCCATTGCCTTCAGTTTATAAAAATCATGCCCCCCGTTCCTCGCACATATTTCTCATACTGAGCACATTACCTATCTCCTCTTTCATCTCTAATGGCCTCCCCTTAAATATTGCGCACACTAAGGGGGTTATTCTGAGCCACGAATAACTTCCCCGCCAGTTGTGCGGGGAAGTTAGATGGGGACAGGGAATGGGCAGGTCTGGGCGGACAGTGGGCAGTCGCTGGCCCTCGATATAAAGGGTTGATTCTAATGTCAGCGACATGTGCAGGGAGGTTATTCCACCTCCGAGGTGGAATAACTTCCCTGGACGTGTTTTTTTTTTTAGCAAGACGGGGCGTGGATGGGGCAAGGTGGGCCATGGGACATTCCCCGCAGCCCGACCCTGGCCTTAGGAGGCCAGATCGGGGGTTGGGCTGTGGGGAATAAACACTTTTTGCAGGTGGCTGGCATCGCGGCTTTTAAATGGAATCGCGGTGCCATGGCAACAGGATGCCATGTCGTCGCGACTCCATTTAAAAGCCCTGACTGAATTTGCCAGGCTGTGTATGTATGTGCAGGCTGAACTGAATCGCAGTTCAGACCTGAAAGTACATGCCTGTTTGTGATTCTGATCCCGCGGGGCTAGACATGTCCCATGGGATCAGAATCGCAATTGCCTCCAGCTCAGACCAGACGTACAGAGGGGATCTACATCCTGATCAGAATGAGACTGTAAGGTTCTTACACTGGTTCATAAGGTTTTGCACACAGGCACCCCGATCTACCTCTTGGAGCTTCTTCATCTTCATGCCCCACACCACCTCTTCCATTCTATACATGATAACCATCTTCACCTTCCTTCCGCCTCTCATGACCATCTTGAGTCTACCCACAACTCAGCATTCTTCTTTCTAGACTCCACACTTTGGAACACCCCTCCCTCTGACCTACGGCTGGAACTTTCTTTTGTCAAATTTTAAAGCAAACTGAAAACACACATATTCCAATTAACATATGGTCTCCCACTATCCAACAAAGATTTCCCCTCCCCCTTTCTTCTCAGTCCCTTCTCTTTCTTCTCTCTCCTGTGTATCCTCATTCCAACTTTCCTGTAAATAATGGAGTTCTCTTCTGTTTACTTTTTTCATCATTTTATTTTTATTTTATACATTGTGAACTGCCCTGCTATTTATTTATTTATTTATTTATTTCCAGTCTCTTTTATACCACACTATTTAACATCAGTGCGGTTTACAATGAACATAGAACTACACATTTCCATGGGTACTTTGTGTTTACAATGAACAGGGGTTTAAAACTTCGATAACAGGGGGTAACTATTTACAATCTTGTAACAAGATGGGGTTCGCATCATTTTGTCTAGTCGTGGGAGTTTTGTGTTGGACCTGTGGATGGGGCTGACATGGCATTGTCTATCGGGTAGTGCAGGAGGAAGAGGTGGTGCTTCAAGGCCTTCCTGAACTGGAATAGGTCAGGAATTGCACGGATGTTGGGAGGCAGGGTATTCCAGCATCTGGGCGCGTAGAATTTGAAGGCTCTGCTTGCTGTTGACTGGGTACATTGGGTTATTGACTTTGGGACTGTCAGTGTATTGAGTGTTACTGATCTTCTGGACCTGTTAGTGGGAGTGGTCTGGATCAATTCAGATAATGATGAAGATGACAGCCCGTGAATGGCTTTGAATGTCAGCAGTAGGGTTTTGTACTTGAGTCTGCTATGTATCGGGAGCCAGTGGAGGTGCTTCAGTATGGGCGTCACATGGTCATTCGTGGATGCTCCGTATAGGACCCTCGCTGCAGTGTTCATTGCAAGTTGCAGTGGGTTTAGAGTGGTCTGGGGGAGCCCATGTAAGATCACGTTAGCATAACCAAAATGTGGTATGATCAGCGCCTGGTAAATTGTCCTAAAGTCTTCTGGTTCCAGCAAGGCTCGTAGAGGTCTGAGGGATCGTATCTTATGGTACACTGCCTTAACTATATTGCTTATGTTTAGCTTCATATCCATCCTCTGGTCTAAAGTGACGCCGAGGTATCTGATCGTGGGTTTGGTCTGAAGATCTGCTTCCCTGACACTTAAAAATGGTGGTGTGGAGAAGTTTAGATTCCTCGTAATGAAGAGTACTTCCGTTTTTTTGTGTTGGATCCTGAGGTTTTGGGTTTGGAGCCAGTCGGATACAGCGTTAAAGCAATTTGTTAGTGGCGGGAGGTCTGGGTTCTCCGTTGAGAAAGGATGTATACTTGTAAAGGGCGATATATCAAGTGCTATAAAGAATAAAGAATATTATAAGCTCCTAATCCTAGCCCATAAAGCTCTCTTTGCTGATACATCTAGGTATTTAGCTATACTTTTCACTTTCCATGCTCCCACTAGAGTGCCAAGTCCAAAAAACAAAAAAATCCACTCTACTAGATCACAGGCTTAACTAAATACCAGATATCAAAAATATCTCATTCACAGTCATAAGAAAGACAACTCTTCCAGACCTCTAACCTATCCCCAAGACTACCTACTAAGATTCTTATGTCAACTGTCTAAGTTGTTACTTCCTGTTCAGATCATCAATGTTGGCACCCCTGGTGAAGGCCCCCCCATTCTCTGTCAAAATGATTACTGCCCCACCCTTTTTTGTTAAACCGCTTTGACCCGGTGAAAAGCGGGATATAAATGCAACTAAATAAAATAAACAAATAAGATAAAAAGGCCTCAGAATACAAGGAGCAGGCTAGGGCGTCTAAACACACTATGCCTCCATCCATCACATCAACGGCCCGAGTGACGATAGCAGTCAGTGGGGCATTATGCATCAATTTAGGACCCCTTGAAAAAGCGCTATGAGAAACGCTTTGTCGACGTGCTTGTTGGTGTCAGAGTATCGGATGAAGCCCTGGGTATTTGGATGTGATTTTGAGACTGCTTCAGTTACGTTTTGTGGTGACATGCTCTAGAGGAGAGTGTTATTTAATTCAAATTTAAATGGAAAAAAGAAATGAAGATTTGAGAAAGAAAATAATTTTGTAAATGCTATTTATGTTTATAAAAGGAGTTTTTTCTGCCCATTGATGTGATGGATGGAGGCATAGTGTGTTTAGACGCCCTAGCCTGCTTTGTGTATTCTGAGGCCTTTTTCTCCTCTTTCTTATGCCTGTGAATGAGATATTTTTGATATGTGCTATTTAATTAAGCCTGTGATATAGTAGAGTGGATTTTTTTGTTTTTTGGACTTAGTTCTTTTCACTCTGGAAGTGACAATTTTTTAGATTGTCCCACTAGAGTGCCATGCTCTATCCATGGAAATCTCCTGTTCAAGCTTCCTGTCTCTTGAGCTAATATGGAAAGTACTAGATGCTCAGCGTTCCTCTTTGAAGCGCTCAGTCTCTGGAATGACCTTCCTCCACATCTGCGTGAGACATCCTTCAAAAATTTTAGTACTGGTCTGAAAACCCATCTATTCCAGCTGGCATTTTTGACTAGTAGCAGATGGAACAGGGAGACAACAGAGAGTGCCCACTACTATCTATTTTACTTTCTTTCCTATTTAAATTGGAGTTCTTTTCTAACTTTATGTGTTTTTAGGCAATATAGCAAATTATAAATAAATTGTAAATCATAAACCATTAGCTAAATCCAATTCCCTTCCCAAGTCTAATTATTCAGAATCCTATTTGACGTTTATAAGTAATGATCCTTTTACAATGTTGAAAAAATATTGTCACAAGGATAGTGTGATCTATTCATCATCCCATGAGAAGATCGTCCAAGTTTATTTCCATTATTTTTAAACATTATAATTTACGTACAGTAACACAGAGATGACTGATAAGATAAGCCCAAATGCAATGGAAGTTATAAAGAAAAAACTGTGGGCTAAACATCCATATCTTCATTTTTTCTGCATTTCCAAGTCATGTCTAGGCCTTGTGGACTATGATGCATCCAGAATAGTGCATATCCTCTGTGGGTGCCATGGTCACATGTTATTTTTTCTGCATTTCCAATTTCTAAACAATTTGTACTTTAATTCAAAAATTGCATCGTCACATTCTTTTCCATTCCCCAGCATCATATTGATTAGTAAGCAAAAAAATAAAGTAACACTGAACATTAACAACGTACTTTGAAATGTTTGCCATGAATGAACTGAAATCATTATAGTGGCTACACAAGGGATGCCAAGAAGTAGTATGGGGTAATGGGAACACCCTTAAAATATGTCCTGCTTCTACTTCCTCTGCCCTGTTCTCATCTCAGATTCTCTCAAAAGGGAGGTTCATTCTTTTAGAAAGGAATGGGAAAGAAGAATGAACAAGTCTATTTTTTGGTTTGCTTCACTAAAGTGAAATGAATAGACACTGGCTCTAAATCAACCTAAATTGATTTATTTTCTTTCATTTTTTTTGTTATCCTTATCAAGGCATATTTTAGATAGGACATGAAGATCAGATATGAGATGTCCAGGTCAAGGCGGACTCAATTCTAACAGTATTTTAGGAATAGCTCTTCTGTTGCCGTAGAGCAGTTTCTAAAATACATATCTATGTGCAGCAGGAGGCGCCATTTCACAAATATGCACATGGAAAATATTGACGGAGGAAACCTGGAGACTTACAAGCGGAAGTGTCAACATTGCACACAATGAATATGAGTAAATGTCAGCACTTACATGCATATCTGGGTTATTTTGCAAACCTAGATGTGCAAATGATCTTAATTACAGAGAACTCTATCTTGGCCCCATTTCAATTTGGAGGAGGAAATAAACATTGGGACATTAAGTAGGAATCCCCCTTTAATCCCTCCTGTAAAGTGATGGGCACAAAGAGCACTTTTTAAACCTGTATTTGTATTATGAAACAGGTGTAAATCCAAATGTGGAAAATTTGGAATTACGCATACATTTATCATATGAAATGGGGGGTTTTGACCTGCCTAGGCCGCAATCTCAACATGCCCCCATCGCACTACTTCTTTTAATGTGGTATGGGCATCCGCATTTAAAATGAATCTTTCTCTAAAAATGGCAATTTACACATCGATACAATTTACACATGTAAGTGGTCATATTGACATGTGTAAACTGAATATGGCTTCTAAAAAAACCTCGTAGTGTAAGGAACAGTACTTGTTTTTTCTTATAGCCAGATAAAGAGCAACACTGGGGAAGAACAAGACCGAAGCAAGAGTCAATTGACCTACCCTGCTGAAACATTTTGACAAGCAGCCTAACAAGCATCTGTCACTCACTCTTCCTTTTCTAAAGTTACCATGGAGGAAACTGCACATCATCTCTCCTCTTCCAAACTCATTACCTACTCCTCGGATGCCATTCCCTCCTGTCTACTAAGGTCTATCTCTCCTACTGTTGTCCCTTCCCTCAATCACATCTTCAACCTTTTGCTTTCCACTGTAACTATTCTTACAGCCTTCCAATATGCTGTGGTCACACCTCTCCTCAAAAAACCTTCACTAGATCCTACCTATCCTTCCAACTATCAGCCCATCTACTACTGCCACTACTATTAATCGTTTATATAGTGCTACAAAGCACTATCCAGAGATGGTCGCTGCTCCTCAGAGCTTACAATCTAATCAAGACAAAACAAGACAAAAGATGAGAATAAGGAAGGCTAAGAAGACACAAGGAAAGCAAGGGATCAGGAACCAAAAGCAGCCTCAAAGAGGTGAGCCTTTAGCGTGGATTTGAAAAGGGACAGGGATGAAGCCTGACTGACATCTCCCTCCTCTCTTTCATATTGAAACTACTCAAATATGCTGTTCAACACCACTGTCTTGATTTTCTTTCCTTTCAAGCCATTCTGAATCCACTGCAATCTGGCTTTTGTCCTCTACATTCTACAGAAACAGCCTATGCCAAATTCTCCAGTGACTTGTTCCTGGCCAAATCCAAGGATCTTTACCCGATGTGCATCCTTCTAATTTATCAGCTTTTGACACTGTTGATCACCACCTTCTTCTTGATACCCTCTTCTTACTTGGATCTGCTCTTTCCTGGTTTTCTTCTTCTCTCTCCCATCTGACTTTTAATGGATCTTCTAGTGGATATTCCTCCAATGCAATCCCACTTTCAGTCAAAGTACTTCAGCATCTTTGAAAATGAAAAAGCCATGGTGAGAGTGAAAAATTGCTTAGCATATTGAATTTAACACAAATGAGTTAAACAAATTGTTCAGAACCCGATAATGAACCAAACAGGTGATTGATTAAAAAATGAACTGAAGTGGAAATTCTTCCTTCCTCCTTGCCAGCAAAATGGACATCTTGCTGCTCTCCAATGAAAAAAAGAAAAGAAAAGAGAAATAGAAATAGAACAGCAAAACCAGCAGAGAACTTCATGCAAGGTACCATCGGCAAAGTAGATTTTTAAAAAATGCCCGGTTGCAGCAAGAAAATGAATAACAGCGATGCCCACAAACGCTGCATATGGTGTCTTGGGGCCAGCCACCAGGTTCAAGACTGCCCCCATTGTGCACGTATTTCCCCCTAAGCCTTAAAATCCCATCGGCATGCCCTGAAGGACTTTTTGAAACAGATGCCGCTCACTTCTGCCTCCAGTCAGTGTGTCTAGTTCTGCCCCTGTGACGCCATTGGCTGGCATGATGGTGACAGGGGAAGCCTGGAGTGATGCCAACACGCTGATGTGAGGATTCCCCGCCTGCATAGAAGAGCTTCAGATGCCTCCCCACCAATGCAGCGGGAGCGTTCCAGATCACAATGCCAGAGCGGAGACAAGGGCAGCTGCAGCAAGCATCATAAGCAGCCTGCCCCGGACACCCACGGCAGCTTCAGCCCCTGATAATCCTCCAGTCATTATAGTCTCAAGAGACTGCCCAGCACCAGCTCCAACACCAGCCCCCAATTATCTCCTCATCACAGAGATCACATGAGGCAGCGCAGACGGTGCAGGGACCACTCAGGTATCCCCTTCTCCACCGGATCACCTGATTGTTGCCAAGGTAGGTACGCAAACGCCAGTGAAAGGGGACAGAACCCAGATTCCGCAATCCTACAGGGCTCCTTAGCCAGCTCATGCAACAAGTGTTCAGGCTGGGACACACATGGACATCTGAGGCTCCTACCATATCACTATTGCCACAGCTGAGCAGGGCATCGGCCAGTACAGTTCACCACCCACATCTGCCTCACCACAGACACTAGCCATGAACAGTGGGGAGGAAGAGGCAGCCACCTTTGACGCCACTAAACCTATGGACACTATCGCCTCTCCTGCCATGGAGTCTATCTCCCTGGAAGAGGCCAAAGCCAACATGCAACAAGTCCCACCACAAGAAGATCTAATCTACTCCAAGTTTCTCCATAAGACTGTGACTTAGCTGGTGCTCTCACCATCAATCATGACAGACTCAAAGGACAACACCTTGGGGACCTCAGGTACCTGGATACCCCTAAGGCACTACCTAGGCTACCAGTGCACCAGTGCCTCCTAGACAACTTAACCCAGCTCTGGCTCACCATGGCATCAGGAGCCACCTGCGCCCACAAGCTGGAAAGTAAATATCAAGTACAGCCCGCATTTGGATTCACCAAGATGCAGCTACCCCACCAATCCACCGTCACCACGTCAGCCCTAAAGTGAGCAAGGTCATCACATAACCACGCCAACGCTGTGCCTAGCCGGGACCACAAACGTCTGGACAATGCTGGCAAGGTGGTGTTTCAAGGGGCCATGTTAAATGCCCGCAATGCCGCACACCAGCTCCAGTACACCACATCCCAGGACCAGCTTCTCGACAACCTTAAGATGGTAACCGCAGTGCCCCAGGAAGCACAGGCAGCAGCATCCACTACCATCTCTGACCTCACAGAATGCACTAAGCACGCCTTTGATGCCTTCGACACTGCTGCCCACTCCGTGCAGACAGCCATCTTTACGGAACTTCTAACCTAGCTCTGGGCCTCAGACCTACAGGAGGACACACATGACCACATAGCAGATGCCCTGCACAGGAGACTGTCTGTTCAGTGAAAGAGTCAAAGACACCATCAGTGACATGAAGGAATACTGCACCACCCTAAAGACCCTTGCAGAGGAGGGCCTTAAGCAAGGCACGAACAACAAGAAGGGAAATTATCACCACAAACCCTACTCCTCCAACAAAAAGAGCATATCCTACCACAGGTGGCTAGCTCCAAGGTACAAGCAACAGAAGTACCACCAGAGGGAGAGAAAGCAACAGAGACCTGCAGCACCCACGTTGGGCAAGAACACTCCCTCCTTTTGACAACCTGCCCACGGACAGGATCCTAGTTGGGGGGAGGTGCATCTTTCAAACTACCTTGACGCTTGGACTGAGATCACAATGAACAAATGGGTGCTCTGGGTAGTAGCAAAAGGGTACAGCATATGCTTCAGATCTCCACCCTCCCAACACCAATGCCCCACCTCCGAGCCCCCCTCTCACCTCATAGACACAAAGACATCAGAGATCCTGTCTCTTCTGGTCTCTTGGGCAATACAGCTTGTCCCTGCGGATGACCTCAACAACGGATTCTACTCCAGATACTTTCTTATTCGGAAGTTGTCGGGAGGGGTCCGCCTATCCTCGACTTCAGAAGGCTGAACAGGTTCATTGTTAAAGATAAGTTTAAAATGCATTCCTTAGGATGCATTCTACTGTTGATCCAGACAGGGGACTAGCTGGCAACCCTGGTCCTGCAGGATGCATATATGCATGTCCCCATCCACCAGTCTCACAGGCGATACCTACGCTGCCAGGTGTTGGACAATCACTACCAATACAGGGTGCTCCCCTTTGGACTCTACCCGGCCCCATGGGTGTTCACCAAGTGTGTCACAGTGGCAGCAGCCCACCTCCACAAGCAAGGCATCTGTGTCTTCCCATACCTCAACTGGCTAATCTCGGCTCCCTCAAGCCAAGAAGCCCAGGCGGCAGTCCAAAGGCTGTTGCCCTACTGACCTCTCTGGGGTTCATCATCAACCACCAGAAGTTCCACCTCCACCCTACGCAGCACCTGGAGTTCATCGGGGCAGACAGACACTACAGCATCTAGGGCCTTCCTACCTGCCTGCTGAGTGACGATGATCAACGCCCTGGCCCGCCACAGCCCACAGCTCGGACCCTCCTGGGCACACATTGCAGCAACAACGCATGTATTACCCCTCGCGAAGCTGCACATGCATCACTTCCAGCAGCACCTTCGCTCCCACTGGAACCAGCGCCCTCAACTGCTATCCATGTGCGTCTCCATGACCAAGGACATCCATCAATCCCTCCTCTGGTGGACCCACCCAGAGAACCTCGAAGGTGGCAGGCCCCCCCCAGCAGCAACCACACCATGTTGTCATAACAACCGATGCCTCACCAACAGTCTGGGGAGGGCGCATACAGGCCAGCTATGCACACAAGGCCTCTGAAGCCCAAAGGAAAGTTCACAGCATATCAACTTGCTGGAGCTTCATGCAATACATTTCGCTCTTTATTAAACCAACAACGCCAACGTGTTTCAGCCAGGTGGCTTTCTTCAGGGGGTACAAGCCTCGAAGACAAATGATATATACAATAAATAAATAAGCATGAAACATAAAACATGAATATAAAATAAAATAAACCTTTATAATGCCATTTAACAATTTTACAGGATTCTGTTTTTTGCCTTTTTGACAGCTCTAACATAAAACTTTTCATTAAGACTAACTGTCACACACCAGCTATCTGTTTGGCATTTTTTCACTGTTTTTTTACAGTTTAAATGTTTTCCACAATTTAACTGTTTCTTCAAATATATCCCTTTCTATAGGTGGATTACTCAACTATTAGATGTATTTGACCTGTGCTTTCTCAACACCTACTTTATCCCACTTAGTGGGATTTGAACCCCCGACCTTCTGGCCTAAAGTACCTTGCCCAGGTGTGGAGGAGTAGCCTAGTGGTTGGGGCAAGGTACTACAGGCCAGAAGGTCAGGGGTTCAAATCCCACTAGAGGACAGCAACCTTGGGCCGGAAGGACTGGGGTTTCTAGTCCCACAGGTGCTCCTTGTGGTCTTGGGCAAGCCACTTAACCCTCCATAGCCCATGTTCCCTATAAAATAGTTATCTCCAAGTTATAATACCCTGTTCAATGTAAACCACACTGATGCAGAATAGCACGGTATATAAGAGACTGTAAATAAATATTTACAAATAAGATACCCCAGAACTGACTTTTTCCTTATGACATATATTGCTTCCATTTTTTTTTTTTATTGTTGCAATTGGGATCAAAGATACTGTACTCCGATGGTTCAGGTCCTATCTAACCAACCGACAGCAACTGATCCGCACCAAAACCTCAACCTCACCCCCATTCCAGCAACATCAAGGAGTACCTCAAGGATCCACATTATCAGCCATGCTTTTCAACATTTACCTCCGTCCACTCTGTTCAGTCATACGTGCACACAACATCAACTTCCACATATACGCTGACGACATAATGCTCTACGCCCCAATTACAACCACAGACCCAAAAAACGACCAGCTATCAGCCTGCTTCATCGACGTATCCAACTGGCTACAAGAGAACAACTTATCCATTAACATAAAGAAGACCGAAGCGCTTATAGTGACAAAAGACCCAGACTTCAAACCACCCACTCACCTCACCATGGGAACCACGCAAATTCAAATACAACCACACATAAGATATCTCGGAATTATCATTGACCAAACCCTAACCCTTAAACAGCAAATCAACAAGACCACCGGAGCTGTATTCCACAAGGCAAAAACGGTACAACGTCTCCGACCTCTCCTCGAACCACAGGACTTCAGGACAGTAATGCAGGCTCTGACACTCCCTCATCTGGACTATTGCAACATAATTTACCATGGCCTACCTGCCACACAAACCAATCCCCTCTGAACTGCCTTAAACACCACGGCGAGAATAAACCACAACGCAAAGAAACGAGACCACATCACCCCAATACTAAGAGACCTTCATATTCTCCCCATCAAAAGCAAGAATCAAGTACAAAACTCTTCTACTCACCCACAAAACCATCCACCAAACACAAGGCACCCCACTCCACACCCTTCTACCTCGCCCAACCCACAACAGAACAACCAGGCAATCCTCCAACAGCTCCATTGCCATCCCCCACAAAAGAACCAAAGCTACACAACGGACTTGCAACAGAGCCTTTGAACTCTATGCCCCATCCCTCTGGAAACTCTCTACCAAACCACATCAAGAACAACGGTGATCTCCCTTCATTCAAAAAGCAGCTAAAAACCATCCTATTCCAAGAACATCTCTGAACAGGAACCCGACTCTCTTCAAAATCCTCAGACCATAAACTGTCTATCTTGTCAGTCTCTATGTCCATTCAAAATCATTAATGTAGACCCTGGTGATGGCCCCCCCCCCACTTTTTGATTCCCCCCCCCCCTGTTATATGTTCCACCGCTTTGACCCGGTGAAAAGCGGGATATAAATACAGATAAATAAATAAATACATTTTCCAACCACAGAACAATTTTGTAAACAAAATTCAACAAAACACGTTTTAAAAACAGAATTCCACAACAGATTTAAAAAAAATACAAGAAACTCCATCATCCCCCCACACGGGATACCTTTCAACATACAGAGTATTTCAGGTTCTGTGTTTTCCCCAATAATATCCTCACAAAACTAAAAAACTATTCCCCCCCCCCCTGCGTTCCCTTATCAACTGCCTCCTTACACGCTATCTCCCCCACCCTCAATTATTCTCCAACAATGCCGTCCACTGAATGTATTTCCCCCATATCATTAGAAAGTTTTTCTGATTGGCCCGCTTGAGCGCCATCAATTTACTCATCAAATAAATCTGTGACAACATACCCTTAAACTCATTCATTGTGGGAACCACTGCAGTTTTCCACTTCTGAGCCAGTAGGATCCGCAGTGCCGCACACCCCAAATCCAGGAAAACTCCCTCAGCCCTGGTTAGGAGAGGAGATCGCACACCCAATAAGGCTGTCTCCGGTCTTAAGTCCACCTCCCTCCCCAGAATCTCCCCCAGTAAACCCATTACAATAGCCCACATTTTTTGTACCTCCCCACAATTTCACCAAATATGTAGGTATGTGCCCTGTCCCCCACAGTTTCGCCAGCATTGATCCGGTACACATTCATATATTTTATGCAGTTTAACTGGTGTCAGGTGCCATCTATATAACACTTTATAATTGTTTTCAATTAAATTTGTAGCGAGAATGCCTTTATACCTACTCACATAAATATGCTCCCATGTATGGACATCCCACTGTACCCCCAAATCCACCTCCCAAGCCTTCTGGTACCCCTCCTTTATTGTCTCCCGTCCCATCATCCGATAAAAATTTGTCAGCACTTTTCTCTTTGGTCCCATCAGAAAAAACCTCTCTACTTCAGTAAGGTCCCTCTGCAAATTTGGGAGGACTTTTTGAGATGTGTAGTGACGTATTTGAAAATAGCCCAAGACATCTTTCTCCTCTAGCTTATACGCCCTCATCAGCTCACCATACTCCCCTACAGTCGTCCCCTCCAACAATTGGCCCACCCTCTGCAAGCCATTTATTTATTTATTTATTTATTTATTAACAATTCTTATATACCGCACTATTAGACATCAGCGCGGTTCACATTGAACAGAAAATATCCGACAATTTACATATGTCTGGTCATTACATTTAACAGGGAGTATAAACTTGGCAAATAGGGGAAACTATATACAAAGGTGTGTTATCTGACAAGAGATATCATGGTTAACTATATACAAAGGTGGTACAACAGTACATGGAACTGTTTGTATTTACATTGTGCAATTGGCCTTTTGCGATGGTCTGTCTGTCTGGCCACTCCAGCTATTCGCCTGCCCCACCTGCCAAACAGAGACTTCCCCATTGCTGGCAGAAACTCCGGATTCCCCCGAATGGGCAGTAGCCTGGACATGCCACTAGCCCCCAACCATATACCTCTCCATTTGTTCCACACCCTTAAGGAGCTCAACACATAGGGATTTCTACCCGGGAACTTTAGACTAATCGACCGCGGCAGCCACACCCAATCCCCCAGCCTGCCCTCTTTTAACCCCTCAGCCTCCATATGTACCCATTCTTTAGGAACCTCTGCATCCCAGTCCACCGTAGCACACATTTGCGCCGCCTCCCAATACTGCAACAGGTTCGGTACCGCCATCCCCCCAGCTTCTCGCCGGGCCATCATTATACGCGCAGCCACCCTATTTTTCTTCCCCCCTCCCACAAACTTCATAACCATTCTCTGCAATCTATCAATATAAGTCTTAGAGACCCAAATAGGAAGATTCATAAAGAGATACAGCCACTTAGGCAGAGCCATCATTTTTACCGCTGCTACCCGCCCCATCCGTGATAATTGTTTGTTTCTCCACTCATCCAACTCCATCTGAATAATCTTTTCAACCCTCCCATAGTTTTCTTTAAATAAGTCGGCCTCTCTAGCTGTTAAGTAGATTCCCAGATATCTGATACTATGTTTGGCCCACCTAAAAGGAAATAAGGCCTTTAGTTTGGTTTGTTCCGTCCCCCCTACCGATATATTCAAACTTTCCGACTTAGTCTCATTCACTTTAAAACCCGAATGTGCCCCGAACTCCCTTAATACTCGAGTTAGCTCTTGGAGGGATTCACTTGGTTTAGTCAACATAAATAACAGATCGTCCGCAAATAGGGATACTTTACATTCCAAAGTTCCCCATTGCACCCCATGAATCCCCATGCACTCCCGGACCCTTTGGGCTAAGGGCGCCATAGACAGAACAAACAACAGTGGGGATAAAGGGCACCCCTGCCATGTACCTGTAGACAAAGCAAACAGCCTGGAGTAGTCCCCATTGATGCGAATCCTGGCCAATGGCTGCTCGTATATAGCTTTAACCCACCTTAAGTATCCCCCAGTGATCCCCATCCATTCTAACACTTTAAATAAGAAGGGCCAGGAGACACGATCAAATGCCTTTTCGGCATCGATAGCCAAGAGTAACATCGGCTCATCCCCTTTTCTCCCTTTCCATACGGCATTTAACACTTTCCGCATATTGTCGACCGTATGGCGCCCCGGGACAAAACCCGATTGATTTTCATGCACCAATCGCGGCAAAAACCTGAGCAACCTATTAGCTAATATTTTGGTAAATATCTTAAAATCCGTACCCAGGAGGGAAATGGGCCTATAAGATCCACATAAGTTCAAATCCTTCCCTGCCTTAGGCAGCACCGTAATCCCTGCGGTCCTCAACGTCTCTGGAATGGATTCACTCTCCTTGAAAGCATTGAATAATCTCGTCAAGGGACCACAAACTACCTCACTAAAAGTCTTATAGAACTTATTTGTAAAACCGTCCATCCCCGAAGCCTTATTGGTCGGGAGTCCCTGGATCACCTCCGCCACTTCCTTCTCCTCTATTGGCTGAGAAAGCTGTTCTGATTCTTCCCCTGTTAAGCACGGTAGAGACACCTGTAGATAGCGCTCCAGCTGGTCCTCTGCTGTATTAACCTCCTCCGTATATAATTGCTTATAAAAATCCACAAAACACTGCTGAATTTGCTCCACCTGTCGCACTTCCTTCCCCTTACCATCCCGTATTTTAGCTATAAAATTTCTACTTTTATGCTGTTTCACCCGCTGCGCCAACAGCCGGCTCGGCTTATTGCCCAGTTCAAAAAATTGTTGTTTTAAGATATCCTGCGCATGTTTGATCTCTCCTAATTCAAGGTCATTTAATTCCTTCCTCGCCCGATTTAATTCTTGGCCTATCGTACTCCCCCCCCCCTTCCCTTCACCAGTGACCCTTCTAATTCCCGAATCTGCCCTCTTAACTCCTCTTTTTTGCGTTCCCGCTTTTTTTTCATATGGGCCCCTATAGAGATCAAATCCCCTCTGATAACTGCTTTCAGACATTCCCACAGGGTCCCAATCTTACACCCCTCAATATCATTGTTCGCCAAATATTGCTTAATTTTCCCCTGAATCTGCCCCAGGACTTCCCCATTCTCCAGTAATGACTCATTTAACATCCACAACCTATTCCTACTCTTCTCCTCCCCCAACCTCACTTCAACCCACAGGGCGCATGGTCAGACCATGTCCGTTCCCCGGTCTCACAATCAACCACTTTCTCCATGAACGGTTTGGATACGCAGATCATATCTATTCTAGAGAAAGATTGGTGCACCGGAGAGTAGAACGTATATACTTTCTCCCTCCCCCTCAATTCCCGCCACATGTCCACCAATCCCAAATTTTTACTCAGCTCCCTCAGGCTTCTCCTCCCTGTAGCATTCCCCACCCCTTTCCCCGTGGAGTTATCCAGGCTCGGATTAAGTGTTATGTTGAAGTCTTTATCTTTATCTTTATTTAAAATTTGATAGACCGCTTTTCGTCAAAACATAAAGCGGTGTACAATAAAAGGTTGGCCATGCAAAGACAAAGAAAGGAACGCCAAAGTGAAACAGAAAAGTAAAGTATAAAAGCACAAACAAATAGAAGACAAAATTAAAACAGAACCAGACAAAGGGCCAGTATTTTAAAACATAAGTTAACTAGAATAACAATACACACAATGATAAAAGGCCCACAAAGGGGCCAGTATTCTAAAACATAAGTTAACTAAAAAATAAGAATACAAACAATGATAAAAGGCCCATAAAGGGGTAGACAGAACAGACTATGGGTAGACAAAATACGCAACAGAACAAATGTACGAACAAAACAGAAACAAACACAACAGCTAAAGGAACATCAGGGAGGACCATCAGGAGAGAGATGAAAAGCTTGCTGAAACAGATGGGTTTTGAGTAGTGTTTTAAATTGAGGGTATGAGGGTTCCAGATGGAGAGACGGGGGTAACGCATTCCATAGCACTGGACCTAAAAAGAAAAAAGCTGCATGACAGGTCTGCTCAAGGTGTGCCTGTGACGGGGAATGGAGGGACAAACGATTTGCATGGAGAGAGCGAAGCTGACGGTAGGGGGTGTGAAGAGATATCCGATCCGCAAGATATAGAGGGGTATTGGTATGAAGAGCGCGGTGAATCAAAATAAGGAACTTATAATGAAAGCGAAAACAGAGTGGTAACCAGTGCAGACGGAGAAGGATAGGTGTGATATGGTCAGAACGGTGTGAAAATGTGATGAGGCGGGCAGCAGCATTTTGAATGCGCTGAAGACGTAGAAGTTGATATTTTGGGAGGTTAGCAAGAAAAACGTTGCAGTAGTCCAGGCGACTTATAACTAGGGCCAGGACAAGGGTGACTAGGGAAGAGAAGGGGAGAAGGGAACGGACAGCCCTGATCTGTTGCAGGGCAGCAAAAGAACGACGTGTAAGGGAAGTGAGGTACTGATGAAAAGAAAGCGTAGAGTCGAGAATTACACCGAGATAGCGGAAGGATGACACAAGAGGGAGAGAAACAGAATCGATCGAGGGAGCCAGGGAAGGGCAAGAACCAGTTAGTGAGACCCACATAGCTGTGGACTTTGACGGATTCAGATGCAGAAAATTGCGGGATAGCCAAGAAGAAATCCGAGAGAGACAAAGATTCAATTGAGTAATATCTAAGGTTAGGGGAGAGGTATGAAACAGTAGAATAATATCGTCAGCATACATGTAAAATGACACAGGGAACTGTTGAATTACTAACGATAAAGGAGCCAGAAAAATATTGAACAGAAGTGGGGAGAGAACAGAACCCTGTGGTACACCACAAGTGAGAGGGAAAGAAACAGAGGACTGATCACCAGAATGGACCGAAAAAGAGCGAGCTGTAAGGAAAGAACAGAACCACTGCCAGACTGTGCCTTGCAAACCCACATCCGATAAACGAGAAAGCAAAGTACGGTGGTCGATTAGATCAAAAGCCGCAGAGAGGTCGAGAGAAACCAAAAGAGAGACGTCACCACGATCGTGAGCAACATGGAGGTCATTGAGGAGTGCAAGAAGAACCGTTTCCGTGCTGTGTCCGTGATGAAAACCGGCTTGACGGGGGTGAAGAGTCCCCCCCCCATGATTATTTGGCCCTCTGCTATATGTTCCAACACACCATGCAGACCCTCATAAAAGCTCCTTCGGCCCGCATTAGGCCCATACACATTTATCAAGGTATATCGTTGTTCATTTATCCGCAATTTCACAATAAGATATCTTCCTTCTTTATCCCTATGTACCACACAATCTGAAAAATCAATTCTCCCATTCATCAGAATCCCCACCCCCACCCCCCTGCTTCAATTCCACCCGATTAGAGGCAAACCATTGCACTGGGAATTGCTTATGCCCCACACTCCATTCATCACATTTTTTCAGGTGCATCTCCTGTACAAATACTATATCAGCCTTCACTCTACTGATCTCTTTGAACATGCGCTGCCTCTTCACTGGGGCATTTAACCCTCTTACATTCATGGACATTATTTTAATGCGTTCCATTCAATCAACCCCCCCCCCCTTTCCTTCCACTGACCAGGAACCCAAATCCCCCCTCCCCTCCTACCCTCTTCCACCCCCCTCCCCCTACCCCATCACTACCCTCCAGCTCCCTCTTCATCCAACTTCCTTGAGGCACGAATCATCACCGCTCCAGGAAGCCTTTGCCATCCTTATACTTCCCCCATGCCCAACGCCCCACTTAACCAGCATCCGTGGGGGGGGGGGGAGAAAAGGGTACACTCTACCCTACCCTGCACCTCTTAGCCCATAGCACCCCTCCTCCCCCACCCTGCCAATAACACCCAAACCTCGCCACCCCCCAAAACAGCTCTTAATAAGCCTCAGCAATCTATAGCAAAATACACATCACAAATCAAAGGAGATACAACAATACAAGAAATTATTCTTTGTTTTTTGTAGCCACAATAGATCCAGTCCCGCTCTCAGCCATCTCCTCCTCCTCCGGACCCATTCTGCCTCTGCCGGCGCAACCTGCAATCTCCTTGCGGCGCTCTCCTCCATTTGCTGCCTTTCAACTGTCATCTCGATTCTTTATCATTCCTGTGCTGGGGCGCCTCTGGCAATTCAGTCCAGCCCGCTTCCTTTAGTGCCACGACAGCCTCTGTGGCGGACTTGACATACGACATTCTCCCCGCAATACAAAATTGTAATCCAAATGGGAAAAGCCATTTATACCTAATAGATTTCTCCCGCAGCATTTTTGTAACACCCGCCATTTCCCTGCACTTTCTCATCGTGATGGCTGACAAGTCCGTATAAAGTTCAATGCATTGATTCTCCCACCGGAAATCAGTAAGCTTCCTCGCCGCCTCCACCACTGCGCATTTAGTAGCATAATCATGAAAACGGGCGATGATGTCTCGGGAGTACCCATCACGTTTGGGGCCTAATGCTCTATGCGCTCGATCAATTGTCCAACACACGTGGGAGCTCTCCTGGCCAGCTTCCTCCAGCATGCGTTTGCAAATGCGCACCACCAAGCTGCCGCAGTCTGCAGACTCCCTGGACTCCGAGACCCCTCTCAGCCAAATATTAGCCCTGCGCGATCTGTTTTCCAGGTCTTCCACTCGAGACCACAGCTCCTCCGCTTCCACTTCCATATTATCCATCCTCTCCTGCAACTTAAGTAAAGCGGTGTCCTGCAGTTCCACCTTTCCCTCCAACTCTTCCACTCTCTGGACCACCTCTCTGACATCCGCCTTCAGCTCATCCACCCACGATTGAGCCTCTGATTTAAAGTGGGCTAAATCCTGTCGGAGGGTACCAAACCAATTTTTTATCACCCCTCTCAGGACCTCCACCTCGCCTTTCTGCAGGCTCTCTCCCTCCACTGCTTTAGTCACTTCCTCCACGTTGCCAGCACTCACCGCTGCCATCTTGGTCTTCCCACCAGTGCTCCATGCCGCGTTCTTATACGCGTACCCTTAAAGGTCTGCCACACTTTTCCGCATCTCCTCTCACTCCTGCACAGTTGCCACCTTCTCTAGGCTGTTTTCCACTTCCCTTTCTCTACGTTTTGGGGCGTTTTGAGGCCACAAACTCCTCGCTTCCCCAGAGCTCCACTTTCACGCGGCTTCTCTGATCGGTGACATCATTTCCTCTTGCTTCCATTTTTTTTAGTCTCTCTCTGGATTCTCATTGTTCCCCACCATAACGATTTGTCACACCAACAGGATACACACATTAGTGATTTTCACTTTTGTTTTGGTCCCTTCCCTTCTCCTGCAGTTATACAATGTTAGGTATTTCTGTTTACTCTCAGCCTTGCTAGTTCTGTCTGGATTTTTATTGTCATATTTTTACCTCCTTTTATTTTACTTTTTTACTACTTTTATCTTTTACTTTTACTCACATCATTTTATGAAATGACGTTATAAAGTTGTATTTTATTTTATATTCATGTTTTATCTTTCATGTTTATTTATTTACAGTATATATCTTTTGTCTTCGTGGCTTGTACCCCCTGAAGAAACCAAAAGCGTTGGGGGTTGTTGGTGTAATAAAGTGCCTGAACCGCCACCTGGTGCTTTGCTCTCCATTGAACTCCACAACTGTTCTCATCCAGACGGACAATCAAGCAGCCATGTTCTATGTCAACAAACAAGAAGGGACGGGCTCCCACCCACTCTGCAGGGAGGCCCTCAGAGTCTGGGCCTTCACCCTCTCCAAGCACTGCCTTCTGCAGGCTTTCTACCTTCTAGGTGAATTAAATGACCTGGCAGACAGGCTGAGCCACCTGCTCAACCCATACAAGTGGACCCTGTATACCCAGATGGCAGAGTCCCTTTTCCAACACGGGGGATTGGCCGCAGGTAGACTTCTTTGCCACTGAGGAGAACGCAAAATGTCACCGCTTCTGCTCAAAGCGCCCCTCGGACAAGAGCCTAGCTATGAATACCTTTGATGTGTCATGGGGGGCATGGTCACTGGTATACACTTTTTCCCTCCCACCACTCATCTTCAAAACCTTATAGCGGATAGCTTAGGACAAGGCCCACTCCATCCTCATTGCGCCACACTGGCCGAGGCAGATTTTGGTTCCCCTACCTCCACCGCCTCACCCTGGAGCCTCCAGTGCACCTCCCCTGCAAACCATCCCTCGTCACGCAGGACCAAGGGACCATCCTACACCCCAACCTACAGGCCCTCGCCTTGACAGCATGGAGGTTGAGAAGTATGCCCTAGCATCACTCTGCCTGTCCACAGAAGTACAACACGTCCTCCTCACAGCCTCGCACCCATCCACGACAAAATCCTATGGCCTGATATGTAAACACTACAGCACTTGGTGTCTCACCCAGAACCTGGAGCCGGTCTCATGCCTGGTTCCCCAGGTACTTCAATACCTGAGCACCCTCTTCAATAGCGGCATCAAGACGCAGTCCATAAAGGTCCCCGCTGCTTTTCACAAGTGCCCAAATGGTGACTCCATCAGCACACTGCTGCTGGTCGCCCACTTCATGAAAGGCCTGAACAACCTATATCTGCTGATGCGCCCTCCTGTGCCGCCCTGGGACCTCAACATCATCCTCCATCAGTTAACACAGGAACCCTTTAAACCACTACAGTTGGCACCTGTCAAATACATCTCCTGGAAGACACTCATCTTGGTTGCCATCACCTCAGCCAGAAGAGTCAGCGAGCTGCAGGCGCTCGTGGTGGACAAAAGGGTAGACAGAATTTGTCACATTGCTCCTTGATTCTCACCACCACCAAAAAGTTGTCTAATAGACAACATTTTGGTGGTGGTGAGAATCAAGGAGCAATGTGACAAAGTCTATCTACTCTTTTGATGTCTAGGACATCTGTACCTTGTGCACTCACAATCTTAAATGACAGAGGTGTAAGGCAGGGGTCTCCCAATCCAGTACTGGAGGGCCACAAACCAGTCAGGTTGGGAGGATATCTCTAATGCATATATATCTCATGCATATTCATTAGGGCTATCCCAAAAACCTGCCAGGATTGCGGCCCTCCAGGACAGGTTTGGGGACCCCTGGCCTAGGCAATGCGAGGCACAGTGTAGTGACCACAAACCTCTAGAGCAGTGGTTCTTAACCAGTCCTCCTTGAACCCCTAGGCCAGTCGGGTGTTCAGGATAGCCCTAATGAATATGCATGAGATATATATGCATTAGAGATATCCTGCCAACCTGACTGGTTTGTGGCCCTCCAGGGCTGGATTTGGAGACCCCCACTCACAATCTTAAATGACAGAGGTGTAAGGCAGGGGTCTCCAAATCCAGCCCTGGAGGGCCACAAACCAGTCAGGTTGGCAGGATATCTCTAATGCATATATATCTCATGCATATTCATTAGGGATATCCCGAAAACCTGACTGGTCTGCGGCTCTCCAGGACCAGGGTTCCCTACCCCTGGCCTAGGGGTTCAAGGAGGACTGGTTAAGAACCACTGCTCTAGAGGCACACACACACACACTCACTTTGCTGTGCTGTGCAAAAGTGGGGATGGTTGACATTCCTGCCTACCACTTTGGTCTCCATATCAACTCAAGCATTGTTAACCTGTGCTCATTGTACAGGTGCTAGTAGCACCCTCTGACATTAATGCCTGTTCAGTGTGCTGGTGCTTTTGAGCTGACTTTCCATGCATCTGTGGATAGTGGAGTCTGTCTGTGTGTCCGATTGGTGTCTGTATCCTTGCTGGCCAATTCATTTTGAGTTGCACATGCTGGTGCTGTACCTGAACTGTAGGCTAAAGTCTATCCACAGGGACATCAATACATGGTCCACAGCAGGGTCTTGAACCTATGAATCTCCACTCATATAAGAAATGACTTTGTGTGTTGAACTACAGAGCTGCCATATAGCTGCACTAGTCACTGGGGCTGACATGCTACCCATTAGGCAGACCTGGGCATATGTTACGATGAGATCAGCAAACAGGACCATGAAATGGGTCTTGTTGGCTGCAAGCAGGTGCCACTGCACCTGCTGCTGACACCCTCACACCATGCAGCCATGCCAGCATGCTGTTGGTGGGGGTGGTGCACAATACCAACCAGTCCACCATGCAGCTTTGGCAGATGCCTAGGGCACCAGGTCCAGATGGGTGAGGCAGAGGCTCACATTGATGAAAATGCTATCCCCTCAAATAATTGCTGCTGCTAGAGCCCCATCACCACCTGCTTCTGATATGTCTTGGGGGAAGATAGACAGCCACAGCTGTGATATTTCCCTAAGCACCTCCATTTTGCAGCTCCCTGTAATGCTACAGCTGCTGGTGCTATCATCCTCTTCTTTTGGAGCTGGCTTCAGTGGCAGTGAGGGGAGCTGACTGGGGTCCCTGTCAATGGTGCCAGGAAACTTTGGCCTGCCCCATGTGGCGCATCACCTTTCCAAAGCAGCAACATTTCTGTGTGCCACCGATGTTGATGTAGGATCATGATGGACATCACAGATGTGCCAACTGTGCAGCTGCCTGGTCTGCCTTGTGCCCCAGAAACCACCACTGCATGACCAACATGTCACCTCCTTTGCCCCATTTGCACCATAAACATGATGCTCTTTCATACTTGGGCACTATGCTGTTGTTGCTAATGAAGCACTACTATCACTAACTGGGGCTCCCTTGTCTGTTCATCACATTGCAGACGTTTAATTAGGCTCTCCCCCCTCAAAATACACCCTTTCTGTGAGATTTTATTTGGAGTTAGGGTTCCCAGCATTAAAGGGGTTTAACAAACAGTGCAACATGTGCAAACGTAACACCCATTGTTAACGCCCATTCTCCACCTCGTTAATGCCCACTCTCCACCTACTGCACCCAGGGGCAGTTCTATCATTAGGCCAAGTGAGGTGGTGGCCTCAGGTGGCAACGTTTTGGGGGCGGCAAAAATTGCCCCCCAAAAGACTGTCTCACTTGGCCTTCTGCCTCCGGGGGTAAGAAACAGCTGCCGCTCCATCGGCGGCAGCAGCAGAATGAGGAGCCCGTGACCAGCTGCCCACCCCCTCCTCGGAGAGACTGCCGGTTTCCCCTCCACCATGGCTCAGTTTTGCAGAGCTGCGGCAAAGGGAGAGTGTTTCCCTTAAACCCTTAAACACAGCTCTGTTAAAGCTGAGCCTGCGGAGCTGATGGGAAACAGGAAATCCTGTTTCCCATCAGCACCGCGGGCTCAGCTTTAATAGAGCCGTGCAAAAGGGAAACACTCGCCCTTTGCCACGGCTCTGCAAAACTGAGCTGGGGTGGGGGGGAAACCAGCACTGCAGGCTCTTCGGGGGGGGGGGGGGAAGAGGCGGGCAGCCGTGGGCTCCTCATCTGCCACTGCTGCCATCGCCGATGGAGCCGCAGATGCTTCTTACCCCGGAGGTTTTTCAATTTCCCTGAAGTTTGGGGGGGGGGGAAGGGGGGCTAGGACTGAAACTGGGCTGATGGGGGGGTTTTGAACTAGAAACTGGCTGATGGGGGGGGGGGGGTTACGACTGGAAATGGGCTGATGGGAGGTTAGGACAGGAAATGGGGCTGATCGGGAGGGGGGCTAGGACTGGTAATGGGCTATTGGGGGAGAGCTAGGACTGGAAATGGACTGATGGGGTTAGAAATGGAAATGAGCTGATGGGGGGTTAGGACTGGTAATGAGCTGATCGGGAGGGGGCTAGGAATGATAATGGACTATCGGGGGGGGGGGTAGAACTGGAAATGGGCTGATGGGGGTTAGGACTGGAAATGTGCTGATCGGGAAGGGGGCTGGGACTGGTAATGGGCTATGGGGGGACTAGGACAGGAAATGGACTGATTGGGGTGCTAGGACTGAAGATGGACTTATTGGAGGGTTACGACTGGTAATGGGCAGATGGGGGGCTAGCACTGGAAATAAGTTAGGACTGGAAATGGGCTGATTGGGGCTATGACTGAGAGGATTGATAAAGGGGATAGGACTAGAAATGGGCTGGGACAGGAAATAGGCTAATAGGGGAAGGGAGGAGAGTGCTGCTGGCTCTGGAAGAAAACTAGGGGTTAGGGTACCAATGGGCTGATGTGGGGGGATGGTAGAATAGGACTGGAAGGGAACGGATACTGAGGAGGGTCTGCCAGGGGAAGGAGGGGGCAGGAAGGGAGATGACACCTGGGATGTACTGAAGGGGGACTAGAAGGGAGCTGACACTTGGGGATGGGAGTGGTAGGTGGCTGGGTAATGGGGAGGAGGCTGGAAGGGAGCTGACATGCAAATGGCACTGGAAGGGAGATGGACAGAGGATAGGGCAGCTGGAAGGGAGCTGATTGGGGTGTGACACTGAGAGTGGACCTGAGCTGATAACTGGGATGGTATTTGGACTAGAAGGGGAGGACAGTGTGGAAGGAGGGGGAATGGAAGGGAATGGACACCAGTGGCAGTCATGGGAATGCAAGGTGGTTGACATTGGAAGGTACTGGGAGGGGAGGACTGGAAAGGGGGCTGATACTGGGGAGGGTTACTGGAAATGGAAATGGGCTGATGGAAGGAAGTGAAGAAAACAAAAGAAGAGATAAGAAATGGCAGATGGACCATGGACCATAGACTACAGAAAGAGAGCTAAGAGAAGACATGAAAGCAGAAGCCTCAGACAGGGACCAGCATGATCAGAGAATGAAATGGTCAGACAGCAAAGGTAGAAAAAATAATTTTATTTAATTTTAGTGAATGGATTTTGTGCTATTTTTATATTTTACACAGTATTAGGGAACTGCATCTCTTATTTATCTGATGTTTTACTGCATGTGGACTCTGGCTTCTTAGGGTTTCAGTTTAAATTTTGTCTACATATTTTTATTTTTACTTTAGATTGTGGTTACTTATTCTGTACTTGGTGAAGGTCGATGTTGTGTGTGTGTGTGACTGAGGTCAGGTGTTCTGTTAACATGGAGTTTGTATATAAAGATCTATACTATACTGAAGTAATTTGACTTGTTCAGCTTTTCAAATAGGTGTATGGATGCTCCAGGGCCTTTTGGATGGGCTCCTTATGTGAGCTTTGGAAGTTTTTTCTGATATGGTATGATATGGTAGGTTTGCTCTTTGTTGCAGGGTTTTTATTTATTAGTTCACAATATGCCTGGTACTGAAGAATAGTGGTTGTTGTTGGTAGTGAGATGATCAGAATCAGATTTTTTTTTAAAATATTGAGTTCTGTGGGTGAATGTCCTGGTTCTGCTCTACACCTATTGTGGATGCAAAATATATGTTGAAAAAGAAAAAGTGAGAACCATAACACAGTTTATAACAAAATAAAAATGAGTTATAATTTAGTTTTATCAACTGTGCTGTTAGTTCTTGCTGTCTTCTAGTTCCTTGTTGTGCAAACAGGACCGCAGACGCACAGAGCGCAAAGGCTTTGGGGGGGGGGGGGGTGTGTATTTCGGCTGTCTGCTGTTGCCCTGCCGCCGCTGGCAGGACAATAGCAGGCAGCCAAAATGTGTCCCCAAGCCTTTTCACAGCACTTTAAAAAGGTCTGGTCCCTCCCTCCTCCAATGCTATGTCAGAGCAGGGAGGGAAGATCTGCTCAAAGTGCCGGCGCCTTTCAGATTGGGCGCATGCCCCCCTCCTCCTCCCCATATCTCCGTCCAGTGCTGTCTGCTCTTTCCCAGCTGCCGGCGCCACCATGAAAAAAACATAGGGCGGCAGCAGCAGAGAAAGAGCAGGCAGCACTGGATGGATGTATGGGGGGGAGAGGAGGGCGTGCACCTGAGCTGCAAGTTGCATAGGGCGCGCTTGCAACTCGATACGGCCCTGTGTGCAAACATCTTGCATTTCCTCCATATAATTGAATCGGCTTTTTGGTTTGGTTCAGTCTCTGATTGGATTTCTGAAAAAGCCCCTCCTCCCTCTAAGGTGTGTGTGTGGGGGGGGGGGAGGAGCCATCTCATTCTTTGCCTCAGGCAGCAGATTGTCTTGAGCCGCCCCTGACTGGACCCTTAATGCTGCAGGAGCCTTTAACGCCTGTTAATGTAATGTTTTTTGCAGTGTAACAAGCATTAACAGCACACTTGCTCCCTTAATGCCCTTTAGTAAACATACCCTTAAGTTTGTAGTTGAGGTCACATTAAACCATGACTATCTTATGTTCAGTCATTTTGATCTTTATAATGGTTTCTACCAGTTTGCCTGGCACTGATAGCAGGCTCACTAGTCTGTAGTTTCCTGGATCTCTGGAACCATTTTTAAAAATTGGTGTTACACTGGCCACTTGCCAATCTCAGGTACTTTAGACAATTTTATGGATAGTTTACAAATTACTAATGAAAAATCTGAAATTTCATTTTTGAATTTTTTCAGCACTCTGGGCTGTATACAGTCTGGTCCAGGTGATTTGCTACTCTTTTACTTTGTCAAATTGCCCTATTACATCTTTCAGGTTCACCGAGATTTGTTTCAATTCCTTCAATTTATTACCTTTAAATATCATTTCTGGCATGGGTACCTTCCCTACATCTTCTTTATTAAATACCAAAGCAAATCAAGCTTCTTTTCAAATTCTCTCTTTGCCTGCTTTATCAGTGTTTTGCATTTAACTTGCTAGTGTTTTATGCTGTTTCTTGTTTTCTTAATTTAGGGGCATGGTTACTAAACTGCGGTAATGTTAGACTGCGTGTTATGTAATGTTAACGATCGTTAGGTAACATTAATGCGCGGTATGTAACGTTAACATGTGTTAACGTTACCTAATGATCATTAACGTTCCCGGCCGCGGTAAACAACCAAGAGGATGGAGAGAGGGCGGGGGCAGGGGTCATTGGGTGGGGAGTGGGCGGGGAGAGGCTCCCTGCACACTAATGCGCTGAACTGAAGGGCTGAATCCTACCATGAATGAAAACCTGCCATTAGATGCACATTTTGCAGGAGAAAGAAACCATTTCAGTGTCAGCAATGTGCAGCATAGACAGGGCGCCCAAGAAAAGTGATAGTAGTGCTCCATTTCCAGCAACAGCATAGTGCCCAAGTATGAAAGGCCACTATGGCGATGGTGCAAGTGGGGCATAGGTGGCTGCAGGCGGGACATGTAGTGGGGGCATCTGGGGCACAGGGTGGACTACGCAGGCGCCTAGGTGGCACATAGGAACATAGAAACCGGAAATCAGCATGACAGCAGTTGACAAAGGCCAAACAAAATCCACCTACATCTACCTGGTCCACCCGAGCTAACAGTTGCCAGGGCACTGACCTGACATCCCCCAGCCAACCCTCCCCCAAGTGGAAGGGAAAGACTATTGGTAGGCGGTGATGGGGGGGATGCGAGGATGCTCAAAAATGCCCCATGCCCCAGACCCCGCTCCCTAGGTGACCACCTACCCACACAATAGATGTCCTGGGACTATACACTACCAGCACCGACAGCATATGGTCATGTCAGCATGGTAGGGGGGGATGTGCCCGTGCTGGAGGGGGCAGTGGCACCTGCCTGCAGTGGACCTAGGCCATGCCCTGTACCAGTACGTGGTGTGCAGTGCAACATAAAAGGTCTGGCTGAGGAAATGTACAGGTAGCCCCAGGGACCCCATGCATCTCTGGCGACAGTGTGGCACAGTACACCCAACAAGTCTGTCCAGAAGCAGAGGGTCACAGGTTCAAGCCCCAGCTGTGGTTCCTGCAGAGCATGTCCCTATGTTTTACCCTATAATGCAGATACAACAGCAACATGTGCAATACCCAAAGCAGTGGTGAACAGGGGCACAAACACCCACTCACACAAGTCTCCACAGTCCAAAGATGCATGGAGAGTCAGGCTGTTGGCCCCAGCATTGAGCTGCAGTTATCACCAGAGCACTACTACTACCTCCTGCACAGTTTAGCAATGTCGGCAGTGTGATCAGGACCAGTGTGGCAGGCAGGGTTGCCAACCACCCCTATCTTTGCACAATGCTGCAATAGGAGTGTGTGTGTGTATGTCTATCCATTGTTTTGTGGCTGCCCACACTTCATTGGGCCCACAATGTCCCACTGTTACCAGTGTTAGCCTGAATATGTGCATAATGAGGAGCAAGGTGTTGTGGGTATGGCCCGGACAAGGCGGATTGGCCAGGATGCATCTTCAGAGGGTGTGGGGCAATGGCTGAGACACTGTAGTGCCTGACTACCACCTGCATGGACAGGGTGGCCACAGCATGGGATGCTGGGAGGGCACTCACTCTGACCGAGCAGTGACCATGGCATGTCTAGGTTCCCACATAGCGCTCTACATTATCTGCTTCCAGTGATATTTTTGTGTTCTTGGTGCTGGGGGCTATAATCACTGAGATGCCTGCTTTGGGTATATGCACTATGGAATGGATAGTGGGTTGTCTGCAGTTAGACTGTGCATGGTCAGAACACCTATATGGTGTTGTCTGCTGGTGACTGGCAGACAGTGGTGTGAGGCAGTTGGGGTTTTCCAGAGCTAACCTCATCATTGCTGCTAATCTGCTACTGCCCCAGCCACAGGTATGGCTCTGGCCAACCCTGGAGGGCTGTTGTATACCAGCAGGATGGAGGTTGCTTCATAGGAGCTTGGGCACCTGTCCCTTATCTACAAAAAGAATGATGTGAGCCTTTTGGGATATGTAGTGTATACCACTTTGACCTATAAAGACACTACTACACAAACCTCATGCAAGTCTGGAAACCCCTCTGCCCTGATAACAGGTGCCCATGTCAGCCAGACCCTAACACGGGGTACACACTAATCTGGGTAGTGTCTAGTCCTAGAGGGCCACATGTGACTGCAGAACACAGATGGACACCAAACTACCTTCAGCTGCACTGCAAGGAACACCTGTCACACACTGGTAGTGATGGGGATATACAGCAGGGCCTATCTCTAGCACCACATGTACTGCGGACCTAGTGCTGGGCACCCATCCTATCCCTCAGGGAGAACACAGAACCTGCACAATGTCATGGTCTGTAGCTACTCTGTGCCAGTATCACGCACTGTCAGTTCGTCTTTCCAAGCTGAGGTACCGGAGAGGTGCAGACCCCATTTGCTGATCAGCTGTAGACAGCTATTCAGCATGTGCATTGCATCATGAGTACTGGTTGTGTTACCCTATCCTGACACTAAAAGCAGACAGTTTGTGTGGTGACCTGCAGTCCTTCTGTACCCAGCCATTGCTGTGACATGCACCACGGAAGTATAGCCTACTGGTTACTACAATGCCATTCTTGGCAGTGCTCATAGGTTCAATTCCTCATTGTTCCCTCCTCTTATGCCTGTCCTACACAAATAGTGTGCATGCTTGTAACAGTCATATTTTTGCAGATTTGTGCTGCCAGCCCATAATACCCTCGCCACAATTGCCAACATTCCCTCGGTCCATCTATCTGCGTCTGTCAGCTGTGTAGAGTCCTGTCTGCCTGTGCGGGCTGTCACCCCATGTCCTGCACTGCTACCCTTTCCTGCATTGTGCCTCTTCATGTTTGCCTCGCCTGTGCCTGATCTGCATGGCACTACCACTCCTCTGTCCACCCATCATTGTAACTATCCTGCCACCTCCGCCTCCACTGGGGGACATGTATTCCCATCGTCTGCCACCAACTGTCTTTCCAGTACTTTACATTGCCAACACCTTGTGCTGTGGTACAGTTGCCCACACCATGTTTGTCATCAGTACTGGCAGCCACATGGGATGCCCGCAGATATGGCAGGTCCAGCGGCTCCCAGCTCTCCCTCCTTCACTCACCTGTTCATTGCCTTTCCTGAGTGCTCTATCTAGTGTTAGGGCTACATCTGTCTCTGTTCATCACAGGTCATGCATGTCATCCTGCAGCACCTTGCAGCCCTTAGGCCACACTAACCTAGGGCACCATAACCTTGTTAGGCCACCTTAACCTATGGTTCCATAACCCAGGGTGCCTTGTCCAGGGGTGCCTAGTACGGTGCTTAGCCTAAGGAGCCCTACTGTATAGGGCACCTTATAAGGCACCTTACAAGGCACCTCATAAGGCACCTTACAAGGCACCTTATAAGGCACTTTATAGGGCACCTAACAAGGCACCTTATAAGGCACCTTACAAGGCACCTTACAAGGCGCCTTGTAAGGTGCCTTGTAAGGTGCCTTATGAGGCGCCTTGTAGTGCACGTTAGTTGGTAACATGCGTTAGCTGATACAGCTTGCTGTAACGATGCACTGCCCATGCCTTTATATGGGCATCTGTACCTTTACCGCGGAACCTAACGCGAATGACATTACCGCAGTTTAGTAAACATGCCCCTTAGTCTCATTCATTGCACCTTTAAACCATGCTGGCAGTCATTTAGCCTTCCTTCTACCTTTTTTAAAGCGTGGAATATATCTGGTCTGGGATTTTAAGATGGTACTTTTAAACAATGTCCAGGCCTGATATAAACTTAACTTTTGCATCTGCTCTTTTTAGTTTTCTCTTAACCATTTTATTATAGTCTGCCTTTTGAGTTAAATGCTAGTGCAGTAGATTTCTTTGCTGTTCTTCCTCCTTTTATTAAAAGGCACATTTTACAAAGGCAATGTAGGTGATTTCTGGAAAGTCCAAGTTAAATGTCTGAAATTCAGTGTGAGGGTCTTTGAGAAGATGGCCACATGTAAGTGCCTCTCAAAATCCACCAGTCCCTATCCTGAAAGATACACAAATCCTATTCATGCTGTACAGCAGGTATAGCCATGAATGCCCCACTGCTGTGTTGAGACATGTAGTGCTGTTCTAAAATCGGGCATACATGCATATCTTTTTTAGACTGCCCCAGGCATACCACCACGTGATTATAGATATGATTCTTCCAGACATATGTAAACTCTTGGCCTGGGATGTGGGTGTGATTGGGATGGCCGAATGGCTTCTAAAATGACCCCCTAAATTAATTTTATCATGTTATGATTCCTATTGTTAAGTGGTCCCAAACTGTGACCTCTTGTACAAGATCCTGTGTTCCACTTAGGATTAGGTCCAAAATAATTTTCTTCTTGTGTCAGTTTCTGAACCAGATGCTCCATGAAGCAGTTATTTATTTCATCTAGAAACTTTATCTTCCTAACATGTCCTGATGTGGCATTCACCCAGTCATTATCAGGGTACATAAAATCACCCATTATTTCTGCGTTGCAGTTTTGTAGGCTTCCCTAATTTCTGTTAACATTATGTCATCTATCTGCTCATTGTGACCAGGTGAATGATAGTATGCCCCCACTGCTATTATCTTCCCCTTGTTAAATGGAATTACAGCAGTGCCATATAAATGATATGTAGTAGTAGTAAATAGTAATTTCTATCCATAATGATTCTACAGTGCATTTTGTTTGCTGAAAAGCTTTTATCCTGTTTGACTCGATGCCCCCTTTGACATATAGCACCACCCCTCTGCCAATTTGACCTCTATATAATGGTAGGTAAGGGTCATAAGGCCCATCCTGCTGCAGTGACACAGAGATCAATTGATCTCTGACTTTCCGCTCATCTTTTGCAACCAGTGATCCACTGTGTTTATCCCAAGAAAGAGGGAGCAAAATGTAGAAAAAAAGAAGAAAGGAGATTCTAGTAACTACTCAGTAAAAGATTAGAAGTGGAAGATGGACTTGGGTATCTAATAAGGTGTTTGAAAGAACAAAGCAATGTGTGTGAAAATGCGTGTACATAAAGGTGAATCTATGCTTGAAATTGAGGTGTCGTGTATATGGGAGATCAAGGCAGGGCTGGTGCTACCATTAGGAAAACTAGGAGGTTGCTTAGAGCACCAGCCCTCCAGGGATGCCCACTGCCATCACTGCCACCCCGTTCCGGGATGTGTAGCAGCGGCAATGGTCACAAACAGCCCCACAGTGCTTATTTTTAAACTTTGCTGCTGTGGGGCTGTTTGCTTCCACCCTTCTCCAATGCCCAATGTTGATTTCCTGAAGTGTACTTTAGTAACTAGCCTTCTGAGTGCTGAACAAATCTGCAAAATGAGAGGCATAAACACATCAAGATAGAAACATACAAGCGAGGTGTGATTAAAAAGTATTGAGACTTGTACAATAACACAAGAAGTATAACACTGATAGTTATTGCACTCAGTCTCCTTCAAAGTAGTCCACTTCTGATAAAACACACTTCCTCCAGCGTTCTTGCCACTGCTGGAAATAATTTTGAAATTCCTCTTTCTTTATACTGTGAAGCTGCTGTGTTGAATTTTGCTTATGGTGTCCAAGTCTTCATGTCTCCTTCCTGTCAGTGGTAATTTCAGTTTTGCAAACAAGAAAAAGTCACAGGGTGCGAGGTAAGGTGAGCATGGAGGCTGATGGACTTGCTTGATTTGGTGTTTGAACTGATGGATAAGATGTGATTTATGCTGTTGTTGTTGTTGTTAAGTGCCGTCAAGTCGGAGTTGACTCATGGCGACCCTCTGGATAGCTATCCTAAATTGTGTTCGGTCTTCAGTCAGGCGGCTCATTGTTGACAGACTGGTACCCGTAGCTGCTGTTATTGTATCAATAAATGTGATGTATGAGCTGGGGCATTATTGTGATGAAACAACCATTCACCATTCCTGTGCAACTCTGGCTTCTTATGATGAACTGCATCTCTCAAACAAGTCAGAACTTGGACATAGTACTCCTTATTGATAGTTTGGCCTTTTGGAGCATACTCATGATAAACATGAAGATGCTAATCAAAGAAAACTGTGAGCATGACCTTGACATTGCTCCTCATTTAATGGGCTTTCTTGGGTTTGGGACAGTTTGGAGTCTTCCATTGTGAGGACTGAGCCATAGTTTCCAGGTCATAACCATAAATCCATGATTCATTACCAGTAATAATCTTTTTGATTAAATCAGAGTCATTTTCAATGCATTCCAACAACTTCCTGGCTTCAGACAGTTGATCTTCTTTTTGGTCAGGGGACAGGAGTTTTGGCACAAATTTTGAAGATGAACGTCTCATCCCCAAATTGACAAGACCCAAAACTACTGTCCAGGTCCTCAGCAAGCTCCTTGATAGTCAATTGATGATCTGAGCGTATTGTGGCATGCACTGCTTCAACTTTGTCTTCATTCCTGCTCGTAGATGGCCTTCCAGAACCTTTGTTACTATTAATCATTTTGGCGGCCATCTTGAAAATGTTTGTACCAGTCATAAACTCGAGCATGACTCATGCATTCATCGCCATACACTTACTGTAACTTGTCATGTCTCTTTGCACGAATCTCCAAGTTTCTGGCAGAGTTTAATGCAAATTCACTGTTCAATTTTTTCACTCATCATAAATCCATTGGATTTTCATGGCAAGATATAGAAGGAAATTGCCAGGCCTTTCTTCCGCACAAGTAATTCTAGAGTTGCTGTTGTCACAGAAATGTGATCCTTCGCCGCCAACACCGTGCCATTCTGCTGCCGCCCAGATACCAATACTAAAAAAGATGATCCAACTGACTGTGGAAATTATCGCACAATTGCTCTGATTCCACATGCCAGCAAGATTCTATTCAAGATTATTCAGTAGAGACAACAACCATACCTGGAACAAGAACTGCCTGAAGTGCAAGCAGGGTTCAGGAAAGGGCAAGTAAAGAGAGAAATCATTGTGGATGTGAGATGGATTCTTGAAAAGACAAAAGAGCACCAAAAGGATATCAATATGTGTTTTATTGATTACAGCAAGACTTTTGACTGTACACATTGAGAAGCAATAGTTCAAACAGAACAAGGAGAAACAGAATGGTTTAAAATCAACAAAGCTGCATACTTTGCCCTTACCTATTTAATTTATATGCAGAACAAATCATCAGAGAAGCAGGACTGTATGAAGACAACTGAGGTGTGAAGATTGGTGGAAGACTCATCAACAACTTTTGCTATGCTGATGATATCACATTACTGGCTGAAAATGAAGACGATTTGAAACATTTACTTCTCAAGATCAAGAAACATAGGGCCCAATATTCAACTGCCTGGATATTGAAAGGACTATGCGTCAACAGGCGCATAACCCTCCCCGCCAGCCTCTAAACTGGATATTCAATAATGAATAGCCAGTGATCGCGCCCAAAGCTAGAAGCCACCAAAGTTAACTGGGCAGCAACAATATTGGATGCTGCCCAGTTAGCTCCTGCGACTTAAATATAAGCGAGGGTTTTCCTCGCCTATCTTTAAGGCGCAGATCGCTAACTGGGCAACATCCAAAATTGCTGCTGCCCAGTTAGCGCCATTCTCCACCTCCACTCTCCACGGAATACCCCCACTACCCTCCAGTGCTAACCACGAAGGGCACAAAGGGGCACGAAGAGGATTTAGATGGGGATATTCAATGGCACTAACGGGGTAAGTGCCATTGAATTTCCCCATCTTAGGCATTTACATGGTTTACTGGGCTGCAAACTATGTAAATGCATTTTGAATATCAGGCCCATAGTCTTAAAATGGGCCTGCACCTTAATGTAAAGAAGACAAAAATCTTGGCAACTGACCAGATAAATAAGTTCATTGCTTATGTAGAAGAAATTGACATAGTTGACAACTAAACCTACTTGGATCAACTATCAATAAAGAAATGACAAGCAGTCAAGAAATCCGATGACACATTGCTCTTGGCAGATTGGCTATGAAGGACCTAGACAAGATTCTCAAGAGCAGAGAAGTCTCTCCATACAAAGATTTGACTTGTTCAACCCATAGTATTTTCAATAACTTCATTTGGATACGAAAGTTGGACAATGAAAAAGACAGAGAGGAAGAAAATTGATGACTTTGAATTATGGTGCTGGTGATGAATACTTTGTATACCATGGACTGCCTGAAGAACAAACCAGTCAATACTAGAAGAGATCAAACCTAAGCTTTCTTTAGAAGCTCAGATGGCAAGACTTCAACTTTCATACTTTGGAAACATCATGCAAAGAGAGAGATCATTAGAGAAAGACATCATACTTGACAAGGTAGAAGTTCAAAGCAAAAGAGGAAGGCCAACAATGAGATGGATCAATAGAATAAAGCAGCTATGCTTGCCACTCTATCAACAATGAGCTGCCTGACTGAAGACCAAACAGCTTAGGACAATTATCCAGAGTGTTGCCATGAGTCGACACCGACTTGATTGCACTTAACAACCACAACAAATCTGAGAAACTGCTTTTACATGATACCAATTATAACGTGAGTAAAAGTACACCCTACACTCTGTACATGCAGAGCACATAACAAGGTCACTACATGCTTAATAGCATTGTGGTGCAATGTATTGTTATATAGCTACACAACAAATCTCTATACTTTTTGATCACATCTCGTAGAAATACATCAGCAGAAAAAGACCATATAGCCTTTCTAGTCTGCCCTTCCATATCTAATACTATAGTCCTTTTTTTCCCTTAAGAGATCTGTGTTTGTCCCATGCTCTCTTGAATTCAGATATTGTCCTCGTCTCTACTACCTTCACTGGGAGATTATTCCATGCTTCTATCACTCTTTCCATAAATAAATATCTGCACATATTACTTCTGAGTCTATCCCCTTTCACCCTCATTGCAGAGCTTACTTTCAATTGAAAGAGGCTCTCATCTTGTTTATTTATGCCACAGAGGTACTTAAACATCTCTATCATATCTCCTTTATACTGCCTTTCCTTAACATATACATATTTCTGACGTTTTCTGCCATCATGTTTTTATTCTAAAGGAAAAAAGGGGACTCTTGTAGTGGTTGATATGGAATAGCAGACTAGATAGGCCATGTGGTCTTTTTCTGCCATTGAGTTTCTATGTTTCTATATTAAGATCTCTAAGTCTGTCCCCATATGGTTTATAATGAAGACCACTGAACCATTTTAGTAGCAATCCTCTGCACTGACTCCATCCTGTTTATATCCTTTTGAAGGTGTGGTCTCCAGAATTGCACACAATACTCCAAATGAGGTTGCACCAGAGATTTATACAGAGGTATTCTCACCTTTTTTTCTGCTGGCCATTCCTCTCCCTATGCAACCAAGCATCCATCTGGCTTTTGCTGTTGTCTTTCCTACCTGTTTAGCCACATTAAGACCATCAGAAACAATCACATCCAGATCCCGCTCTTCTTTCATGGACAGAAGTACTTCACCCCCTATACTATATTGCTCCCTTGGATTTTTGCAACCCAAATGCATGACCCTGTATTTTTTAGCATTAAACCTCATTCTTGAGCATTTTTCAAACTTAGCTAGATCCCTCTTCATGTTATCTACATCTTCTTGGATGTCTACTGTCACAAGCACAATGCCCGAAGCCACTTGCCTCTAGTGGTCGAGGGGCGTGGTGGTTGAGGATTCCTTCTTCTATCAGCTCCTAGCAGCCTATTTCTTCGTGTTGGTTTCTGGGAAGTGTAGTACTGCTAAAAATATGTTGGTGCTTTAAGTAGAAAGTTTGTAGTTGAGGTAACCGAGGGTAAGGCTTGTAACAGAAAGTTTATTTCCATAACACAAAACACAGCAGGTTCAAGGTATCATTTACAGGATTACAACTGTAGGATTTGCTTAAGGTACAGCAAATAATGGCAAACAAACCAAAATAACTCAGAAATGGCTTTTTAAAGTCTTCTTACTTGCAGAAGCAATTGCCTTTAGAAACTAGGCTGCCACTTTCCTGTTTAGTCCTTGTTAATCAGAGCATAAAGAAAAATTCAGGCTTAATTCTTCTACAGCAGTTTGGTTTCTGCCAGCCTCAAAAAAACTCCTCTCTAGGCTGCATTTCTACGTGAAACCAAACTTAGAACAAAACAAACATTCCAAGCTGTTATTAAAACTCTTAGCAGGCTTTTCATATAGGAGAGGAGCAAGCAAAATCTCTTATAGCAGCTAACTTGGCTTTTCTTGCCGTTGCACAGTTCAAACACAGGTGACAAACAAGCATTTATTTATTTATTTAACAAGAGCTTCCTGATCAGGCTTACGTTGCAGTAAATTTCCCTTTTAAAACAGACAAGATTTTACCTCCACATTGCTTCTGCCATATGGTTAACTTCCAAGGAGAATTACTTCTTTCAGGGCTAGCTTTTCCTCAAGACCTCCTGTCTAGAGCTTGGCATAGAGAGCAATCCATAAAGCAATCTTCTTCCCCCAACTCTGACACTGGTTCTCCCAACTGCATGGGTTCTGACTCACCGACCTGGTCAGACTGCTCAGCTGACAATCTCTCTGGTGGTCTGAAAGCTTCTCCACTTCCTGGTCCCCACCTCTGTTGCCAACCTGTTGCAGGGAATTCAGCTCTCTCAGCTCTGGGTAGCTCAGCTCTTCTCCAAGAATCCACTCCTTCTCTCTGCTTCTGTCTCAGCTGCTCTCCCGGCTGCTCTCCTTCTCGTCTCCCCCTTTCTGCATAACCTAACCCAGGCTTATACCTCCAGGGTCTTAACCCCACCTCTTTCTTTCCCAGGTGTTGGTAATCCCCCTGCCTTCTGATATTAGAATAATCAGGTGCACTTGTTAAAGTAAGGGTTTTGGTCCTCGTGCTTGCAATCCCTCTTTCTTACTTTATCAGTCATTGGCTGAAACCTGTTCCAGCTGGGGTTTCTCTGTCTTTGAAACCTGGCTGTGGCTTTCTCCCCCTGCATTCCTAGAAGGGGACCCTTAACTAGGGTGAATTCGCTATGCTTCTCACCTCCCCCACTCTCAGGATAGCTGACTTTGCCACATACCCCCCTGCTTAAGATATTACTGGCTGTTGGAGGTGACTGGAGTTCCTCCAAACAGTCGGTAATTCGGGATAAAGCATCTGCATTTTGGTATGGCCTTCTTGCCCAATGCTCTACTTTAGATAAGCTGGTGACTGCTGACCTTTCCTGCCAGGGCCTAAGCACATTTATATGATAGACTTGTCTGCGTCGCAAACTACTCTCCACCTCATAGGTTACTGGGCCTACTTGTCTGACCACTTTCCACGATCCCTTCCATTGGGCCTCAAATTTTGGTGTAGCCCCTGCCACCATTACCAGGACTTTCTCCCCCTGGACTAACTGACTAGGTTTTGCCCTCTGGTCATATCGCTCTTTTTGGCGAGTTTGACTGGCTTGTAAATTCTCTTTAGCAGCCCGGGAAGTCCTATTTAACTGACCCCTTAAGTCTCGTAGAAAGTGTGGGACTCCCATAACCTCCCTCTCTGGCTCTATCCATTGTTCCCTTAAGATGTCAAGGATTCCTCGAGGTGCTCATCCATACATTAATTCATAGGGAGACATGCCTAAAGAAGCCTGTGTGCGCTCCCTACAGGTGTAAAGCATGAAAGATAGCAATACATCCCAGTCTGTCACGTTCCCATCTAGTCCCTGTCTTATCATCTGTTTTAGTGTTTGATTCAACCTCTCTACCAGACCATTAGACTGGGGGTGATAGGCAGCCGTTTTCACGTGCTGAATCCCAAAAGCGTTCCAAACCTGGGCCAAATATTTGGACATAAAGTTGGTCCCACGATCTGTTAACACTTCCCGAGGAAATCCCACCTCACAAAACAGTTTCACTACCTCTAACGCAACTGTTTTGGCAGTGATATTACGCAAAGGGACTGCCCATGGGAATCTGGTGGCCTGATCCACCATGACTAAAATATATTGAAAACCCCGAGGTGTTTTAACCAAGGGCCCAACTATATCCATGGCAATCTGTCCAATGAGATCAGATATTGTGGGGGTCGGAATCATGGGTACTACTGGTGGCCGGGCAGCTGTGACCCGCTGACATGAGGAGCAAGCATCACAAAACCGTGAGGTTTCCTTAAAGATCCTGGGCCAGTAGAAACATGCAAGGATCTGATCCAGTGTCTCTTGTACCCCTTTGTGGCCACCCACCGGATGGTCGTGGGCAAGCCTTAAGACTAACCCCTTAAAAGCCGCCGGCACCACCAGCTGTTTACGGACTGTCCCTGTCTGGGGATCGTGACTTTCCCTGTATAATATCTCTCTGTCTAACAGAAATCTTGGAAGGGTATCTCACACCATTTGTGCATATTCAAATGCCCATGTGAGTGCTGGGTCTGCCCGTTGTTCCTTTGGAAAGGTTGGAAACTTCTTAACCAACTCCGCAGGCACCCAAGGTAACCCTTGGCCTGTTAGTATCCCAGCCCTCCCCTGGGCCTGCCATCGCTTCTTGTGGCATTTCGCAGCTTTCCCCTTCTTAATCTTAGAGGACGGGGAAACCACCAGGTCATCATGTGAGGGCAAATCCTTTAGGGAACCCTCTGGGGACCCGTCCCTTTGGTCACTGGCCAAAGCCTGGGACCGGGTAGACACAAAGCCAACCTTCTGTTTAACATAGAGATCTCCTCCCGGGGACTTTTCAGTTGGTTTTCTGGGATTCCCAAACAAAGGGCCAGGGACCACTGTTACCATCCCACCTGCCTTTTGCTCAAGGCCTTTCTCTAGCCCTTTCCTAAACTGGGACCAATCCCTTCCTAACACTAGGTCGTGGGGAAGCTTTGGTACCACAGCCATGGGAATACTTTTTTGCACCCCTAACTCTTTTATCTCTAATGTATACACGGGGTAACAAGAGGCAGCCCGTGGATGCAATGGATCTGGACATGACCTTCTGGTCTCCTCTGGGAGAAAAAGAGGAGCACTGCTCTCGCAGACCAGGAGAGGAACACAGGAAGCAAGAGCTGTAGGTTGGTGAAGACTGCTTTATTAGAAAACGCCCCTACGCGTTTTGGCAAACGCCTTCCTCAGGGGACATACAGCTAACATAAAATTCATAAGACATGTTATAGCAACCATCATAAATAATTAAAAAATAAAAAGTAATATATAAAACAATATTATAAAAATAATAATAAAAATACAAATACAAATAAAAATAATATACCAACACATTAAAAAACCACCTTCAAAGTAACTTATAAAAGTTGTAGGGCCGAGACAAAGGAAAAGGTGAGTACACTGGAGATACATGATACATGTATGAGCTGATTTCTGCATTGTATTTGTCGTTACATTAACACGATTAATTGTCTATCCATGTTTTTGCATAGTTTGTATCATGTATCTCCAGTGTACTCACCTTTTCCTTTGTCTCGGCCCTACAACTTTTATAAGTTACTTTGAAGGTGTTTTTTTAATGTGTTGGTATATTATTTTTATTTTTATTTGTATTTTTATTATTTTTATAATATTGTTTTATATATTACTTTTTATTTTTTAATTATTTATGATGGTTGCTATAACATGTCTTATGTATTTTATGTTAGCTGTATGTCCCCTGAGGAAGGCGTTTGCCGAAACGCGTAGGGGCGTTTTCTAATAAAGCAGTCTTCACCAACCTACAGCTCTTGCTTCCTGTGTTCCTCTTCTGGTCTCCTCTGGACATACTTTGCTTTGCCTCCTTTGTGCTCTGGCAGTTTTGTTGAATCAGAAATGATTGTATTTCCCTTGGCACTGCTGCCATAAACTGCTCCAATACTATCACATCTAATACCATATCCATATTTTTTCCATCTGGGGTCAGCCACTTTAATGCCAGGCCCCAAATCCTTTGGCTTAATGCCTTTGGAGTTTCTCCAGCCTTAAGGGTTGTGGCTCTGAACATCCTGTGATATACACTTTTTGTCAACCCCAAACTACTCTATTACAGATTTTGGTATCATCTGCAAAGAGGCAAAGTTTACCCGACAGCCCTTTCACAATATCACTAACAAAGATTTTAAAAAGAATCGGATCAAGGACAGATCCCTGCAGCACACTATTGGAAATTTCCTTCTTGTCAGAGTGAGCTCTATTTACCTGTACACTTTGTCACCTCCCACTCAGCCAATTTTTAACCCAGTTAGTCACTTAAGGGTCCATCCCTAGGGTGCTCAATTTATTTATAAGTCACCTGTGCGGAAGGTGTCAAAGGCTTTACTGAAATCCAAGTACACCACATCTAGAGCTCTCCCTCAGTCTAACTCTCTGGTCACCCAGTCAAAGAAATCAATCAGATTTGTCTGACAAGATCTACCTCTGGTAAACCCATGATGCCTCAGATTCTATAATCCATTGGACTCCAGAAATCTCATAATCCACTGTTTTTGTAGCATTTCCATTCATTTACTCACCACAGAGGTCAGATTAACTGGCTTGTAGTTCTCAACCTCACCCTTACTTCCGCTTGTGTAAAGGGACCACATGTGCCTTTCTCCAGTCCTCTGGAACCACTCCTGAGTCTGACCCTAAAGAAGATTTGAAAAGGTCAATCAGTGGAGCTGCTAGAATGTCCCCAAGTTCCTTCAATATTCTCCCATCCAGCCACTGTTCCCTCTAAGCTGTGCACGTGTGCGCGCACACACCTCGCCGAGCGAGCGCACATACTTTACAACAGAGTGCACAAAAATTACGGTTCTGATTCTGATAGAAAACAACACAGACGTCTTAAAATTTAAAAGTTGTGATTGTAATTGCTAGAAATTTTCCGCTTCATTTAGTAATTGTCTATTTTCATTTAATTTGATTAAAATCAATGTGGTGTACATACTGTATTCTGACGTGTAGTCAAATTAGTGTCATTATGTGGCGCACAAAAATTTAATCTTACTTCAAAAGCTGCACAACTGATATTTTATGCGCACACAGCCTACAGAAAATTAGAGGGAATATTGCATCCAGCCCCATTGCTTTGTCTACTTTTAGTTTATGAGTAGCTAGTTCCTCACAAACACAGTCTTCTGAAAATTGTTCAAGATCCTTCACTTCTGCTTCTATTGTGGGTATTTTCTGAGGTACTGCTCCTGGTCCTTCATCTGTGAACACACAGAACAAAAATATTTGTTAAGCAATTCCACTTTACCCTCATCAGCTATACAAATTCCTCCCCTTCCCTCTTGAGTCTGACAATACCACTTTTACACTTCTTCCTCTTGCTAACATGCTGAATCAAGAGAGGAGCAGGGCAACAGGAAGAAGGCAGGCAGCAGGTAGAGTAGCTATAGCAGCAAGACTGATATGAACAGTCCAAGGCAAAGAAGAACAAAAACTCATAAACACATTAAACTTCAGAAAAATCTTTTTGCCATTTAACTTTATATGAACGATACAAAAATTCACTAAGCCAATGCACAACCTTCCCAGACAACCCAATTTCACTTAGGGGTATGTTTACTAAACCGCGTTAGTGCAATTCGCGTTAGGAGCCGCGGTAGTGACAAAAACCCCAAATAAGGACATGGGCGGGATATCGTAACCACTAACGCGCGTTCCAAAAACTAACGAGCGTTACAGGGCGCCATGGCGCGTCACCACGCGTTAAGCATAAGAAGGCGCCCAGACATACATCACCGATACAGAGCTGTAGCACAATGGTTACTGCACTGACTGCTGATACAGGCATAATGGGTTCGAGTTCCCAGGGTGCCAGATGCATAAGGCTGGCTGACGCAGCATCCTGTACATTATATAGTGAGTGAGGGGGCATGTATATGTATTTTTTTGTAGGGTTGCCAGCAAACACCCCCACACAGTGACGTACCCGAAGGTGCCGTAGAAGGCACCCCATAACGCACACCAAAGGCTACATTATAAAGTGGACTGTCCGCTGAGGCACATCAAAATGTCCCCCATAGAACATCCTATAAGGGAACGTAAAGGGCGGCAGATAAGGTGCCACATGGGGCGCCCTATGAGGCTCTGTAAGGTTATATTACTCTGAGGGGCTGTCGCTGGTAGCAGTCATGTGTATAAAAAATATACAACGCTGCAGACAGCCCTATAAAAGGAGTCCACTGTGGGTCTGAACCCATGACCACTGGCCCCACAGGCAATGAAGGAACCACTGGGCTGCAGCCCCATAGCTGCTAACAACCCCCTGGCTGGCTACTGAATGGCAGCAGGACACCACCCTAACTGCCTGCTGTGTTGGCTAGGATCTGTACCAATGCAAGCATACCCATGGTGCACTGCACATGCAGACCAGCAGTCCAGAGATGAACACAAGAAGGGGTACGTACCCACATAGCCCCCTGGCATGGTAGGGCGAAATGACTGTGTGCGTCACTGTCACATAGTAGCAACAGACAGTATCCCAATAGGGTGCCCCATAAGAAGCTAGAAAAGGTGTCTTCTAAGGCAGCCTGATCCGTAGCACAATGGGTAAGACACTGTCAGGTGGTGCAAGGTTTGTGAGTTCAATTCCCCCTGTGTGCCCAAGGACCAAAGCTGCCTGCAACAGTACCTTCCACAAACAGTAGTTAATTATATGTATAACTAGTCACCACTCTGTTTAAACCATAGATAACCCCATATTTTTGTCGGACACAAACAACCTGAGAGGTGGGAAAAAATGCCCACCTCCCCTCATTGGGAGTGGCCTTTTAATCAAGAGAGCCTCAGCCCCCAAAAGTAGAAAACAGTGTGAATCTGCAGCCAGAACCGGGTGTGTGAAACGTACAAAGTCAAGTATATACACACATCATTTAATAAAGGAAAGACAATGTCAAACTGTGCTTGAAACAAGGCAGGGAACAACCCAATTGTCCTGCCATTGTACGCTAGCAGCAAACGCCACCACGACATGCATTGTTTGGCCCAACTATGGGCCCTGTACCAAGTGAATGTGTCCCTGCCAGGCGGGCGTATCTGTGGATGAGTGTGTGTCATGACCCCCACACTAAATCAGTGGTGTCATAGGTAGTTTGTTTTGTACGTCCAACAAGTTCTGCTGGCAAACACCCACTCACAGGGATATAACCCGAAGGTGTCATATAGGGCACCCTAAAAGCCACACCAGAGGGCAAAGGTTGATGTGCACTGTCTGCCAGAGCACCCTATAGGGCAGTGATGGCTAACCTTTTTGAGCCCGAGTGCCCAAACTGCCGCACAAAACCAAAGAATTTCCTCAAAGTGCCAGCACGTCATTTGCATAAGTGGTCTTATTTGCATAAATATTTGCATAATGTTACCATACACTAACTTTTAGTAAACATGTCTCTTAATGAGTGTATGGATAAAGAAAGACTAAAAGATTTCTACATTACTATAATCCAGTGCCAACCGCCAGGCACATTAGGAACTACTACAAACGCTGCCCATTTAGAACCCATAGCAAACCCGCCGTATCCTGACAGCATTACCAGGACTCACAAAGCACCATACCCTACCTATCAAAAGGCAACACTGCAAATATTAAACCAATACATTTCAGTGAATACTGGCAACGTCAAATAGGAATTTCCTCTTGTACCAAACAAAGCGCAGATGTTAATGATGCACATTTCCCAGAGCTGACATATTCCAGTTAATAAATTCAAAATAAAGAGATATCTTTCTACCTTTTGTGCATTTTTTTTCAGTTGCAATTGGTCCAGCCATTTTCTTCTGGTTTCTTCATGTTTTCTGCTAACTCTCCATCGTCTGCTGTCCATTTGTCCTTTCTTCTCTCTTCTAGTTTTTTTTTCCATTCTCTCTCTCTCTACATCTGCTTTAACATACTAATCTTTCTCCTTTTGCTCTTTCCTCATTCCTATTTCATCCACACAAATTTTACCCCTCCATCCTCAATCCCCAATTACTCTCCCAATACCTGGCCAATTGTAGATTTTTCATCCCTCCTACACAAAATATTTTTCCCCTCTCCATTTTACTCTCCCAGCCCCATCCCATTCTAATCCTCCCCCAACATCAGCTCCCTTCTAGTTCCAGTCTCACCCAGCATCCATTCCCTTCTTCAAGCCCCCCACTTCCCCTCAGCCCATTTCCATTCCAAGCCCCGGCCCCAACAGCTATTTGCAGTTCAAGCCCCCCACGTCCCCTCAACCCATTTCCATTCCCGGCCCCATCCCCAACAGCTATTTGCAGGTCAAGCCCCCTTCCACTCAGCCCATTTCCAGTCCTAGCAACCCCCCAACCCATTACCAGTCCTAGCCCCCCATAGCCCACTCCCAGTCCTGATCCCACCCGCCCCTTTCCAGTCCTAACCGCCCCAGCAGCCCACTCCCAGTCCTAATCCCCCATCACTCAATTTTTAGTTTAAGCCCCCCATCTCATATCACCACTACTAACCACCCACTGCTCCCATCACCAATCCTACCCACCCCCTCCCATCGCCCCTAACCACTCATTACCCCCACAGCCAGCCCAGTGCCCATCACCACTCCTAACCCCCCCCCAGCCAGCCCAGTGTCCATCACCACTCCTAACCCCCCCAGCCCAGTGCCCATCACCACTCCTAACCCCCCCACCCCATCACTACTCCTAACACCCCCCAGCCCAGCCCAGCCCATCACTACTCCTAACCCCCCCCAGCCCATCCCATCCAATCACCACTCCTAACCCCCCCAGCGCCCATCACCACTCCTACCCCCCCCAGCCCAGCGCCCATCACCACTCCTAACCCCCCCAGCCAGCCCAGTGCCCATCACCACTCCTAACCCCCCCACCCCCGCCCATCACTACTCCTAACACCCCCCAGCCCAGCCCAGCCCAGCCCAGCCCATCACCACTCCTAACCCCCCCAGCCCAGCCCAGCCCAGCCAATCACCACTCCTAACCCCCCCAGCCCAGCCCATCACCACTCCTAACCCCCCCGCCCAGCCCAGCCCATCACCACTCCTAACCCCCCCGCCCAGCCCATCACCACTCCTAACCCCCCCTCCAGCCCATCACCACTCCTAACCCCCCCAGCCCAGCCCAGCCCATCACCACTCCTAACCCCCCCCAGCCCAGCCCAGCCCAGCCCATCACCACTCCTAACCCCCACCCCCCACAGCCCAGGGAAAATTAAAAAAAACAACAACCCTGTCTGCTGCCGTTGTCGGGGCCGCCGCGGCAGAATCGAGCGTGCCGCGGGGCCCCCCTGTACCCGGCAGATCCTGCCCTCCCCGTAGCAGCTCTCTCTTTGGAGCTGCAGTCAGACGCGCCGGCTTGCAGAGCGCGAGGGAAGAGTTCCCTCGCTGCTCTGTTAAGCCCGCGGGGGCTGATGGGAAGTTCCCATCAGCCCCCGCGGGCTTAACAGAGTCGCGAAAGGGAAACTCTCCCCTTCGCGCTCTGCAAGCCGGCGCGTCTGACTGCAGCTCCAAAGAGAGAGCTGCTACGGGGAGGGCAGGATCTGCCGGGTACAGGGGGGCCCCGCGGCACGCTCGATTCTGCCGCGGCGGCCCCGACAACGGCAGCAGACAGGGTTGTTTGTTTTTTTTTCGATTGCGGACCTTCCCGCGTGCCAGCTGCAAGGCCTTCGCGTGCCACAGCTGGCACGCGTGCCATAGGTTCGCCATCGCTGCTATAGGGCGTGTTACAAAGCGCCCCATAGGGCATGTTATAGGGTCCCTGATGAGTCACTGTGAGGAGTGCAGTGTGAGGGTGTTGCTGCTGTCAGCACCAATGTAAAGCAAGATAACAAAATGCCCCTCCAAGGGGCGCCAAATGATTCACTGTGTGCTGAAACCCATGACCTAGGGGCCCCCCCAGGCTTGGAAGTAACTATCTGCTCATATTGCTAGGGCAAATAACACAGTCCCAATAATGAGGTGGCCAGCTACTGGAGCAGAACTGTGAAATGACCAAAACACCCACACCAGAACCACAGAAGTTGCTTGACAAGGAAACAAAGCAAGGTCTCAGCAAACAAGGGCATATGGCAAACACAAGCAAGACCAAGGCCATGATCATTACCAAATATACAAGGCCCAATAACATCACAGACCCCTTTCCAAAACTGAATGTCACTGGCAAAAGCAAAAGCAAAACCAAACATACTATGGATAGTGTGCGCAAGAAAATGCAGATGTCCGTAACACCAGAACCACAACCCCCTGACTGTGCACCGAGGGGCACCATGTCACCACCCAAAGTGCCTGCTGGGGTGCTAAGGATATGGGTGTATGCAACAGTACCCATGGTGCACTGCACATGCACAGCAGCAGTCCCGAGATGACCATAGGAGGGGGTAGGCACCCCCACAGCGCCTGGCCCGGAAGGGAGAAATGAATATGTGCGCCACTGCCATAGAGCAGCAAAAGACAGTAGCCCAACAGTGTGCCCAAGAAGAAGCCTGAAAAGGTGTACCAGTACGGTGTCAGGACAGGTGTCCAAAGCTAAGTGCAATATGAGGTACATAGGGATAGGAGAGTGCTGATGGAATCGTGGCCCATAGAACCATATGGCACGGTGCTCCAGAAATGGTATGTTTGCCAAGGTCAGTGTGCCCTAGGGGCTGCAAGGTGTGTCTGGAGGGCCTGCAGGACCTGCGTGGAACCGAGACAGATGTAGTACAAACACCACCTAGAACCCACAGTAAAGACAATGAACAGGCGACAGATGGAGGGCGAGTAGGGAGTTACCGGACCCTCATCCCTGACGGCATCACACGTGTCTGGCAGCAGCACGGACAAACATGGTGGTGGCAACAGCACCACAGCAAAGGGTGTTGGCACCCTGGAGTACCAGAAAAACAGTGTGTGGCAGGTGAGGAGAATATGTGTCCCCCAGTGGAGGGTGAGGTGGCCAGAGGAGTGAGTCTAAAACGCAGAACAGGCACGGGACCGCCAAGCAAAAAGAGATGCAATGCAGACAAGGGTAGCAGGGTAGGATACGGGGCGACAGTCCACAGCAACATACAGGACATCTCACACCACAATGATGCAGATAGATGGACCAAAGGATGGACAGCAAATGTGATTAGGATAATATGAGCGGCCAGGACGTAGAAGCCAAGAGATGAGTGTTACAGCGACCACAGGTACCAGTGCAGGAAAGGCATAAAAACAGGGGAACAGAGAGAGTGCAAAGCTATGACCACTAGGATGGAAAGCACTGCAGAAAAAAAATGACCACAACAACACCCTGAGGCACACAGAAATGGATGCAGACAGGATCACAGCATGTCAACATCCAAAACCACAGCTGTGTGTCAGGCGATGGAACCACAGAGCGTAACCAAGATGCAGTACACATGTGGAGGAGGGGTCCACAGCCAACAACACAGTCCACAGGTGGGATGGAAGGCACATATGAACAGGTCCACACACACACCAGGAAATATAATGCAGTGTAAACAACATGCAACTGATCAGGGGAGTGACACATGAGGGGTGGAAGGGGTTAGGCCAATGGAGAGCCATGTGGATGGGCTGTGGAAAGGGCAATGGACTGAAAGAGGAGCATGTTAATGACCAACAAGATCAGGGATCAGGGCCAGGCCAACCAACATCAGCAGCACCAATACACAGGTAGCCCAGCACATGCACCACCCCAGGAGGAGAACTACAATTAGTCCAGACAATGTGGCACAGGGGCAGCAAACATGCCACACGGACATGAACAGCTCAACCATGGATGGGTGGGCGGAGATGTGATGGGGCTGCACACATCATATGGCCAAGTAAGCAGCAAACAAGGAAGGAAAAGACAGCTGCCAGGTGTCACCCAAAATGTCAAGCACACGAATGGCAATGAAATGGGGTGACCAATCCCACAAATATCCAAAACAACGAAGGTGCAAACATTTGTCCCCAACAGGCAATCACCAGGCCCAAGCAGACATCGTATCCTGCATTCCGGTGCACCATATGACCTGAAGAATGACATGGGGCCTGTGTGGCAGCCAACGTCGCAAGGACACACCCAACCCATATTGCGACGCTACCCACCTGTTTCTGCCCGTGGAGCCTACACACCCTGACCACCCCCCGCTGGTGCCACCCAAAATCCAAAGGCCTAACTCAGCAGGCTTTGCAAACAGACAGTAATATGTGAGGTGGAGGGTCGCACCATGACATGTCCGCACAGTGTATGCACTCACTGTATGCACAGCAGACACCATCCCCAGCAGCCAAAAGATCCTGGTGAAAGCATGCAGAGTGACAAGGCAACATGCCATGCCAACAGTGACAGTTCAAAAACCACCAACCCATGTACAGCTCACCACCCCCCTACTGCAAAAAACGAAACACCCAGACAGGTCATGGCAGCAACGGCAGGCAAGTCACTGCAGTAACAGTAACAATAGGCCAGCAATGAGTCAGAAAAAAAGGCCTGTGTCCAAAGTGCAGAGGACCATCTCCCTGTGCCAGCAACATCCAGGAACACGCTCACATGGGTGCTGTGGCCAAGCACATATGGATGACGGGTTCACCAGATGCAGTGGAGCACATGTGTCATCATTGTTGTCAGTGTCCTGTGTGAAAAGATGCAAATATCAGGTAAGGGAATGGCACACCCACCCACGACCCCTGGAGGACAGAAAGGAGTCACACACATAAAAAGAGCAACACCCAGAATGCATAGATAGCACCACATGACATGGCTACAACACTGAGCACAGTGCACATGGACCACTGCAGGAGATGTCCCTGAAGACCAGGACACCATCCCAATATGTTCATGTAAATGCACATGACACGCAGACACCCTAGGGGTCCAGAGCATGTGCAGCAGTGGTGGCACACAGAGATAACAACGAAGGACATCTTGATAGCAATAGGCCAAATGCAGCATCAGCACGTGGTGTATTTCCCAGAGGATGGAAGGTGAGGCCTACCTGAAAGGTAGACCAGTGGCCTGACTGGGAATGTCCGTGTCAGGCAAGAGCACAAACAGCCCCAGTAGCGGTTGCGGACACCAATGGACAGCGGACATCGCCACGTCTGCATGGGTAGCTGTGAGTCGAACATGTCCACGGTGCATTGTGTTTTGCGGAAACACAATGTTGTTGTACATTGGACCACCAGCAAAACTGTGACACATCTGAGAAAAATATATGACACATGTGCACAATGTACATTAGCCCACAAGCAGAAGGTAACAGAGGGATGAGGGAACATAACTGGAGAGGTGGCCAGTCACAGCCCTACAACACAGATAGGCAGGGTAGCGCAGAATGACCGGTCATGTAGACAGGTCCAGCAGAAACAGTAACATACACTGTGTGACAAGGTACGCATGCCAGAAGGTTCAGATGGCAGGACCCCCAACACTCAATGACAAGTGGAGACACACATCACAGTACATGCATGAGTGGCACAAAGCTTGCAAATGACTCAATGGCAGTGACTGTTCAACATACCCTCCAACAATACAATGCCCTGTGCCCGTGTACACACACAGCCTGACAATATGTGTGTAAGATACACCATGAAGACCCCCAAGATGTGAACAGGTGATGGCCACAGGTGTGACAGATGGAAGCTAAGGGTGATGGAGCAGTGGGCCAAAGACATGTGCATCACCATAGGAGCAGTGGAGAGAAAACAACATATATGTGTCTAACTGTGACGACAGCAATGCAATCCGCACTATCTGCCAACTCACCCAAGTCAACCGGAATGGTGCATATATGAACACACACTCCCCACATGCAGCACAGCATCGGGCAGCATAGTCAGCCAATCCCTGTGGGCCCGGAACACAGAAGCTCATCCTGTGGAGCCAAGAACATAACAGAGATATGGAGACATGAGATGGCAGTGCTGCACAATCCAGACACCAGCTCACACATGGCTAACCCAGAGACACGTCCCCAGCACACCCATAACTTACAGGAAAAGAGCTCCTCAATCAGATGTTGCCTAGCTGCCATCCCCGCACGTGTGTCACCATGGGCAGGTGCAGGAGGGCACACAGGATCCACCCCGAGATCCTCATTAATATTGACTGGAACATTGTGCCTGAGAGCAATGTTGTGGAGGATGCAACAGGCTATGATGATCCTTGCCACAGTCAGGGGTCCATACTGTAAGGCCCCGCCAGTCCTATCCAGACACTTGAAGTGACTTTTGAGAACGCCAAAGGTGCGCTCAATCACTGAGCGACTGGAGGCATGGGCCTCATTGTACCGTATCTTTGCACCTGGCCGAGGGAGATGCACAGGGTTAAGCAGCCAGGGGCGACACCCATATCCTGCATCACCTGCAGAAAACAATGGTGCAAAGTTACATGCGTGATGAGGCACCAATGGAATGACAGACGTAGCAATAAAGAACTGGACAGCCGAGAGGCCGTGCACACAGATATGAGGCAAAAGCAGTGCACACAGTGGTAGTGCATCAGAGGCTGTCGAGGCCAGAGGCAAATGACCATGAAATGCCGATAGGGGCAGTGCACACTCATGTTACTGTGTCACAGGACATGTGCAAAAACTGTGCCGAGAGAGCAGTGGTGGGAGCTGTGAGCTAAGATGTCCAACAGTGGCAAAACACACCCGGGGGTGCAGGGATGCACAGGTGTGCAAGTAGGTGGCTGGCCTGATCGGGCGCACACACAGCATAGGCCACTGGGATACACTCCGGGGGGGGGGGAGGCAACAGGTGGGGGTGGCAGTGGACACCGAAGAAGGTGCCCAGGCATGCAGCAGACATGTGTCATAGCTGAAGCGCCCACAGCACATCTCACGTGTAGTCCCCAGCATGGCTAGAGAGAGAAGGTCGCACATACAGAATGACCACCACGAGGATGTGTCTGTGTCCCCATCCCCCCCAACAGGATGGCACACGTACAGCCATGCAACATATGGGCTGGCCAAGTGACTGACCCCACTGGTAGACATATGTACAACTGCCAGTGCAGTATGCCCGTGCCCAGATGTGGAGGCCATTGGCAAGCTGCAGGTGTTGCTCACAGGCATGGAGGGGACACATCATATGCAGCACGGGTGCCCCTGGACACAGTAACGCAGAAAAAAAAGGGCAAGGGCACGGAACAGGTGACACCACATGGCCGCTGGGACACACATGTGAGAGCAACCACACACATGGTAGACAGAGAGATGGCTGGCATAGCACATATGTCTGTGACCAAAACACCAGTGACAGGGCATGATGTAGTGTGCCACACCCAATAGTCTACACCCAGAAATAACACCGCAATGTCAGGCATGCAGTGGACAATGGTGACAATGGTGTCTATACAACCACCTACAGTAGGTGCTTGTCATACACGGTGAATACCCACCCAGCAGGACGTAGTCCTCATATTGGCCAGCCTCAAACTGGCCGAACACTGCCGAGTTCTGCAGGATATAGGAGTCATGGGCAGACCCTGGAAACCACGGGACCACATTCAGGATACGCATACTTGCATCACAAACAACCTGCACATTGAGGGAATGGAAGTGTTTGCGGTTGCGGTACACAACCTCCCTGTCGCGTGGCGAGACAAGGGCAACATGTGTGCAATCTATAGCACCCATCATGTGTGGTATCCCAGCAATCCTATGGAATGCCTGTGCCAGGGCCGCCCAATGTTGCCTCTCGTTGGGAATTGCAATGTAATTCCCAACCCGGCTGACCATGGCACGCAGTACCTGGTGGAGACAGCGGGAGAAGGTTGGCCTACTCATCCCACCCACTGCTGCCACCGAGGATTGGAAACAGCCAGAGGCAAAGAAATGTAGGGCAGCCAGGAGCTTGGTCATACCCGGTATAGCATATGACCGGGCAGTCAGGGGCTCAAGGTCAGGTCTGAGTTCCTGATAGAGCTCCCTAATGGCCCCTGTGTCCAGCCGGTAGAGGGAGATTACCTGGCCCTCTCTCAGGTCCTGGAGCAAGGCCCTGGGCCTGTAGAGGTGTTGCAGGCGGGGTTGTGCCTCAGCATGCCTACGGCGCCGTTGGTCACCCACACCCGCCTGTGCAGCCCCCACAGCTGCAGGCCTGAGTTGCAGTGGCATTGCACCCATGCCCAGGGCTGCAGCCCCAGGAAAAGCATCCCCCTCCTCCGGAAAAAGCAGCCCAGCCAGTTCGACCAATGCAACCACTGCACCACCTGCATGCGCAGTCTGAGCCAATTATAGACACAGGTTGGAGGATAGCTGGGTTAGAAATAGGAGTCGGGGAGGGGATGGACATCACATGATCGGTACACACCTGGTGGAATAGAAAGATCCAGATTACAACATACATAAAACATACCTGTTTGCAACGGCACCGCGCGCTGGATCGTGCGTTCCCATAAAGCACCCGCAGTCAATCATCTACGTTGGACAATCATCTACGTGGGTCCCTGAGATGTAGCAGGGTGTAAAGAAACTGTGTATCACACTAGAAACCACACCCAGATGCCACTGTAGGAGTGACATACAACGAACATGCCCACGAGCAGGGAACACAAGACGCGTTGTAACGCGCGTACCAAAGCGTGCAATGTCTGAATGATGTAACGTACGTGTCACGTATTGCTGCAGCGTCCAGCGCTACTGCTAAGGTGCAGACAAAGATTACAATATATCAAACGTTGGAATATGTGGGCCAGCAGTACTGACTACAAAACTGTTGTGAAGGCACGTGTAGGATGGATCCCTGAAATGGCGCCTGCTGCCTACACGAACACATATGATGTCACTTCCTGCGCGACTCACGCGTCGCTATGCGCGTCGCTACGTGTGTGGCTGTGCGCGTAGCCAACGCCCCCCAACCCACACCCAAGCAAAACCTATATGTATGATGGGCTCTGTATGGCACACTCCCGAGCACAGCCATATGCGACAGCATGGAGCGCAGATATGGAGAGGAACAGGAACATGCAGTGGACCAGCCCACCCACCCACCAGCACAAGACACATGTGGCGAGGATGAGGTGCCAGGGCCATCTGGGGTTAATCAGACACCAAGTGCACAGGCAGGTGGAGCTGGGAGACCAAGGCAGCCCAGGGTCCCGGTCCCTGCAGAGATACGGCGGAGAGCCGTACACTTCAGCCAGGAGGAGAATGATCTCCTCCTGGCAAACATCCTGGAAAGGTATGACCTGTTGTTCAGACACCAGAGCTCCACCATTACAATAGCCACTCACACCAGGGCATGGGCCGAGGTCCAGGCAGCAGTGGCAGCAGCAGGGGGACCCCATCGGGACATTGAGAGTCTGAGAAAACGCTATTGCGATATAAAGAGGAACATACGGACTGAGCTTGTAAGGGAGAAATGTGGGGCCCAAGGCACTGGAGGGGGCCCAGCTCAATTGGCAAACCTGTCTAACCTTGAACGTCGCCTTGCCGAGAGACTTGGCCCAATATATGTGCATGGCCTTCCCGCTGCATTGGACACAGCACACCCACAAGCAGGTAAGGGGGGAGTGCGGTCCAACTGTGGGAGATAGCACAGTCACATGGTTTGCGCCACAACAGCAGGGGGGGGGGGCAGTACGTGGCTGGTTGGGAGTTGGGGGGCAACTGAGACACAGAGGCAGCATCCATGCACGGGCCACGGTGGGGGGCCTGTCTATGGGTGGCAGTGGGCGGCAAAAGTATGTGACTGGGTGCCTGTGCAGGGGTGGCAGGCCCACAGTGGCAGCAGAAGGTGCCGACATGTTGCATGGCTCACGGTGCAGGGCTGGCAGGGGCAGTAGGGCCACACGGGTAGGGAGATGGCCAACCGGAAGGCACACTGCACCTGCTTAGGACATGCTGGGTGGTGGCAGGATGAGGGTGGTGATGGCCATGCATGGGGTGTGCAGCAGCACCCAGGGGTGTGGGGGGCACTGGAAAGCAGGGCACAGGGGCTACTTGCATGGGGAGTGCACAAACGTAGTGGGCTGCCACTGGAGCCATGGACCAGACACACACGGATCACCAACCCACAGATGCCTGGGGGGGGGATGTGACGGGGTGGGGAGGCAGCCAGACCCCCATCTGACCTATGTAACCCTGTGGCACCCAGGTGACGTCAGCGCCATCGAGGCACAGGAGGAGGCACAGGACGAGTCAGCCGCAGGACCATCCAGCCTAGTGGACACTGTGTCGGAGGTGGCCCATGTGGGAGTGGAGGGGCAGGCCGCACCCCTGGGGGATGGGGACATGCAGGTCCCACAATCTGCAGACAGGGATACCACACCCACCACTGCAGGCACAGGGGACGTGCCTGCGGATGAGGCAGAGCGATCCCGGAACGAGGCACTGGCTGCTGTGGCAAATGTCATTGGGGAGATGCAGGCGCACTCTGCAGCAGCCCATAGAGATGCAGAGGGTGAGTGTCCTAATGTGCTATGGTTGATATGCCTCTGTACAGGTGTTGGTTTCCCCCTGTCTCACATTGCACTATGGCCTCTCCCCACAGGTATACGGCATGTACTGCGGTCGGTGGCCCGGGCACAGCGGCGACAACTGCGGATGGCACGCCGCCTACAGCGGACCATGTCTGGGGTCCTTGCTGGTGTGGACCGCATGGCCACGGCAGCTGAACGTGTGGCTGACACCCTGGAGCGGATTGCATCAGGCGCAGCAGCAGTCACCATCCATCTGCAGCCAACGCCAACACCACCACGAACACCTGCAGCAGCAGCAGCAGCAGCAGCAGCAGCAGCACCGGCAGCAGGGGTGCGAGAAACACCAAGGGTTGGGCGGGGCCACCCAAGGCGTGGCAGAGGGAGGGGAAAATAAAGGGCTACACATGTGGCCAGTGAGAGAGACCTGTGTTCATTGTCTCATTTGGGGTCCGACACTCTCACAACCCCACCCCACCCCCTGGCCCATGACCAGGGCATGACACAGTGCCACTGATGTAACCAGCCATTGCCCCCCCCCAGCCATGTCCACCATGGGTACGCAGCCAATCACATAACCTGCAATGCTGGCCCACCACTCCCATGCCGTGGTGGCTTGCATTGTGTCATGGGGTGCACAGACCCCGTGGACCACTACCCTGTTGAGCCCTCACCCCCCATTAGTCTCTGTGTTGGTATAGGTGCACTGTATGTCCTGCATGGGGAGCCACATTGGCCGCTCCCATCACGCTAAACCCAAACAGTATGTGCACTGCATATGTCACGTACTCCGGTTCACAGGCTCCCACAGCCATCCACCTTGGCGTCTCCCGTGACACATGTCCACTGTGTTCCCCTGAGCACACCCTTGCAGCTTCCCACACCTTAGGGTGACCCCCCCGGTACAGCCTACCCATCACCCTGTGTACCAGTGGCCGCAATATACACCTACACTCCCATGCCCCCCAGCAAGCACATCCCAATACCACATTTGGCTCCATAAGCTACATCCATTAACTGTCACCTGTCACACCATCCACACTGCGCTCCACCCCATCCACAGCCACGGTGCACTGTGCCACTCCACAGGGCATTATCCCGCTAAGCCCCCGTCCCCACCCTCTGCTGTGCCCACCCCCAGACCCCCACACCCCTGTGGGTGCCACCACCGATGGGCCAATGCACTCCACTGACAGTATGCTCCTGCACCCCCTAGGGCCAGCCATCACACCCGTCACACCATGCACCAAGGTGGTCACGCGTCTCCCAGCAGATCATTGGGCAACCCTGTCCCATACCCCTATCCCACCCTGCATGCTGGTATACATGCCTGCCATCTAGCCAACCTTTGCCGGAGCCTACACGGTCACAGCTGGCAACACCGCTCACTCCCCCCCCCTCAGGCACCAGCTTCACCACCTCCTGAGGTGCACCCTCTGTGTTCTCACCCTAACCCCACCCCTACGCATTCACCTCATCCGTCCTACCTTTGCCTCCACAGCCTAACACTATGGGGTTATGCTGGATAGGCTACACAGGCTGTCCACTCTCCCCCGCCATATGTCCCATTGTCCCCCTGTGCTGCGCGCCCCGCACCTTTGTACACATCTACTGTCGCACGTCACTCATGCACGCCACTCTCCCCCCTGCTCGTTGCCCCACCCTCCCAGCAACGTAGCTGTGACATGTCTGTGGAGGTGCTCTCACCGCAGCCCTTACCTGGTCCATGTCCTCCCTCGCCTCTCAGAGTGAACACTGACACACCCATCACTCGCACAGCACTGTCACCTAGCAATGAGGGACATCTGACCACCAGGTTCATATATTAAACGTAGAACATTTATAACATATGCCCCCCTCTGAACTGGGACACACATAGGAACATCCAACATTGTTACATAGTATATGATGGCAGATAAAGACCAGCATGGTCCAACTAGGCCTCCTAGCCACACAGCATTGGGCACTCCCATCCCTGTGGACGTGGTGATGGAGAGGCAATGGCACGGTCCATCACAGGGCAGGTGTGCCATGTGTGTCCCCACACTACACACCCTGGGGACCCCTGTCGAATGGTGGCTGACCGGGTGCGGCACCGACAAGGCGCTCATCGAGCTCACGCAGACGGTCAGCCACCATGGACAGGGTCGCCAGCACCTGCTCCTGGATTAGGGCGAACTGCCTCTGGGCGTGTGCCTGGGCACGCACAGCCGCAGCCAGGTGCAGACCGCACATGCAGCCGCACAGACACACATCTCCCCGTGTCTGTGTGGCTGCATGCACGGCTGACCTGTCTGCGGCAATGTGTGGCAGACACACGTCCAAAGGGCGTGCTTCGCCATGATCCTGGGGCAGGTGGCTGGTGCCCCCGTTGCCCTGTGATAGGAGCGTGCCATTGGGGACCTGTCCCCCCCCACGCTGTACAGCCCCTCCCCCCCTGCCTCCACCACCCTCTCCACAACCCCTTCCCCCTCCTCCCCCTCCTCCCCCTCCCTTCCCCTGTCCCCCACATCCCCCCCTCATTTCCCCGGTCCCCCAACTCCGCCGCATCACTCTCCCTGTTATCCGCCTCCTCCCCATCCCCTCCCATATGCCCCTCATCCTCCTCGTCCCCCTTCTCTCCCTCGTTGGGGCGTGGGGATGCACCCACGTGCCCTCCATCGCCATCTTCGGGTGACTCTTCTATCTCGCCGCCCTGCAGGCCCACGTCGTCATTGGCCTCCTACCGGGCCACAGCAACATCCGGGTCCTCCGGCCTCGCTGGCTCCACGGCAGCACGTGCATCAGCTGTGGGAGAGGTAACACATATCATCCCCTGGGTACACATCATATTCCGCAGTCACAGTGGTCCTGTGGTTCCACCACTCAGTGTCCTACAGGGCCATGTCACAGTACTCACCATTCTGCTGCGCCATCCGTTCGCGCTGCACCCTGGCCACAAATCTCGGGTAGCGTGCCCTGAGCTCCCTCGCCTTTTTACGCAGGTCCTCCACCTGTAGGGGTGACACCAAACATTGACCTTAGCTACCGCAGAGACACATTGGGGTCCCCTGCCTCAGCAGCTAACTCTCTCTCTTCATACAACAAGAGCCTGCCCCTATTGGGTGACACACTCATGCCCCATGCTTTCCCAGGGGACAGCCCCATGTGTGGCCCACGCACACGACTCTCAGGTCTGGACACCATGTGCCTGGTGTGTGCACCCCAGCGGACATGACACAACACATCTCTGTGTGCCACCTATACACATCTGCCAGTGCCAATCAGCCACTGTTGGGGTGGGAGGGTGTCACCTGCAGTGCTCCCTGCAGCATCTCAGGGCTGTGGTTTGTGTTTTGTGATCACAAATAGGGCTTGTTTCCAGGGCACCAGGATGGTGCAGGGAACCCTCTCTTGGGGCCTGCAGCATCTTAGGGCTGTGGTTTGTGTTTTGTGATCACAAACAGGGCCTGTTTCCAGGGCACCAGGATGGTGCAGGGAACCCTCTCTTGGGGCCTGAAGCATCTTAGGGCTGTGGAATGTGTTTTGTGATCACAAACAGGGCCTGTTTCCAGGGCACCAGGATGGTGCAGGGAACCCTCTCTTGGGGCCTGCAGCATCTTAGGGCTGTGGATTGTGTTTTGTGATCACAAACAGGGCCTGTTTCCAGGGCACCAGAATGGTGCAGGGAACCCTCTCTTGGGGCCTGCAGCATCTTAGGGCTGTGGATTGTGTTTTGTGATCACACAAAGAACCAGCTGACATTGGACAGGGATGGGGAGGGGAGCCTTCTCTTGGGGCCTGCAGCATCTCAGGGCTGTGGATTGTGTTTTGTGATCACACAAAGAACCAGCTGACATTGGACAGGGATGGGGAGGGGAGCCTTCTCTTGGGGCCTGCAGCATCTCAGAGCTGTGGTTTGTGTTTTGTGATCACACAAAGAACCAGCTGACATTGGACAGGGATGGGGAGGGGAGCCTTCTCTTGGGGCCTGCAGCATCTCAGGGCTGTGGTTTGTGTTTTGTGATCACAAACAGGGCCTGTTTCCAGGGCACCAGGATGGTGCAGGGAACCCTCTCTTGGGGCCTGCAGCATCTTAGGGCTGTGGATTGTGTTTTGTGATCACAAACAGGGCCTGTTTCCAGGGCACCAGGATGGTGCAGGGAACCCTCTCTTGGGGCCTGCAGCATCTTAGGGCTGTGGATTGTGTTTTGTGATCACACAAAGAACCAGCTGACATTGGACAGGGATGGGGAGGGGAGCCTTCTCTTGGGGCCTGCAGCATCTCAGGGCTGTGGATTGTGTTTTGTGATCACACAAAGAACCAGCTGACATTGGACAGGGATGGGGAGGGGAGCCTTCTCTTGGGGCCTGCAGCATCTCAGGGCTGTGGTTTGTGTTTTGTGATCACAAACAGGGTCTGTTTCCAGGGCACCAGGATGGTGCAGGGAACCCTCTCTTGGGGCCTGCAGCTTCTTAGGGCTGTGGTTTGTGTTTTGTGATCACAAACAGGGCCTGTTTCCAGGGCACCAGGATGGTGCAGGTAACCCTCTCTTGGGGCCTGCAGCATCTTAGGGCTGTGGATTGTGTTTTGTGATCACACAAAGAACCAGCTGACATTGGACAGGGATGGGGAGGGGAGCCCTCATTTGGGGCCTGCAGCATCGGCGGATGTATTTTGGACTTGTGTTAGTTGACAGGGGCATGTTGCAGACCCCTCTTTGCCTCTTGGCCTGAGAGGTGGGACTGGGGTTTCCTGTGGATGGGGGACATCCCTGGCCTGCAAAGGCGCCCCATACCATACCAATGTGGTCTGTGGTGCACCCCTGCCATGGTTGCTGCCACCCCCTTGGGGCTGGGGGGTCTTTTTATCGGGTGTGTGGCAGACTTTGCTACCAGCCGGACGTGCCAGCACCTGCTATTCTCTGGCAATGCATAGTTTCTTTGTGCTTTGGTTACTGGGTGTTTTTTGTTGAGCCTCATAATTTGAGGTGCCTGTCCCCATGCACTTACCTCACATGGGTAGTCAGAGCCTCCTGTTGTATCTATGGGACAGGCGCTCCCAGGCCCTCCTGACCCTTCCTAGGTTCTGGATGAGCCCGGAAAGAGCCGCTGCTGGCGGAGGCAGAACAACTCTGTGAGGAGATATAGGTCTCCCTGGCTGAATGCTGGCTTCCTGGACATGGCTGCCATTTACTCCGACTGTGTCAGTGCTGCGTAGCCACATGCATTGCTGGGGGCATAGCCACGTGCGTTGCTGGGGGCGTAGCCACGTGCCGAGCTACATGAGCGTGTCACGGCGCTTGGATACGTGCGTTACTGCGGGCGTAACTACGTGCGTTGCTGCGGGCGTGAATACATGCGGTGTTTACGGCGTGTGCATGCGTTACTACGTGTGTTGGTTCTGTTCTGGGCACTGTACATTTACATATCCCTGAGGGAATATTGCACCTGGCATTGGTACTACTATCTCTGATTGTGTTGGACTATTACCTATGGAAGCCTGTGGGCATGATCTGCACGTTACAAACCCCGCTTCCTCATACCTCTGCTACATTTTGCAGCATCAGCATCATGTTTCATACCACCTTCTGCTGCACACACCTCACATCAGGGTCCATTCACATTCCTTTGGCCAGATATGTCCTCCAGGTGGAGATGTATCACACATTTGTAATGCCCCTTCTGTTTAAAGGGATTGTGGAGGGTGTGTGGTCAGAATGGCACAGACAGAGTCCCTGATTGTCTCTACGTCTGGGTGTTATGGGAGGCTATGGGGTGCTTGTGTGTATTTGACAGAGGTACCTCATTGCACCACACAGTCCATCTGCAGGGATTCACAGGGTTGGATTGGAGCAGTCACGCCCATGATGCACTGCACATGCAAATCAGCTGTGTTTAGATGGTCCTATGTTGTGGGTTCCCCCCCCCCCATCTCCTCAGGCTGATGGTGGTCCTGACAATGTGCAACCCCACAGCAGCTCGCCATAGTAGGGGGAACAGACCATGTGTGGCACTGCTACAGTGTATCCACAGACAGTCACCTTGTGCGGGTACTGTGACCACCCTGAGTTTGAGGTGGGGTGGCCAGCAACAGGTCCACGGCACCTTTGATGACTGACACACCCCAGGTACCTATCAGTGTGGTCTCTGTAGTTCCGTTAGATGCACTGTGGTTACATTGGTGACCTGCTGCATGTCTCGCTCATGTGCACCTGCAGTAATGCATATCTGGTGTTGGTGGCAACAGTATAGGCTAGGTGAGGTGAGGTGAGGTGAGGTGAGGTGAGGTGAGGTGAGGTGAGGTGGGGTGAGGTGGGGTGGGGCGGGGCGGGGCGGGGCGGGGCTTAGGTGACACCACACAACCCCCCCTCTGGGGCTCATGGTGCAGAACAGGTTCACCTCACTGCAGTGGTAGCTGTGGGGGGCCCCATAATCCCCAGTCCTGTTGGGGAACAGACCGAGCGCTACACATCCATTGGGCAATAGTTGACAGATAACAGGCTTGGGAATGCCCAGATGCCCCACAACATTTTCTGACACTCTCCAGCAGCACACCTCCAGCCGCTGCACACTGCGAGGTGTTCCAGTACGACACATATCAGCAGCTAGTCCAGGGTGCATGGTCCTGAATGGGATGCAGGCACCCAGAACAGGGGTGTCAGCATACATGCCAAGCAGATAGGTTAGTGATGGGGACCCATAGATATCACATGTGAGAACTGCCATAGCGCACTATGGGGGAACCTAGCCCTGCAGTGGTCACTGCTCATTCAGGGTGAGTGTGACCTCCCAGCTGGACATGCTATGGCCACCGTATTTGTGCAGATGGTGGCCAGACACTACAGTGTCTGTGCCATTGCCCTATGCCTTGTGCTGATGCAGCCAGGTCGGCCACCCTCTACGGCCTATTCCCAGTGTACCTTGCTCCTCATTATGCACATTGGCCAGCCTATACTGGCAACAGTGCTAGCACTGAGGGCTGTGGGGGGTGTTTGCCGACACAGCACACTTGATAGTGGGGCACACACTCCCCACACCTATGCCAGCATTGTGTAGCTCTGGGGGTGTTGGGCAGCCCTGCCCACAACAGTGGTCCGGGGCACAGTGCACAAATGGTTAGGGTACGCACAACTGTAGGTGTCACTGCACAGGTTGGTAAACACTGAAAGACAAGGAACCTGTAGCACACTCCACAGACATCAGAGAGGTTGCTATGCTGCAGCTCACTGGGGGAAAACCTGTACTTAGGCTATGAATTGCTATCTGCCAGTGGTCATAGCAACCTTTTGTAGGGTGTGTACCATATTCCGAGGTGTATGGTGGCATTACTATGGTATGCAGGTGCTAGTATTGGGAGATGCACGCAGAGCACAATGTCCTGACTCTCAAAGGTGGCTTTGGCTGTTGGGCCTGTGGATGCAGGTGTGGATGCCCCTGTTGGCTGCTGCTTTACGCCAGGGTTCCCCAACTCCAGTCCTGGTGTGCCATACACTGTTCAGGTTTTCATGCTGTCCCTCATGGCAGGGCATGGGATAAATTTGCAGACCATGGGTGTGGCGCATAGACATGCACCACAGGCATCTTGCTCAGAGGCAGTGGAGAGATGGAATGGGTGTTTGGCACTCCAGGGCTGCATTTGGGGGGCTCTGCTATAGGTATTGGGTAGGTTTATGGTGTCTGTGCTCTGTGGGGTGGGATATCGGTGTTATGGGCATGTTTCGCTCATCTGCAAATAAGGTTCAGTCTGTATTAGGACTTTGCAATGGTGGGTAAAATATGGGGTGTGGGTTGGCAGGATCCACAGCTGGGACTTGAACCTGTGACCTTCTGCTTTCGGATACAGTGCTTTTGTGCACTGTGCCACCATGTTCTCACATAGATGGTGCATTCCCTGGTGGTGTCTTGACATGTGCTGCCTGCGGCCCTCGGTATCCCCTTCTCCAGCATCTGTCCAGTTGCCATTCCAACATGCACGCCATGCTGTTGCGGGATATGTGCCCGCCATAGACACCCTGTCTGGTGGTTGACGACACCGTGAACAGCGTTGTTTCACTGTGGGCCCATTCCCCTTGTATGGGGACGGTGTTTAGTCCCTTCCACATTTTCTCTCTGTGCTATAAGGCTTACTCGGGGGGGGGGGGGCACATTGATACCACTGTTGCCCAACTTGGTTCTTGTTTTTATCCGTTTGTTTGGGTCATTCTCAGTGTTTCTGTGCTCTTATGTTCTCTGCACATGTTTCACACTTATCACTTTTTTTGGGTTTCCCTGCCTGTGCTATACATTGCTGACAGCTAAATGGTTTCTCTCCCCTTTAACGGCAGGTTTTCATTCACGTTGGAATTGTGCTGTGAATTTCAGCACGTTAGTGTGAGGGGAGCCTCTCCACGCCCACTCTCCGCCCATTGACCCCTTCTCTCCGCCCACTCTCCACCTTCTGCGCTGTTTTAACGCGCCGCGGGGCTTTACGATCGTTAACTACGGTTAACGCGCGTAGTATGACGTTGGCGGTCGTTGGCGCGTGATTACGCGTGTTATACTGCACTTACGATCGTTAACGTCGTACAATGCGCGTTATTCACGTTTACTGCACTTTAGTAAACATACCCCTTAATCTCAACAAGAGAAGCTCATGATCAGTTGAAAGCAGCTGAAAGATCTTACAGCTTCAATAAAGCAGTTTTTCCTTTATCCAATAAAACTCTAATATCAAATATTAGAGTTGCTAAAAGAGACTCTGTGCTAAAGCAGCCCCTAACGCCTGATTGAGTAGGATGTAGCATATCCAAATCTTCCAAATGCTTAACCAGTTGTCTAGAGACTATCAACCCCAAGAGCTTAGTCGGGACTAAAGAATTAGCAATTGGTCTATATGGGAATATCTGTATCAAATATTCTTCCCTCTAAAATAGAAGTCAACACAAATTTTCTTAATTTAACCAAAAAATTACTTTCTTGCAAGGTTTGATTAACAAACTAGGCAATCCATTTCAAATCTTCAAATGGGGGATTAGCCAGCAAAGCTGCAGAGCATGGATCTAATTGAGAGCACATTTTAAATATTTAGAAAGTAATTTTTTAGCTTCCTGTAAATCAAATTTCATTAACTTAGTGACTAAATTGAAGAAGGATTTCAAATTAGTCTGCTCCTCTCTAACAATCCCCAAATAATATGCCTTTTCTAGTAACCATAAAAGCCACTTTACAATTACCAACTGCTTTTTCCATTGGGTCTTAACAGAATAGCTCCAGAAATTCTCCATTCACGCTCTAGTTCTCGACACTGAGGTATGTTTACTAAACCGTCCTAATGTTACCGGCGCTTGCTGCAGCGGTAATGTGAGGAATGCCATATAAGGTAGTGAGCATTGCGGAGGCAAGACAGCAATGAATCTGTATCGCGCAATAGAGGGTGCCTTGGCTCGTTAATGCGCGTAAACCTTAAGTTCATGCCAGTGTGGTGTTAGAAGCTATACAGATGTAGCCCACTGGTTACTGCAATGACTGTGGAGGCAGAGGTCATGAGTTTGATCCTGCAGTTGTGTTAGTTAATAAGGCTGTCTGAAGCACTTCCTTTTAATTTAAACCTGTGATGCCAGCAAAAACACCCTCACAGTGCCGTAACCTAAGGTGCCTCATAAGGTGCCCTATAAGGCGCTCCATAGGGCACATTATAAAGTGCCCTGTCTGCCAAGGCACCTTATAATGTGCCCTATAGGGCGCCTTATGAGACACTTTAGGTTATGGCACTGTGAGGGTGTTTTTGCTGGCAGCACAGATTTAAATTAAAATGAAATGCCTCAAACAGCCCTATTAAATAGCACCACTGTGTGATCAAACCCATGACCTCTTCTTCTGTAGTCATTGCAGTAACCAGTAGGCTACACCTCTATAGCAGCCAACACAGTGCTGGCTGGCTACAGAAAGACTGCAGGTCACCGCACAACCTGTCTGCTGTGGTTAGCAGGATAGGGTAAACCCACCCATACCCATGATGCACTGCACATGCAGATCGGCAGTCTACATCTGATCACAAGATGGGGCATGTGCCTCTACAGCACCTCAGCCTGGTAGGGGGAACAGACAGTTTGTGTTACTGGCACAGAGTACCTACAGACCGTGACATTGTGCGGTTCTTGTGCTCACCCTGAGGGCAAGGTGGGGCGCCCAGCACCAGGTCCACAGCACCTGGCTTGGCTGAGATCGGCTATGCTGCAGGTCCCCATCAGTGCCAGTGTGTGATAGATAGTTCTTGTAGACACACCTAGGATGCACCTGTGTTCCTCTATATTTCCCAGTCACATCAAACCTTTGTGGACTATGATGTACCCAGAGTAGTGCATATTCTGTGTGGTTGCCATGGTCACCTGTTATAAGAGAAGGGTGGTGTTTGGACCCACATGCAGAGTATGCAGCAGCACCGCCCAACCCGTTCTCTCGGGGTGAGGGGGGAACAGGATCTCCCATCATCAGAACCAAACTCTACATCGCTGCAATGGAAGCAATAGCGGGGACCATCAACCCCACTCCTGCTGGGAAATGGGCACCCTCCAGGGCAGTCAATGCAGATCTGTCCATATTACATAGGGCACTGGCAGACAGGCAGTAGGCTAGGAAAAACCTCAGCTGCCCCCCACCACAATCTGACATTCACCAGCAGAGGGCACAGTGAGTCTTCACCCACTGCACCATGTTCCAGCCATACACATGGTAACTGCAGACAGTCTGCTAACTAGTACCTAGTGCCCGTTCCTGGAGGAAGTATGTGCACCCAAAAGTGGGACATAAGCACACTCACCAAGCAAATAAGTCAGTGATTGGGCCCCAGAAAAGACATCTCATAGATATCACTTAACAGAAACACTGTACAGCACTATGTGGGAACCTAGCCATGCCATGGTCACTGCTCAGTCAGGGTGAGAGTGACCTCCCAGAATGACATACTGTGGCCACCCTGTCCGTGCAGGTGGTGGTTGGGTACTACAATGTCCCAGCCATTGCCCTGTGCAGATGCATCCTGCTCAGACCGCCATGTCCGGGCCTTACCCACAATAGCTTGCTCCACATTATGCACATTGGCAGGCTAACACTGGCAACAGTGAAAGCATTGGGGGCTCAGTAAGGTGTAGGCAGCCACAAAACACTGGATATACATACACACACTCCCAAGCCTATTTCAGCATTGTGCAAACATAGAGGTGGTTGGCAGCCCTGGCCACCACACCAGTCCTGGGCACAGTGCAGGCATTGCTATGGTACGCAATACTGTTGGGGTCACTCCCCAACACACACTCCCATGCTTATTTCAGCATTGTGCAAACATAGAGGTGGTTGGCAGCTCTGGCCGCCACAACAGTCCTGGGCACAGTGCAGGCATTGCTAAGGTACTCAATACTGTTATGGTTACTCTCTGGACTGGTAAACACTGTCAGAAACAAACAGTGAAACACACTCCACATATATCAGAGAGGTTTCTATGATGTAGTTCTGTTAACAAATTGTGTTTCATTTAGGATTTGTTATCTGACATTAATCATAGCAACCTTTTGATATATATGGAACGTGTTTCCATGTTTATGACAGCATTGCTAAGGTATGCAGTTGCTAGTATTGGTAGCTGCTGCTCCACGCAGGGCCCAACAGCCTGACTCTCCATGAGGCTTTGGATAGCTGTGGGTGTGGCTGTTTGTGCCCCTGTTGGTCGCTGCTCTAGGGCAGAGGTTCTCAACTCCGGTCCTGGTGGGGCCAAACATGATTCTGGTTTTCAGGCTGTCCCTAATGAATATGCATGAGATGCATTTGCATACAATGTGGGGGGGGGGCACTGCATACAAATTTATTTATTTTTTATACCACACTCTTTAGAATCAGTGCGGTTTACATGTATACTAACAGGTACTTTTTATTCCCTTGTCCCCAAAGGGCTCACAATCTCAGTGCACCTGAGGCAATGGAGGGTCAAGTGGCTTGCCCAAGGCCACAAGGAGTGGCCATGGGACTAGATACCCCAGTCCCTCTGGCCTGAAGTTGCTTGTCCCCATGTGGGAATTGAACCCCTGGCCTTCCAGCTTGAGGTAACCTGACCCAACCACTGAGCCACTCCTCCCTTTCTCATGCATATTTATTAGGGACAGCATCAAAACCTGAATGGTGTTTGGCCCTCCAGGGCTGCAGTTGGAAACCTCTGATCTAGGGACTGCACATGTTTATGATGTAAGTGTGCTGTAGGGTAAAATAAAGGGACATGGTCTGCAGGAGCCACAGCTGGGACTTGAACCTGTGACCTTCTTCCCCTGAACACACTGGCTGTGTGTACTGCACCAAGCTGTTGTCACAGAGGTGGGTCATTCCCTGGGGATACCATTACTGTTCGTCAGACAGCCCTTGTCTGTTGCACTGCACGCCACCCACCTGAACAGGGCTTGGCCTTGGTCTGCTGTGGGCAGATGCCACTGCCCCCTTCACCACCAGCACCCCTCCACCACCATGCTGACATGCCCTTGAGCTGGTGGTTTTGGTGGTACGCAGTCCCAGACCATCCAGTGTGCCGGTAGGCGGCTGCCTATGGTATGGGAACTGGGGTAAGGGTGCCGACATAGCCATCCACGCTTCCCCCCGGCACCGCCTGCCAATGTTATGTGCCCTTTGGGGTACCTGCTGGGTAATGTCCATTGGGGCACTGTGGGACACACACTCATGGACATGTTTGACCTTGGTCAGTTGCTAGCTTGCTGATTCTCCGTTTCTGCCTTCCTATGTGGCACTTAGGCATATGCCTAGCCCACCCTGTGCCCTAGCTGCCCCACTGCATGTCCCGCCTGTAGCCTCCTGTACCCCATTTTCAGCCTCACCATAGTGCCCTTTCATACTTGGGCACTATGCTGTTGCTGCACATGTATCACTACTATCACTGTTCTGGGTCTCCCTGCCTTTGCTGTACATTGCTGACTGAAATGGTTTCTCTCTCCTGCACTTGTGCCTCTAATGAGAGGTTTTCACTCATGGTAATGTTCTTACCCTACATTTCACAGAGTTAGTGTGCCTGGAGCCTCTCCCTGCCCACTCTCTGCCCATTGACCCCTTCTCTCCGCCCTCTAGAAAGGCTTACTCCATCGTCTGTGTGCCTTAAAGCTGCCGGAGACATTATCGCGCGAAACCTCATGCTATCGTGTGATAATGTTACTTTATCCCATGATAAGATTACATATCGTGTGCAATGTTCCCTCTAATTTTCTGTAGGCTGTGTGCACATAAAATATCAGCTGTGTGCAGCTTTTGAAGGAAGGTTAAATTTTTGTGCACCACATAATGACACTCGGAGTTATATACTTTAAAATTTGACTACACGTCAGAATACAGTATGTACACCACATTGATTTTAATCAAATTAAATGAAAATAGATGATTACTAAATGAAGCGGGAAATTTCTGGTAATTACAATCATAACTTTTAAATTTTAAGACGTCTGCGTTGTTTTCTATCATAATCAGAGCTGTAATTTTTGTGCGCTCTGTTGTAAAGTATGTGCGCTCGCTCGGCAAGGTGTGTGCGCGCGCACACGCACACAGCTTAGAGGGAACAGTGATCGTGTGATAACGTTATATAGCGCGTGCTAATTGTGCCGCTGCGACGTTATCGCTGTTTAGTAAACACACCCCATTGTCTTTTTAATAATAAAAGTTGTAGAGAAAACCACGGTGTAGTAGTCTTTGTAGAGATCTTTCACAGTGGAGTTATCAATTTTACTGTTTCACCTATAACCCTAGACTAATTATCTAGCCTTAATGAAGAATTAAGAGACTGATTATAATATAGATTGGAAATAATTAATGGACAAAAAGAGTCTCCATCTATTTTTCTTCTCCACCAATATTTTTCTCTAGGCAGCCTAATTTTACCTAATTTAGAGATCATGTACACTGTGAATTCAAATTAAGCTTTGGTGGTTCATGTGACTGCAGCGATGTAAAAGTGAAAATGTCTGCAATCCTATGTCATTTTTAAAGGTGAAGATGGGCACACATGTCTGATCTAAAATCAACATGTCTCTGCCCCTCACCATAGGGAGCATGTTTACTAAGCCATGCTAGTAGTGTAGGCTTAGTAAACATAGTAGGCTATATGTAACTAGATCCTATTTAATAACATGGGACCTAGTTACAAATGACATACCTTAACCATTAGCCCAACTTAGTAAACACACCCCTAGATGTGTGTGTTACTGTAAACCAGGCAACGCAGGTACATAAGGGGATGGACATCCACGTGAAGCAGAAAATGCTGTTCTACAAAAAGGGAAATATATATGAAGGAACCCCTGCAACATGCACATGTAAGTGCCAGTACTTCAGAACATGGATGGGCACATGTCAACATGCACATATGTATCCTGGCCGTTTGGAAAATATAGACATCCCACTACCCTTTAACAATTATAGATGGTTCAATGTCTGCCAAAATAACATGTGGAAGGGAAAATAAACATTGCAGAACTGAGGGGTATATCTCTCTTAATCCCTCTTGTAAAGGGATGGTTGAAGCAAGCACTTTTAAAAACCTAAACATACCACGGAGCAGTGTAAATACAGACATGGATAATTTTCATTGGCCACATTCAACTCCTATATTAATTCAGAGACACACATGTACAGTTTCTTTTTGTCCATCCAAACTATGCCATAGACATGCCTTTGACACATTTAAAGGGGCTATAAGCTTGTGGAAAGAAGAATAGAGGGGGAATGAGGGGCAGGAGGTGAGATTGCAAGGAGGGAGGGAGAAGGGGAGAGAGTCTGGGAAAAAACAGAGAGTGGGAGAGGACAGCAGGAGAGGGGTTGGAGGGGAAGGGAAGAGTGCGAGGCGCTGGAGGTTGAAGAGATGAATGCGTGGGGAGAAAAGGGCACAATGTGTATATCCCAAAAGGTGTATCTTCCCTGTACCCCCCTCCCTCCACAGAGGCAGTCCACTTCAGCACCACACAGAGGAATCCTGAGTCCTGTACCCCATCCCAATACCACACACACACATGCACCACAGGCCCACACTCTACTTCCATACCACACACACATATATACTGTAGCGTCACACCCTATAAATACCCGGGCACACACTGCCGCATCCTTCTCACACACAGGGACCACACCGCTGCACCACAAACACACAGACACTCACCAGATGAGGATAAACACAAATATATAGATAACACCAGTTATAAAGATCTCTAATACAGCTCCTGCTACTACAACACTACACGCTTTATTATCTACCCCTCACTCCAGACATTGTCCTCCCTCCTCTTTAACATTTTTCTACAACCTCTATGTACAATCTTAAGGAACTTCAGCACTTCTATGCCAATGACATTATGCTTTACACTCCTATTGAAATAACCAAGCCTTCACTCACAAACATGGAAAAGGGCATGGGACAAACACAGAGGATCTCTAAAGGAAAAAAGGGGACTGTTGTAGTTGTTGATATGGAAGGACAGACTAGATAGGCCATGTGGTCTTTTTCTGTCATCATAGTTCTATGTTTCTATAAAACTGCTTCTTAGCCATTACAAGTTAGCCATTACAAGCACCCACCACTGACTCCCCCCCAACCACCATATTTCGTCCCCCTGAACATATGTCATATGTAACCATAACACAATGTCTATGTCCACGTCCCAAGTAATTGTTAAGAATCATTATTGTTAGCCACCAGGTGACGGCCCCAAACCCTTGTAATTGATTATTGTATGTTCCACCGCTTTGACCCGGTGAAAAGCGGGATATAAATACAGCTAAATAAATAAATAAATAAAGTTGGTTATCGTCTCATAACCTTACAATGAATCATAGCAAGACAGATGCACTCTGCATTACCAGGAACCCTAACTTTACTCCACCAGAATTTATCATCTTTGACAGATTTGAACTTCAGGTCAGGAACCAGGTTCGATACCTAGGAGACATAATAGATCGACATCTATCTCTTACTGCACATGTAAGCAACATTGCAGAATGTATACTACAAGCTCCGAATGGTTTCTCACTTGAAAACTCTCCTGGATCACAATGATTTTTGCAATGTCTTACAGGCCATCAGCCTTCGATACATTGACTATTGCAATATCATTCTACAGGGTCTCCCAAAATCTACAACCTACCCACTGCAGCAAGCTTTAAATACAGCTGCTTGTATTATCACCAATAAATCAAAGTGTGATCATATAACCTACATTTTGCAGCAGTTACACTGGCTTCCAGTCACTGAGAGAGTCAAATTTAAATCCCTTCTAACAATCTTTAAAGTACTACGCAAACTCTCTGCTGCACACCTTGAAACTCTAATAAAAACAGCATCTGGTAACAGAAGCAGAAGATTTATCACCACCGACCTGTTGCACATACCAGCCTTAACCACCAAGACCACCTGTTCCACCTCTAAAAGGGCATTCTTACTTTTCTCCCCAACTTTATGGAATTCAATTCCCTCCATGCTTCGTGGCATTGATGACCTTCAAGAATTTCATAAGTTAAAAACTTTCCTCTTCTTGAACCATTTTTTGGTTAATGAAACGATGCAATCACATTCAACCTAATTAATGCTTGCTTAACCTTGTTTACTTTTGTGCCATTTGCCCTGACTCATGCTTTATCTCCCCCTGTTTTAAGTCCTTGTTTTATGTAAAGCCATGTTGGCTCACTAGTTCTCTGTAAACCGCTTTGACTATTAATATATGAGTTTGCAATTGAAGGAAGGGGAAACGCACCATATTGTCATCTGTCAGTGTGCTTTTTTTTCACCTTGTTCTTTATTATCTTGGATATTAAATGTTGGGCCCCATATTGAGTCAGCGATTAGCACTGCTAAAGCGGCTAGCCATCTGCGCTGAACTTAAAACCCAGATATTCAATGCTGGGGCCAAATCTGGGCATTGGCATTGAATATCCAGGCTGCCTGGATTGCCGCAAAGCTAACCGGACAGTGGCAATATTCAGTCGGTGCTGGGTTAGCTTCTGTGGTGAAGGTTAGGCCAGGGTTTCCTGCACCTGACTTTCACTGTGTATTGCTCAATTTTGCCGTCCTGGAATGCCCCCGCCATACCTCACTGCTAACCGCTTAGCATTGGAACATGTAGCGGCGGCACCCGAGGATATTCAGTGGCACAAACCATGCTAGTGTCGCTGAATATCCCACAGAGCAGCATTTACACGGTTTGCAGATCTGCAAAGATTGTAAATGCCTTTGAATATCCCCATCCCATTGTTTTTAGGGTGTCAGTTAACAGGAACTTTAATAATGAATTTTCATTTGTTTTATGTTCTTAAATATGTTAATATTATTCGCCAGCTCCTGTACATAGTTATTGTGCTGGTTATTCTATTATATCGTGCCCTATGAATTACTTTTAGCTGCTTGGCAATGAGAGTGGCCTAGGTCAGCATTTGTAGCTGAATTACAAGCTAGAGGTGTAATCAGACATAATCTTCTTGGAGAGTTTGACAGGGTACATCAGAATATGTCTCTCTAATATCATGTATTCCATCAGCATTTTTATGTAAATCGATTTTGATCTTTCGTTTTTGCTTTAATCTTTTTTTTACTGTTTTTTTAATTTGCATAAGGAATGCATTGCATCTATGTACATTGTATCTCACTCAGAAATGTAGATGATGTGGATTATAAATACTTTAAATAAATAAATAAGCAAAAATAAATAAACCATTCATTTCATTTTCTTTTTTCTTATGTTTTTGTTGTTGTTGTGCCATGGAGTTGGTGTTGACTCATGGGGATATGTTTACTAAACCATGCTAATGTTAGCGGCGCTAGGTGCAGCGTTAACGTGAGGAATGTCATATAAGGAAGGGGATGTTCCGGTGGCAAGGTAGCAATGGCATGTTATCATGCGATAGAGGGCGCCTTGGCTCGTTATTGCGCGGTAACCTTAATTTCATGCAGTGACCTGCATTCCCTCTGTAGCCAGCCAGTGTTGTGATCAAAGCAATAGAGGTGTGGCCCACTGGTTAATACAATGACTGCTGAGAAACCAGTCATGAGTTCAATCCCTCAGTGAGCTCATTTAATAAGGCTGTCCAAGGCAGCTCCTTTTCATGCTTGTAACAGTCAGGCACATCTCAACAATCAGTACTGCCAGCCATAAAAACCCTCATCTCAGTGCCGTAACCTAATGCGCCTTTTAGGGCGCCCCATAAGGCACATCATAAAGCACTACATCAGCCAAGGCGGGTCATAATTTGCCCTAGATGGCAGCATGAAAGCTGACAAACCAAGCACATGACAAGGCGCTGTATAAGGTGCCCTAGAGGGCGGCCCGAAAGCTGACAAACCAAGCATCACAAGGCTGACAAGGCACTGTATAGGGCGCCTTATAGGGCGCACACCCTAAAGGCACCTTAAAAGGCGCCCTATGAGGTGCCGTAGGTTGGCACCCTCCAAGGCACCATATAAGGCGCCCCGTAAGCTGTCGGAACCTAAGGTGCCACTAAAGATTCACCAAGGATGTTAAGGTGACTCAAGAAATGGTGCCCAAGGGCAGTAAGGTGCCCCAAGTTGACAAGCATAAAATGTATGGCCCAAACACAGATGTAACCCTAACACTGCACAGAGCACCAAGGAAAGGCAATGAACAAGTGATGGAAGGAAGTAGATGTCGGAGCTGATGGACCTGCCAAATCTGCATGCAGCCCATGTGGCAGCTGGTAAAGTGGACAAACATATCGGAGGCAGCTGTACCGATGCACAGGGTGATGGTAATGTAAAGTGCAACAATGACAGTGTGTGGCAGAGGGTGGGAATACGTATCCACCAGAGGAGGTAGAGGTGGCAGGATAAGTGCAATGACAGGAGGACAGAGGAGTAGCAGTGCCATACAGAGCAGACACAGGAGAGGCAAGCATGAAGAGCCGCAATGCAGAAAAGGGTAACAGTGCAGGACATGGGGTAGTAGCCTGCACATTAGGGCAGGATGCCACACAGCTGCTAGACACAGATAGAAGGACAGAACAATGGTTGGCAACTGTGATGGGGGTATAATGTGCCGGCAGCACAGATATGCACAGATATGACTATTACAGGAATGAAGAGTAGTTGTGTAGGACAAGCATAAAAAAAGGAGAACAAAGAGGAATCAAACCCATGACCACTAGCACAAAAGTCAACGCACAAACCAGCAGGCTATACCACCAACATGAGTGCCACAGCAAAGGCTGCATACAGGAACACTGCAGGGCACCACACAAAAAGCCTGCTGTCTGCCAGGATAGGGAAACCCCCAACAGTAACCATAATGCAATGCACATGCAGAACAGCAGTCTACATCTGCTCACCAGATGGGGTATGCACCTCTACAGCATGTCACCTTGGTAGGGGGACAGACCGTGCATGTTACTGTCACAGAGTACCTACAGGACATGCCATTGTGCGTGTTCTGTGCTCACCCTGAGGGTGAGGTGGGGTGGCCAGCACCAGGTCCGCAGTACCTGGGTTGGTTGAGGTAGGCTTTACTGCAGGTCTCCATCAGTGCCAGTGTGTGATAGGTATTCTTTGAAGACATGCCTAGAAATTTTCTGTGTCCATTTGTATTTGCCAGTCATGTCTGGCCTTTGTGGACCATGATGCACCCAAAATAGTGCATATCCAGTGTACTTGCCATGGTCACTTGTTTTAGGAGCAGGGGTGTGTCGGGACTCATATGATGATAATGTACCTAGCAAATGGCCCTTTCTGGGTCAGGGTGGGGGACATGATCTGTCCCCAACAGACCCACACTCTCAACGTTTGCAATGGGGGCAGTAGAGGTACAATTTGACAGGCTGTGGGACCAGCAACCCCAATTCTGCTGGCGAATGGACAGTTGATGCAGACCGGTACTTGTGACAGGGCCACTGGCAGACAGGTAGTAGGCCTGGTCAGTTCCGCTGCCCCCCACCACAATCTGACATTCACCAGCAGAGGGCACAGTCAGTCTGCACCTGCTTCAACCTGCAAGGTGTTGCAGCCACACACATGCTAACTGCAGACAATCTGCTAGCCAATACATAGTGCAGGGGTCTCAAACACGCGGCCCGCGAGACAACTTTGTGCGGCCCGCGACGGAGGAAAACAAAAAAACCCCCAAAACCCTGGCTTCTGCTGCTGCTGTTGCCGCCGTGGCAGCGGCAGAATCAATTGTCAAATTCAAAAAAAAAACTGACTTCTGCTGCTCAAGCAGCTGTCCTGCGGCCCCTTCCCCTCTGCCCGGAGATCCGACTCTGCTCTATCAGCGGCGTGCTTTTCAAGCCGCGAAGAGAGTATTCCCCTCTCGCGCGGCTTGAAAAGTGAATAGGCTTAAACCGCGCGAGAGGGGAATACTCTCGTCGCGGCTTGAAAAGCACGCCGCTGATAGAGCAGAGTCGGATCTCCGGGCAGAGGGGAAGGGGCTGCAGGACAGCTGATTTTGCTGCTTGAGCAGCAGAAGTCAGTTTTTTTTAAATTTGACAATTGATTCTGCCGCTGCCACGGCGGCAACGGCAGCAGCAGAAGCCAGGGTTTTGGGGTTTTTTTTTGTTTCCCTCCTTCGCTGGCCGGTAATGAGCTATGGAGGGGCTGACTGAAATGGGGTAATGGGGGTTAGGACTGGAAGTGGGCTATTGGCAGGGGGGGGGGTTATGACTGGTAATGGGCTGGGGGGGGTTATAACTGGTAATGGGCTATGGTGGGGGCTAGGACTGTAAATGGGAAGAGGGGGGTTAGGAATTGAACAGGGCTATTGGCAGGGGGGGTTATGACTGGTAATTGGAGGGGGGGGGGTTTTAACTGTTAATGGGCTATGGTGGGGGCTAAGACTGGAAATGGGCAGATGGGGGTTAGGACTGGAAATGGGCTATTGACAGGGGGGGGGGTTATGACTGAAAAGGGGGTGATGGGGGTGAGGACTGGAGGTGGGCAGATGGGGGTTAGGACTGGAAGTGGGCTATTGGCAGGGGGGGGGGTTATGACTGGTAATGGGCTATGGTGGGGGCTAGGACTGGAAATGGGCAGATGGGGGTTAGGACTGGAGGTGGGCTGATTGGGGGGTTAGGACTGGTAATGGCCTATGAGGGGAGGCAAGACTGAAAATGGGGTGATGGGGGGGTAAGACTGGAAGTGCGCTATGGGGAGGTTAGGACTGGTAATGGGCTATGGGGGGTCTAGGACTGGTAATGGGCTGGGGGGGTTGCTAGGACTGGAAATGGGCTGAGTGGAAGGGGGGCTTGAACTGCAAATGGCTGATGGGGAGGGGGGCTTGGAATGGAAATGGGCTGTGAGGGGAGGGAGCTAGGATTGGAAATGGGCTGATGGTGAGGCTAGGATAGGACTGGAAATGGACTGATGCAGGGACTAGAAAGGAGCAGATGCTGGGTGGGGCTGGAACTAGAAGGGAGCTGATGTTGGGGGAGGATTAGAATGGGATGGAGCTGGGAAAGTGAAATGGAGAGGGGAAAAATATTTTGTCTGGCAGAGAAGACAAATCTACAATTGGCCAGGTATTGGGAGAGTAAGTGGGGATTGAGGATGGAGGGGTAAAATTTGAGTGGATGAAATAGGAATGAGGAAAGAGCAAAAGGAGAAAGATTAGTATGTTAAAGCAGATGTAGAGAGAGAGAATGGAAAAAAACTAGAAGAGAGAAGAAAGGACAAATGGACAGCAGACGATGGAGATAGCAGAAGACACGAAGAAACCAGAAGTGGCTGGAGCAATTGCAACTGAAAAAAAATGCACAAAAGGTAGAAAAATATCTCTTTATTTTGAATTTATTAACTGGAATATGTCAGCTCTGGGAAATGTGCATCATTAATGTCTGTGCTTTAGTACAAGAAATTAATTTATAGTTTTATTTCTACAGTGCTGAGGTATTCTGTGTAATTCCTATTTGACATTGCTACTTGTTCTCTTTTCCCAGTAGGTCATGTATTGTTCTCTGAAATGTATTGATTTAATATTTGCAGTGTTGCCTTTTGATAGGTAGGGTCTGGTGCTTTGTGAGTCCTGGTAGTGCTGTTATGATACGGGGGGTTTGCTATGGGTTCCAAATGGGCAGTGTTAGTAGTAGTTCCTAATGTGCCTGGCGGTTGGCACTGGATTATAGTAATATAGAAATTTTCTAGTCTTTCTTTATCCATGCACTCATTATGCAACATTATGCAAATATTTATGCAAATGAGGCCCCGTGTCTTATGCGGCCCCCGGGTTACTTTACAAGTCCTCATTCGGCCCTCAAAGCAATTTGAGTTTGAGACCCCTGACATAGTGCATGTTCCTAGAGGAACTATGTGCACCCAGAAGTGGGATATAAGCACAAATACCAAACAAGTATGTCAGTGATTAGGCCCCAGAAATGGGAACTCACACATATCACTTGAGAGAGACATTGTAAAACACTATGTGGGAACCTAGACATGCCATGGTCATTGCTCAGCCAAAATAAGAGAGACCCCCCAGCATGACATGCTGTGGACACCCTGTCCGTGCAGGTGGTGGCTGGGCACTACAATATCCCAGCCATTGCCCTATGCCCTGTGCAGATACATCCTGCCCAGACCGCCCTGTCCGGCCCATACCCACAATACCTTGCTCCTCATTATGCACATTGGCAGGCTAACACTGGAAACAGTGCAAGCACTGTGGGCTCAGTAAGGTGAAGGCAGCCACAAAACACTGGATAGACATACACACACTCCCACACCTATTTTAGCATTGTGCAAAGATAGAGGTGGTTGGCAGCCCTGGCCGCCACTCCAGTCCTGGGCATAGTGCAGGCATTACTAAGGTGCTGAATACTGTTAAGGTCACTCTCTGGGGTGGTAAACACTGTCAGAAACAAAAAAGGAAACACACTCCACATATATCAGAAAGGTTGCCATGATGAATCTCTGTTAACAAATTGTGTTTAATTTAGAATTTGTTAGCTGACATTAATCATAGCAACCTTTTGATATATATGGAACGTGTTTCCGTGTTTATGATGGCATTGCTAAGGTATGCAGGTGCTGGTAGTGGTAGCTGCTGCTCCGCGCAGGACCCAACAGCCTGACTCTCCATGAGGCTTTGGATAGTGGAGCCTGTGGGTGTGGGTGTTTGTGCCCCTGTTGGCCGATGCTCTAGGGCAGGGGTGTCCAACCCTGTCCTGGAGGTCTGCAACCCTGGCAGGTTTTCGGGATAGCCCTAATGAATATGCATGAGATATATATGCTTTAGAGATATTCTGCCAACCTGACTGGCTTGTGGCCCTCCAGGACTGGATTTGGAGACCCCTGCCTTACACCTCTGTCATTTAAGATTGTGAGTGGGCAAGGTGCAGATGTCCTAGACATCAAAAGGGTAGATAGAATTTGTCACATACCTCCTCGATGGTCACCACCACCAAAAGGTGGTCTAATAGACAACTTTTTGGTGGTGGTGAGAAGCAAATGCATCTCATGCATATTTATTAGGGACACCCTGACAACCTGAATGGTGTTTGGCTCTCCAGGACTGGAGTTGGGAACCTCTGCTCTAGGAAGTGCACATGTTTATGGTGTATGTGCTCTGTAGGGTAAAATGTGGGGACATGGTCTGCAGGAACCACAGTTAGGACTTGAACCTGTGACCTTCTGCCTCTGAATACACTGGCTGTGTGTACTGCACCAAACTGTTGCCATAGAGGCAGGTCATTTCCTGGGGATACCATGACTGTTCTTCAGACAGACCTTTGTTGCACTGCACGCCACCCACCAAAACAGGGCTTGGCCTTGGTCTGCTGTGGGCAGATGCCACTGCCCCCTCCACCACCAGCACCCTTCCACTACCATGCTGACATGCCCTTATGCCGGTGGTGTTAGTGGTGCGCAGTCCCAGGCCATCCAATGTGCCGGTAGGCGGCTGCCTATGGTGTGGGGTCTGGGATAGGGGTGTCTAAATAGACATCCGCGCTTCCCCCCAGCACTGCCTATCAATGTTATGTGCCCTTTGGGGTATCTGCTGGGAACTGTCCCCTGGGACACTGTGGGACACACACTCGTGGGCATGTTTGACCTTGGTCATTTGCTGTCTTGCTGATTTTCACTTTCTGCGTTCCTATGTGCCAATTAGGCATCTGCCTAGTCTACCCTGTGCCAGAACTGCCCCACTGCATGTCCCGCCTGCAGCCCTCTGTACCCCATTTACAGCATCACTATAGTGCCCTTTCATATGTGGGCACTCTGCTGTTGCTGCAAATGTAGCACTATTATCACTTTTCTTGGTCTCCCAGCCTTTGCTGTACATTGCTGACTGAAATGGTTTCTCTCTCCTGCAAATGTGCCTCTAAAGCCAGGTTTTCACTCGCGGTAATTTTTGGACCTTCATTTCACAGTGTTAGTATGTCAGGAGCCTCTCCCCGCCCACTCCTCACCCATTGACCCCTTCTCTCTGCCCTCTCTCCACCCTCTGTGGGCCTTAACGCTGCCAGGGTCGTTATTGCGTGATAAGTAACGTTATTGCGCGATAATGTTACTTTATCCCGCGATAACGTTACTTATTGCGCGATAACATCACCGCTGCAACGTTATCGCCGTTTAGTAAACATACCCCATGGTATTTGGGGTCAAAACACCCCAATGTATGAAGGGCATCATGCTCAGTAGTGGCAGTAGTGCTGAGGGCACTGGTAGCAATCGGTTCTCCTGCCATTCACATAGAAGTTCTGGAAAACCCAGCAAAGGGAATTTGAACTTAAGGAAGATCAACTCTGGTGCCAGGTGAACAATGTGGAATCACGATTTCCCCCACCACTGAAAATGTTTTTTCATTAAGAAACATTGGTTGATGGACAGAAAATAAAATGCTGAGTAAACTTAGCAAGTTCCCAGCCAGACTGCAGATGTGTGTGCCCAGTATGGCAAGGGGTTCTTTGACAGTGGCCTCAATAGGCTCTGTTTGGTACCATATAATTGAAGTTTGTGCAGGGTCCTGAAGTTTCCTTTAGTAAGTACTTTTACTGTAAAGTTCTTAAGGGAGTGATCTTCCCTTGATAAATGTTCATCTACTGAGCTGTCATTCTGTTTTTCTGTAATAGCTTATGGTATGTCTATGAACATTGATATGTGTCCTCAATTTTCAGCTTATTTTATCAATGTGGCATCATTTTTTACATTTTTTATTGTATCATGTATAATACATTACTAAAAAACAAGAATGCGCTTTTTATCTTGAATGTCTTTCTCATGTGGTCAGCTGTGGGGACATGTAAATATGAAATTTGAATGATCAAACACTTTGGGGTATGTTTACTAAACAGCAGTAAGGGCAGGGGCGGCCCAAAGGGGGTGCGGGGCCATGTGCGGAGACTCAGTGCGGGGCCTCATTTGCATAAGGGGCCTTATTTGCATAAATATTTGCATAATGTTACCATACACTAACTTTTAGTAAACATGTCTCTTAATGAGTGTATGGATAAAGAAAGACTAAAAGATTTCTACATTACTATAATCCAGTGCCAACCGCCAGGCACATTAGGAACTACTACAAACGCTGCCCATTTAGAACCCATAGCAAACCCGCCGTATCCTGACAGCATTACCAGGACTCACAAAGCACCATACCCTACCTATCAAAAGGCAACACTGCAAATATTAAACCAATACATTTCAGAGAATACTGGGGAAAGAGAACAAGTGGCAATGTCAAATAGGAATTACATAAACAGAATACATCAGCTCAGTTACACATGCAGAACATAGACCATCACCAAACAAGGAATCACAATTTAGAAACAGGAAGGCAATAATTAAACTGGGAACCCCAAAAGCCAAACTTGGAAGTACAACAACACTGTAGAAATAAAACTATAAATTAATTTCCTCTTGTACCAAACAAAGCACAGACGTTAATGATGCACATTTCCTAGAGGTTTCATATTCCAGTTAATAAATTCAAAATAAAGAGATATTTCTACCTTTTGTGCATTTTTTTTCAGTTGCAATTGCTCCAGCCACTTTCTTCTGGTTTCTTCATGTTTTCTGCTAACTGTCCATCGTCTGCTGTCCATTTGTTCTTTCTTCTCTCTTCTAGTTTTTTTTTCCATTCTCTCTCTCTACATCTGCTTTAACATACTAATCTTTCTCCTTTTGCTCTTTCCTCATTCCTATTTCATCCACACAAATTTTACCCCTCCATCCTCAATCCCCACTTACTCTCCCAATACCAGGCCAATTGTAGATTTTTCATCCCTCCCACACAAAATATTTTTCCCCTCTCCATTTTACTCTCCCAGCCCCATCCCATTCTAATCCTCCCCCAACATCAGCTCCCTTCTAGTTCCAGTCTCACCCAGCATCCATTCCCTTCTAGTCCCTGCATCAGCCCATTTCCAGTCCTAGCCCACCATCAACCAATTTCCAGTCCTAGCTCCCCCATCCATTTTCAGTCTGAGTCCCTTCATCAGCTCATTTCCAATCCTAGCCCCCCATCAGCCCATTTCTAGTCATTTCCTAGCCCCATCATCAGCCCATGTCAAATCATAGCTCCCCTCCACTCAGTCCAATTCCAGTCCAAGCCCCCCCCCAATGAGCCTACTTTCAGTTCTAGCCCCTCCATGAGTCCATTTCAATTCAAGCCCCCACCACAGCCCATTTCCAATCTTAGCTCCCCCCAACAGCCCATTTCCAGTCCTATCCTAGCTGCTCCATCAGCCCATTTTCAGTCCTAGCTCCCTTCCCTCACAGCCCATTTCCATTCCAAGCTCCCTCCCCATCAGCTATTTGCAGTTCAAGCCTCCCCTTCCACTCAGCCCATTTCCAGTCATAGCAACCACCCAACCCATTACCAGTCCTAGCCCCCCATCAACCCACTTCCAGTCCTAACCCCCCCATCACCCCATTTTCAGTTTAAGCCCCCCTATAACCCATTACCAGTCCTAACCCCCCCATCAGCCCACTTCCAGTCTTAACCCCATCAGCCCATTGCCAGTCCTAAACCCCCCCCATCAGCCCACCTCAAGTCCTAACCCCACCCCCCAGCCCATTAGCAGTCCTAACCCACCCCCACCCCCCAGCCCATTAGCAGTCCTAACACCCCCCAGCCCATTAGCAGTCCTACCCCACCCCCAGCCCCAGCCCATTAGCTGTCCTAACAACCCCCCCCCAGCCCATTAGCGGTCCTAACAACCCCCCCAGCCCATTAGCGTTCCTAACAACCCACCCCCACCACCAGCTGTCCTAACAACCCCCCCCAGCCCAGCCCTGCCCAGCCCAGCCCAGCCCAGCAAGCCCATTTGCAGTCCTAACACCCCCCCCCAGCTCAGCCCATTAGCAGTCCTAACAACCCCCAGCCCAGCCCAGCAGCAGTCCTAACAACCCCCCAGCCCATTAGCAGTCCTAACAACCCCCCCAGCCCAGCAGCAGTCCTAACAACCCCCCCCAGCGCAGCCCATTCCTTTAGCAGTCCTAACAACCCCCCCAGCCCATTAGCAGTCCTAACAACCCCCCCAGCCCAGCCCAGCCCAGCCCATTAGCAGTCCTAACAACCCCCCCCCAGCCCATTAGCAGTCCTAACAACCCCCCCCCAGCCCAGCCCAGCCCAGCCCATTAGCAGTCCTAACAACCCCCCCAGCCCAGCCCAGCCCAGCCCATTAGCAGTCCTAACAACCCCCCCCAGCCCAGCCCATTAGCAGTCCTAACAACCCCCCCCAGCCCAGCCCAGCCCAGCCCATTAGCAGTCCTAACAACCCCCCCCAGCCCAGCCCAGCCCAGCCCATTAGCAGTCCTAACAACCCCCCCCAGCCCAGCCCAGCCCAGCCCATTAGCAGTCCTAACAACTCCCCCCCCCCAGCCCAGCCCAGCCCAGCCCAGGGAAAATTAAATAAAAAGAAAACCTGTCTGCTGCCGCGGTCGGGGCCGCCACGGCAGAATCGAGCGTGCCGCGGGGGCCCCCCTGTGCACGGCAGAGCCTGCCCTCCCCTGTAGCAGCTCTCTCTTTGGAGCTGAAGTCAGACGCGCCGGCTTGCAGAGCAGAGCGCGAGAGAAGAGTTTCTCCCTCGCTGCTCTGTTAAGCCCGCGGGGGCTGATGGGAACTTCCCATCAGCCCCCGCGGGCTTAACAGAGCAGCGAGGGAGAAACTCCTCCCTCGCGCCTTGCAAGCCGGCGCTTCTGACTTCAGCTCCAAAGAGAGAGCTGCTACAGGGGAGGGCAGGCTCTGCCGTGCACAGGGGGGCCCCGCGGCACGCTCGATTCTGCCGCGGCGGCCCCGACCGCGGCAGCAGACAGGTTTTTTTTTTTTTTTCAATTTTACTTTTCGAAAAGAATGTTTTTTGCGCGGGGCCCCCTGAAACGCGGGGCCCTGTGCAAAAAACATTCTCGCTCAATGGACGGGCCGGCCCTGAGTAAGGGAGCATGGGTGCCGTTAACGCAGGCTATTGGCACACTTGGATGCTGGAGGGGAGGGGCAGCATGGAGGGTCTGCCAAGGGTGGCAGAAAACCTCAGGCTGCCCCTGATTACTAGGCCTTTATTCCAAGGCAATGGAGGGTAAAGTGACTTGCCCAAGGGCACAAAGAGTGCTAGTGGCAATAGGACCCCAGTCTTGTAGGCCTCAAGCTGCTGCTATAACCACTAGACTACTCATCCGCTCCCAAACATGTTCACACTAACATAAAAGGGCTGAATAGAGACATTGGTGGGGGGGCATGTTTACTAAGGTCAGTGCTGGTAAACTAAGTTTAGGATACATTACTAGAATGACACACTGAACTAAATTTGCCAAGGGTCACTGAGGTAAAACCCGTGCTACCTGCACCAACAGCAGACAGTGTGGGTTTGAAATGCTCATGCTAGCAGCATTGTGATGGTACAGGAGCATTCCCAGGGTCTGTCCCAACACATGCTGCTAGGGTAGTATGGTGTTTTTAGCGCAGTGCTGAAACTATATGCTAACGCGCGTTAACATTACATAACGCACGTTAATGTTACATAACGTGCGTTAGCGTTCCCAGCCGCGGTAAGTCCCGAAGAGGGTGGAGAGAAGGGGTCAATGGGTGGGGAGTGGGCGGGGAGAGGCCCTTTCCAAACTAACATGGGAAATGAAGGGCTGAATCTTACCGCAACTGAAAACCTGGTATTAGCACACATTTGCAAGAGAGAGAAACAATTTCAGTGTCAGCAATATACAGCATAGGCAGGGAGCCCAAGAAAAGTGATAGTAGTGCTCCATTTGGACAACAGCATAGTGCCCAAGTATGAAAGGCCACTATGGTGATGGTGCAAATGGGGCATGGGGGCTGCAGGCGGGACATGTAGTGGGGGCAGCTGGGGCACAGGGTGGACTAGGCAGTCGCCTAGGTAGCACATAGGAACACAGAAACCGGACATCAGCAAGACAGCAGCTGACAAAGTCCAAACACAATCCACCTACATCTACCTGGTCCACCCTAGCTAACAGTTGCCAGGGCACTGAACTGACATCCCCCTCAGCCAACCCTCTCCCAAGCGGAAGAGACAACATATTGGCAGGCGGTGATGGGGCGGATGTGAGGATGCCCATGTATGCCTCCCTACCCCAGACCCCGCTCCCTAATGGATGGCCTGGGACTGCGCACTACCAGCACCGACAGCATATGGTAATGTCAGTATAGCAGGGGGGGGGGTGTGCCCGTGCTGGAGGGGGCAGTGGCCCCTGCCTGCAGTGGACCTAGGCCATGCCCTGTACCAGTACGTGGTGTGCAGTGCAACAAAAAAGGTCTGGCTGAGGAAAAGTACAGGTAGCTCCAGGGGCTACTGTGCATCTGTGGCAACAGTGTGGTGCAGTACACCCAGCCAGTGTGTCCAGAAGCAGAGGGTCACAGATTCAAGTCCCAGCTGTGGAATCCTGCAGAGCATGTCCCTATATTTTACCCTACAATGCAGATACAACAGCAACATGTGCAAAGTCCAAAGCAGGGGTGAACAGGGGTACAAACACCCAGTCACACAGGCTCCACCATCTGAAGCTGCATGGAGAGTCAGGCTGTTGGCCCCAGCACGGAGCTGCAGTTGTCACCAGAGCACTACTCCTACCTCCTGCACAGTTTATCAATGTCAGCACTGTGATCAGGACCAGTGTGGGGGGCAGGGTTGCCAACCACCCCTATCTTTGCACAATGCTGCAATAGGAGTGTGTATGTGTGTCTATCCATTGTTCTGTGGCTGCCACACTTCACTGGGCCCACAATGTCCCACTGTTACTAGCGTTAGCCTGAATATGTGCATAATGAGGAGCAAGGTATTGTGGGTATGGCCTGGACAGGGCGGATTGGCCAGGATGCATCTTCACAGGCTGCGGGGCAATGGCTGGGACACTGTAGTGCCCGACCACCACCTGCATGGACAGGGTGGCCATAGCATGTCATGCTGGGAGGGCACTCACTCTGACCGAGCAGTGACCATGGCATGTCTAGGTTCCCACATAGCGCTGTACACTATCTGTCTTCAGTGCTCTTTGTGTTGGATCCTAATCACTGAGATACTTGTTTGATACACATGGTTTCTCTGTGAGCATGTACTGTGGGTTGGTTAGTGGACTGTTTGTAGTTAAACTGTGCATGGTTGGAACAGCTTGTAGAGTACTACAGATGCAGTCTTACTGTGCTATCTGCTGGTGACTGGCAGATGGCAATGTGAAGCAGTTTAAGTTTTCTAGACCCGACCCCAGCATTACTGCTGGTCTGCCACTGCCCGAGTCACAGGTATGGCTCTGGCCCACCAACCCTAGAGGGCTGTCTTAAACTAGCAGAATGGAGGTTGCTTCACTGGGGCTCAGGCACCTGTCCCCTTACCTACAAAAAGGGTGTTTGTGGGCGCTTTGGGATATATAGTATATACTACTTTCACCTGAACAAGCACTGCTACACCAACCTCATGCAAGTTGAGAAAACCCTTTGCCCTGATAAAAAGTGCTCATGTCAGCCAAACCCTAACACTGAGTATCAGGGTGGAGCCTGATCCCAGAGAACCACATGTGACTGTAGAATACAGACAGACACCAAATTAACTTCAGATGCACTGTAAGGAACACCTGTCAAACACTGGCAGTGATGAGAATGTACAGCAGGACCTATCTCTAGCACCACATTTAGTGCAGACCTAGTGCTGGGCACCCATCCTATCCCTCAGGGTGAACACAGAACCTGCACAATGGCATGGTCTGTAGCTACTCTGTGTCAGTATCACGCACTGTCAGTTCACCTTTCCAAGCTGAGGTACTGGAGAGGTGCAGACCCCATTTGGTGATCAGCTGTAGACAGCTATTCAGCATGTGCATTGCATCATGGGTACTGGTGGGGTTACCCTATCCTGGCACTCAGAGCAGACAGTTTGTGCGGTGACCTGCAGGCCTTCTGTACCCAGCCATTGCTGTGAGATCCGCCATGGAGGTATAGCCTACTGGTTAGTACAATGCTGTTCTCAGCAGTGTTTACGGGTTCACTTCCTTTGTTCCCTCCTTTCATGCCTGTCCTACTCAAATATTTTGCATGTCTGTAACAGTCATATTTTTGCAGAGCTGTGCTGCCAGCCCATAATACCCTCGCCACAGTTGCCAACATTCCTTCTGTCCATCTATCTGCGTTTGTCAGCTGTGTGGAGTCCTGTCTGCCTGTGCAGGCTGCCACCCCATGTCCTGCACTGCTACCCTTTCCTGCATTGTGCCTCTTCATGCTTGCCTTGCCTGTGCCTGATCTGAATGGCACCACCACTCCTCTGTCCACCCATCATTGTAACTATCCTGCCACCTCTGCCTCCACTGGGGGTCACGTATTCCCATCGTCTGCCACCCACTGTCTTTCCAGTACTTTACATTGCCAACACCCTGTGCTGTGGTACAGTTGCCCCCACCATGTTTGTCAACAGTACTGGCAGCCACATGGGATACCCGCAGATACGGCAGTTTCAGCATCTCCCAGCTCTCCCTCCTTCACTCACCTGTTCAATGCCTTTCATCGGTGCTCTATCTAGTGTTAGGGCTACATCTGTCTCTATGCCTCACAGGTCATGCATGTCATCCTGAAGCATCTTGCAGCCCTTAGTGCACACTAACTTAGGGCACCATAACCTTGTTGGGCCACCTTAACCTATGGTTCCATAACCAACGGTGCCTTCTAAGGTGCCTTGTCCAGGGGTGTCTAATACGGCCCTTAGCCTAAGGAGCCCTATACGGCGCCTTATGAGGCACCTTACAAAGCACCTTACAAGGCACCTTATAAGGCACCTTTTAAGGCACCTTATAGGGCACCTAACAAAACACCTTATAAGGCGCCTTACAAGGCGCTTTGTAAAGTGCCTTATAAGTAAGGTGCCTTAAAGGGTGCCTTGTAACGCGAGTTAGTCTAAAGCACCTTGTAATGTGCGTTAGCTGATACGGTTTGCCGTAATGATGCAATGCCCATGCCTTTATATGGGCATCTGTACCATTACCGCAGAACCTAACGTGGGTAACATTACCGCGGTTTAGTAAACATATCCCTTGGTATATGAAAGTATGATGTCCAATTATTCATTTTTATAGGATTGTTATTAGAAGGGTGGTGTTCAGATAATCAGATTATCATGAATCTTGGAGCGGTGGGGGCGGGGTGGGTGGGTAGGGGGAATGTAAAGCTAAGGGGTATGTTTACTAAACTGCGGTAACGTAGCAGTGGCCGCGGTAAGTCCCGCAGAGAGTGGAGAGAGGGTGGCGAGAAGGGGGTCAATGGGCGGGGAGTGGGTGGGGAGTGGGCGGGGAGAGGCTCCTGTTACACTAATGCGGCGAAATGAAGGGCTGAACATTACCGGGACTGAGAACCTGTCCTTAGCTGCATATTTGCAGGAGGGAGAAACCTTTTAAGTGTCAGCAATGTACAACATAGGCTGGGAGCAATGTTCCCTCTAATTTTCTGTAGGCTGTGTGCGCATAAAATATCAGCTGTGCAGCTTTTGAAGAAAGGTTAAATTTTTGTGCGCCACATAACGACACTCAGAGTTATATACTTTAAAATTTGACTACACGTCAGAATGTAGTATGTACACCACATTGACTGCACTAGAAAATAATTGTAGAACTTGTGAAAACCGTAAATACACAACAACTTTTAAATTTTAAGACGTCTGTGTTTTCTATCAGAATCAGAACCATAACTTTTGTGCGCTCTGTTGTAAAGTATGTGCGCTCGCTCGGCGAGGTGTGTGCGCGCGCACACGCGCACAGCTTAGAGGGAACAGTGGCTGGGAGCCCAAGAAAAGTGATAGTAGTGATCCATGTGCAGCAACAGCATATTGGCCAAGTATTAAAGGCCACTATGGCGATGGTGCAAATGGGGCATAGGGGGCTGCAGGCGGGACATGTAGTAGGGGCAGCTGCGGCACAGTTTGGACTAAGCAGTCACCTAGGTGGCACATAGGAACATAGAAAATGGAAATCAGCAAGCCAGCAGCTGACCAAGGCCACACACAATCCACCTACATCTATCTGGTCCACCCTAGCCAGGGCACTGACCTGACATCTCCGCAGCCATCCCTCCCCCATGTGGAAGGGACATAATATTGGTAGGCGGTGATTGGGGGGATGTGTGAATGTACATGTATGCCTCCCCACCCCAGACCCCGCTCCCCAGGTGGCCGCCTACCTGCACAGTGGATGGCTTGGGACTGCAAACTACCAGCACCGACAGCATATGTTCGTGTTTGTGCTGGAGGGGGCAGTGGCACCTGCCTACACTGGACCTAGGCCATGCCCTGTACCAGTACGTGGTGTGCAGTGCAGCAGAAAAGGTCTGGCTGAGGGAAAGTACAGATAGCTCCAGGGACTGTTGTTCCTCTGTGGCAACAGTGTGGTGCAGTACACAAAGCCACTGTGTCCAAAACCAGAGGGTCACAGGTTTAAGTCCCAGCTGTGGATCTGTCAGAACATATCCCTATATTTTACCCTACAATGCAGATACAACATCAACATGTGCAATCCCCAAAGCAGCAGCCCACAGGGACACAAACACCCCCACACACAGGCTCCACTATCCAAAGCCTCATGGAGAGTCAGGCTTTTGGGCCCGGCTCGGAGCAGCAGTTACCACCAAGGCACTAATACTACCACCTGCATACATAAGCAATGCCTGCACTGTGCTCAGGACTAGTGTGGCGGGCAGGGCTGCCAACCACTCCTATCTTTGCACAATGCTGATATAGGAGTGGGAGTGTGTGTATGTCTATCCACTGTTTAGTGGCTGCCTACACCGCACTGGGCCCACAAGGCATACACTTGGGTATGTTTACCAAACAGCGCTAATGTCACAGCAACGATGTTATCACGTGATACGTAACGTTATCGCGCGATAACGTCTCCGACGGCGTTAAGGAACGAAGAGGGTGAGTAAGTCTTCCCAGAGGGTGGAGAGAAGGGGTCAATGGGCGGGGAGTGAACATAAGAACATAAGAACATAAGATCATAAGATATGCCATACTGGGTCAGACCAAGGTCCATCAAGCCCAGTATTCTGTTTCCAACAGTGGCCAATCTAGGTCATATGTACCTAGCAGTTTCCCCAAGAGACACAAGTTCCACAATGTTTTGTACTGGGTCAAGCATTGATATCTTCAGTCACTTCTTAATAATGGTTTATGGACCTTTCCCCCAGGAACTTGTCCAAACCTTTTTTAAACCCAGCTACACTAACAGCCTTTACTACATCCTCCGGTAACAAATTCCAGAGTTTGATTACACGTTGAGTGAAAAAATATTTTCTTTTATTAGTCTTAAATAGTTTACCCTGTAGCTTTATTGCATGTCCTCTAGTCTTTCTATATTCTGATAACGTAAACAATCAATCTACGTTTACCCGTTCCACTCTGTTCATTAATTTATAGACTTCTATCATATCTCCCCTCAGCCGTCTCTTTTCCAGGTTAAAGAGCCTAAACCTTTTTAGCCTTTCCTCATAGGAGTATCCTTCCATCCCCTTTACCATTTTGGTGGCTCTTCTCTGAACCTTTTCTAAAATCGCTATATCCTTTTTAAGATACGGCGACCAGAATTGCACACAATATTCAAGGTGCGGTCTCACCATGGAACGATATAGAGGCATTATAATATCTTTTGTTTTATTTTCCATTCCTTTCCTTATCATACCTAGCATTCTATTTGCTCTCTTGGCCGCCGCTGCACACTGGGCCGAGGGTTTTAACATGGTATCCACAATGACGCCTAAATCTTTTTCCTGGGTGGTGGTTCCTAATGTGGAACCTTGCATCGTGTAACCATAGTTTGGGTTGTTCTTCCCTAGGTGCATAACCTTGCACTTGTCCACATTAAATTTCATCTGCCATTTTGATGCCCAGTCTTCCAATTTATCAAGATCCTCTTGCAATTTTTCACAATCCTCTTGGGTTTTAACAACTTTAAATAGTTTTGTGTCATCTGCAAATTTGATAACCTCACTCTTTATTCCACTTTCCAGGTCATTTATGAATATGTCAAAAAGCAGCGGACCCAGCACAGATCCCTGGGGTACACCACTATTCACCTTTCTCCATTGGGAAAATTGGCCATTTAGCCCTTCCCTCTGCTTTCTATCTTTTAACCAGTTCCTGATCCACAATAGTACACTGCCTCCTATCCCATGACTCTTTAGTTTTGCCAAAAGTCTCTGATGAGGGACCTTGTCAAAGGCTTTCTGAAAGTCCAGATACACAATATCAACCGACTCACCTTTGTCCACCTGTTTATTCACTCCTTCAAAAAAACATTACAGATTAGTAAGACAAGATCTTCCTTGTCTAAAGCCATGTTGGCTTTCTCCCATTAGGTCGTGACTATCTACATGCTGAGTAATTTTATTCTTTATGATGGTTTCTACCATTTTTCCCGGTACTGACGTCAGGCTCACCGGTCTGTAGTTTCCCGGATCAACCCTGGAACCCTTTTTAAAAATTGGTGTTACATTGGCGATCCTCCAATCTTCAGGTATTAGAGATGATTTTAATGATAGTTCACAGATTACTAATAGCTGGTCTGCAATCTCATATTTCAGTTCTTTCAACACCCTTGGATGTATACCATCTGGCCCAGGTGATTTGCTACTCTTCAGTTTATCTAATAGTTGTAAGACATCTTCCCGATGTATCAATATTTCCTTCAATTCTTCCGCACCTTTAAATACCACTTCAGTCATGGGTAACATCCCTACATCTTCCTCAGTAAAGACTGAAGCAAAGAATTCATTCAGTCTCTCCGCTATCGCCTTGTCGCCTCTTAGTGCTCCTTTAACCCCTTTATCATCTAATGGACCAACTGACTCTCTCACAGGTTTTTTGCTATGAATGCACTTGAAAAGGTCTTTATTTCGTGTTTTTGCTTCCGCAGCAAGCTTCTTCTCAAATTCTCTCTTTGCCTGCCTTATCAATGCCTTGCATTTGACTTGCCAGTGCTTGTGCTGTTTCCAGGTTTCGTCATTTGGCTCTTTTTTTCCATTTCCTGAAAGATGCTTTTTTGGCAACAACAGCCTCTCTGACCTCACCTTTAAACCATGCTGGCAGTTTTTTGGACTTCCTTCCACTTTTCTTAAAGCGTGGAATACAGCTGGTCTGGGCTTCCAAGATAGTATTTTTCAACAACATCCAAGCTTGATGTACGTCTTTAACCTTTGCAACTGCTCCTTTTATTTTTTCTTAACTGTTTTCCTCATTTTATCATAGTCTCCCTTTCGAAAGTTAAAGGGTAGTACTGTGGATTTCCTTACTATCCCTCCTCCACTAATTAAATCAAAGGCGATCATGCTATGATCACTATTGCCAAGTGGCCCCAACACCCTTATCTCTTGCACTAGATCTGGTGTTCCACTAAGGACTAGGTCTAATATGGCTTCCCCTCTGGTCGGTTCATGAACCAGCTGCTCCAAGAAGCAGTCATTTATTTCATCTAGGAACTTTATCTCCCTAGCATGTCCTGCTGTGACACTGACCCAGGCGATGCCGGGGTAATTGAAATCACCCATTATTATTACTGCACTGTAACTTTTGCTAGCTTCCTTGATTTCTTTGAGCATTTCATCATCCATTTGTTCATTCTGGCCAGGCGGATGATAGTACACCCCCACTGCCATCGCCTTCCCCTTTTTACATGGAATTTCAATCCATAGAGATTCTACAGCAAATTTTGTTTCTTGCAAAACTTTAATCCTTTCTGACTCAATGCCCTCTCTAACACAGAGCGCAACCCCTCCACCAATTTGATCAGCTCTATCATTACGATATAGTTTGTACCCAGGTATCACAGTGTCCCACTGGTTGTCCTCCTTCCACCATGTCTCTGATATTCCAATCATATCTAAGCTCTCGTTTAGTGCTATATATTCTAACTCTCCCATCTTGTTTTTTAGACTTCTAGCATTTGCATAAAAGCATTTTAGAGACTGTATTTTATTCATATTAATTTGGCTATTGGTAGACATGGGTAATTTGGGATCTTTAAGCTCTGTCTGCTCCATACTCGAGGGCATTTGGGCTACTTTACTCTGGGCGGGGAGAGGTGCCTGGTACATTAACGCTGTGAAATGAAGGGCAGAACATTACCGTGCTTGAAAACCTGGCGTTAGAGGCACAATTGCAGGAAAGAGAAACCATTTCAGTCGGCAATGTACAGCAAAGGCAGGGAGACCAAGAAAAGTGATAGTAGTGCTACATGTGCAGCAACACCATAGTGCCCAAGTACGAAAGGGCACTACAGTAAGGCTGAAAATGGGGTACAGGGGGAGCAGGCGGGACATGCAGTGGGGCAGCTGGGGCACAGGGTGGACTAGGCAGATGCTTAGGTGGCACATAGGAATGCAGAAACTGCAAATCAGCAAGCCAGCAACTGACCAAGTTCAAACATGCCCATGAGTGTGTGTCCCACAGTGTCCCAGGGGACCGTACCCAGTAGGTACCCCCAAGGGCACATAACATTGACAGGCAGTGCCGGGGGGAAGCACGGATGTCTTTGTTAGTGATATAGCGGAAGGGCTGTCGGGTAAGGTTTGCCTCTTTGCGGATGATACCAAAATCTGCAATAGAGTAAACACCCAGGAAGGTGTAGATAACATGAGGAGGGATCTAGCTAAGCTTGAAGAATGGTCTAGAATTTGGCAGCTGGGATTTAATGTTAAAAAATGTAAGGTCATGCATTTGGGCTGCAGCAATCCAAGGGAGCAATACAGTATAGGAGGTGAAGTACTTTTGTCCACTAAAGAAGAGCGGGACCTAGGCGTGGTTGTGTCTGATGATCTTAAAGTAGCTAAACAGGTAGAAAAAGCGACGGCAAAAGCTAGAAGGATGCTTGGGTGCATACGGAGAAGAATGGCTAGCAGAAAAAAGGAGGTGATAATGCCTCTGTATAAGTCTTTGGTGCGACCTCATTTGGAGTATGGTGTGCAATTCTGGAGACCGCACCTTCAAAAGGATGTGAACAGGATGGAGTCGGTGCAGAGGGTTGCTACTAAAATGATTAATGGGCTTCATTATAAAGCATATGAGGACAGACTTAAGGATCTTAATATGTACACCTTAGAGGAAAGGCGGGATAGAGGTGATATGATTGAAATGTTTAAATACCTCCGTGGCATAAATGTTCAGGGAGAGAGCCTCTTTCAATTGAAAGCAAGTTCTGCTACGAGGGGACATGGGATGAGGGTGAAGGGAGATAGATTCAGGAGTGATATGCGGAAATATTTCTTTACGGAAAGAGTAGTGGATCCATGAAATAGTCTCCCAGTGGAGGTGGTAGAGATGAGGACAGTAACTGAATTCAAAAAAGCATGGGACCAACACAGAGGATCTCTAAAGGTAAAAAGTGGACTGTTGTAGTTGTTATGGAAGGACAGACTAGATGGGCCTTGTGGTCTTTTTCTGTCATCATGTTTCTATGTTTCTATGTATGTAGGCACCCCTACCACCAGCACCACCGGCATAAGGGCATGTCAGCATGGTGGGGGAGGGGTGACGGTGGTAGAGGGGGCAGTGGCAGTTACCCACAGCAGACCAAGGCCAAGCCCTGTTGAGGTGGGTGGCATGCAGTGCAGCAGACAAGGTCTGTCTGAAGAAAAGTCATGGTATCCCCAGGAAATGACTTGCCTCTGTGGCAACAGCTTGGTGCAGTACACACAGCCAGTGTATTCAGGGGCAGAGGCTCACAGGTTCAAGTCCCAGCTGTGGCTTCTGCAGACCTTGTCCCTATTTTTTACCCTACAGAACACATACACCATAAACATGTGCACTCCCTAGAGCAGAGGTTCCCAACTGCAGTCCTGGAAGCCCAACACCATTCAGGTTTTCATGCTGTCCCTAGTAAATATCCATGAGATGCATTTGTATGCACTGCTCCCATGGTATGCAAACGTAACTCATGAATATACATTAGGGACAGCCTAATAACCTGAATGGTGGTTGGCCCCCAGGACCGGAGTTGGGAACCTCTGCCCTAGAGCATCAGCCAACAGGGGCACAAACACCCACACCCACAGGCCTCACTATCCATATCCTCATGGAGAGTCAGGCTTTTGGGACCTGCGCAGAGCAGCAGCTACCACTACTACCACCTGCATACCTTAGCAATGCCTTCATAAACATGGAAACTTGCTCCATATATATCAAAGGGTTGCTATGATGAATGTCAGATCCCAGATCCTACATTAAACACAAATTGTTAACAGAGATTCAAACTTTCTGATATATGTGGAGTGTGTTTCCTTTTTGTTTGTTTTCTGTTAGTGTTTACCACCCCGGAGAGTGACCATAACAGTATTGAGTACCTTAGCAATGCCTGCACTGTGCCCAGGACTGGTATTGCGGCCAGGGCTGCCAACCACCTCTATCTTTGCACAATGCTGAAATAGGTGAGGAAGTGTGTGTATGTCTATCCAGTGTTTTGTGCCTGCCTACACATTACAGAGCCCACAATGCTTACACTGTTTCCAGCGTTAGCCTGCCAATGTGCATAATGAGGAGCAAGGTATTGTGGGTATGGCTCAGACAGTCTGCATCTGCACAGGGCATAGGGCAATGGCTGGAATATTGTAGTGGCCGACCACCACCTGCACGGACAGGGTGGCCACAGCATGTCATGCTGGGAGGTCAGTTTCACCCTGGCTGAGCAGTGACCATGGCATGTCTAGTTCCCACATAGTGCTATACAATGTTTCTCTCAACTAATATCTGTGTGGGTCCTGTTCTGGGGCTCAGTTACTGAGATGCCTGCTTGGTGTTTGTACTTACATCCCACATCTGGGTGCATATTGTTTTTCTAGGACAGGGGTGTCCAACCCTGTCCTGGAGGGCTGCAATCCTGGCAGGTTTTTTGATAGCCCTAATGAATATGCATGAGATATATATACATTAGAAATATCCTGCCAACCTGACTGGTTTGTGGCCCTGCAGGACTGGATTTGGAGACCCCTGCCTTACATCTCTGTCATTTAAGATTGTGAGAGGGCAAGGTACAGATGTCCTAGACATCAAAAGTGTAGATAGACTTTGTCACATTCCTCCTCGCTTCTCACCACCACCAAAATGTTGTCTATAAGATGTGACCATGGCACCCAGAATAGTGCATATCCTGTGTGGGTGCCATGGTCACATCTTATAGGTAAAGGGGTGGGGTGGGGTGTTTGGACCCAAAAGCAGATTATGTAGCACCACCCAACCCACTCTCTGCGGCTCAGGGTAGGGGGAGGAATAGGATCTCCCACCAACAGATCCACATTGTACATCTCTGCAATGGTGGCAGTAGAGAGGACCATCAACCCCAGTCCTACTGGGGAACAAGCACCCTACAGGGCCGTCGATGCAGGTCTGTACGCATCACATAAGGCAATGGCAGACAGGCAGAATGCTGGAGAAGCTCAGCTGCCCCCCCACCACTATCTGACAATCACAAGAGGAAACAGTCAGTGTCCACCCACTGCAAGGTATCCCAGCCATACACATACTAACTGCAGACAGTCTGCTAGCTAGTACATAGTGTATGTTCCTGGAAGAACTGTGTGCACCCAAAAATGGGACATGAGCACACACACCAAGCGGGTATGTCAGTGATTGGTCCCCAGAAAAGAGAACCAATCAAAATCACTTGAGAAAAATGCTGCCGAGCACAATGGGGGAACCTAGCCATGCCATGGTCACTGCTCAGTCAGGGTGAGAGTGACCTACCAGCATGACATGCTGTGGCCACTCTGTCCATGCAGGTGGTGGTCGAGCACTACAATGTCCCAGCCATTGCCCTATAACCTGTGCAGATGCATCCTGCCCAGGCCACTCTGTCCGGGCCATACCCACAGTACCTTGCTCCTCATTATGCACATTGGCAGTCTAACACTGGAAACAGTGCAAGCAGTGTGGGCTCAGTAAGGTGTGGGCAGCCACAACACACTGGATAGACATACACACACTCCCACACCTATGCCAGCATTGTGCAAATATGGAGGCTTGTGACAGCCCTGGCCGCCTCACCAGTCCTGGGCACAGTGCAGGCATTGCTATGGTACGCAATACTGTTGGGGGTCACTCCACGGGGTGGTAAACACTGTCAAAAGCAATAACTGAAACACACTCCACAGATATCAGAAAGGTTGCTATGATAAATCTCTATCAACAAGTCGTGCTTAAATTAGGATTTGTTAGCTGACATTAATCATAGCAACCTTATGATATATGTGGAACGTGTTCCCAAGTTTATGACGGCATTGCTAAGGTATGCAGGTGCCAGTACTGGAAGATGCTGCTCCGCGCAGGGCCCAACAGCCTGACGTTCCATGAGGCTTTGGATAGTGGAGCCTGTGGGTGTGGGTGGATGTGCCCCTGTTGGCCACTGCTCTAGGGCAGAGGCTCCCAACTCCAGTCCAGGTGGGCCAAACACTGTTCAGGTTTTCATGCTGTCCCTAATGAATATGCATGAGATACATTTGCATACAAAGGAGGCAGTGCATACAAATGCAGCATAGGCATATTTATTAGGGACAGCATGAAACCTAAATGGTGTTTGGCCCTCCAGGACTGGAGTTGGGAAACTCTGCTCTAGGGATTGCAAATGTTTATGGTGTCTGTGCTCTGTAGGGTAAAATATAGGCGTTTAAGGCATGTTTATTCTATTTGCGATAAAGGTTCCACCTTTATTTCCATGGTTTAGTACTGGGTAAAATATGGGGACAAGGTTGGCAGGGGTCACAGCTGGGACTTGAACCTGTGACCTTCTGCCCCTGAACACACTGGCTGTGTGTACTGCACCAAACTGTTGCCACAGGGGCAGGTCATTCCCTGGGGATACCATGACTGTTCGTCAGGCAGACCTTGTCTGTTGCAGTGCATGGCACCCACCTAAATGGGGCTTTGCCGTGGTCTGTTGTGGGCAGATGCCACTGCCCCTCCGCCACCAGCACCCCTCTGCCACCATGCTGACATGCCCTTTTGCCTGTGGTGCTGGTGGTGTGCAGTCCCAGGCCTTCCAGTGTGCCAGTAGGCAGCTGCCTATGCTGTGGGTTGTCAGGTAGGGGTGCATACATGGATATGCGCGCTTCCCCCCAGCACCGCCTGCCAATGTTATGTGCCCTTGGGGGTATCTGCTGGGTAATATCCCCTGTGACACTGTGGGACACACACTCGTGCCCATGTTGGACCCTCGTCAGTTTCTGTCTTGCTGCTTTACTGTTTTGGCATTCCTATGTGCCACCTAGGCATCTGCCTAGTCCGCACTGTGCCCCAGCTGGACCACAGCATAAGAAACCTGCCCAATATAAATGACAAAACCCTGATCACCGCTATTTCACTGTGGGATCATTCACTTTGTAGGGGGATAGAGCATAGCCCCTTCCAAACATGATATCTTCCTTTTTACGCTTTGTCAGTAGTGTTGCTTTATGTTTATCATTAGTAGCACTATTGGCCTGCTTGGTTATGGGGATTTCAAATATGGTTCTGGTCATTTAATATGTTTATTTGCCTTTTTGGTTCCTGTACATGTATCACTACTATCAATTTTCTGGGTTTCCCTGGCTTTGCTGTACATTGCTGACTGAAATTGTTTCTCTCCTGCAAATGTGCCTCTAGTGCGAGGTTTTCACTGGCGCTAATTTTCAGACCTTCATTTCACAGTGTTAGTGTGCATGTGGCCTCTCCCCACCTACTCTCCGCCCATTGACCCCTCATCTCCTCCCCTGGGGAGCCTTTCTCCACCCTCTGCGCACCTTAACGCCGCCGCAGATATTATTGCGTGATACGTGACGTTCTCGCACGGTAAGTGCCATTATCGTGCGATAACGTCACGTATCGTGCGATAACATTTCAGCTGCACCGTTAAGTAAACATACCCCTAAGTTTTCAGCTGAAAATTCATCTTATTTTAGGAGCTGAAATGCCATGCTTATAGATTTAGGCCTGCCATTCATTTGCCTAGATTTATGTGTCTAATTTATGATCCTAGGGCTAGCACTGCTAATGTAGCTAGTAGCCGCTGGCACTGAACTTTAAACCTGGATATTCAATGCCAGTGCCATATCCAGGCTCTGGCATTGTATATCCAGGCTGCCTGGATTGTCGCAAAGTTAACCGGACAGTGGTGATATTGAGCCACTGTCCAATTAGCTTCTGTGGTGAAAGTTAGGCCAGACTTTCACTGCCTGTCGCTCACTGGGCACTGACTCAATATTGCCAATGCCCGGTTAGGAAAGGATGCTGCCCTGTAATGCCCAAGGCATACCCTGATGCTAACCAGTTGGCATTGGGGCGTGCAGTGGTGGCACCTGTGAAAGCACAGTTACTTACCTGTAACAGGTGATCTCTGGGAACAGCAGGAATTAGTCCTCACATATGGGTACGTCGGAACCGACGGAGCCCGCGCGGGAAAGCTCCCCAGCTTCCTAGAAAGGAAGCTTTTGGGGCCTCCCACTGCACATGCACGCTGCCTTCCCGCCTTCCTGACCAGCTCTCCTCAGTTCGAGTTTATAGCTGAGACAATAGAGAGAGGAAAGGAAGATAGATAGAAGATACAACTCCTAGGGGAGGTGGGTGGGTTGTGAGGACTAATTCCTGCTGTTCCCAGAGATCACCTGTTACAGGTAAGTAACTGTGCTATCTCCAGGAACAAGCAGGAATAAGTCCTCACATATGGGGACTCCCTAGCTAAGATGCCTGGGAGATCCCCTTCCAAGGGTTCGCCATCTTCGTATGGATCTCAGGCATCCATTCTGGGAAGGTGGGCAGGAGTTGTTCAAGTATGGAACAGGTGTTTGAGGACAGCCTGACCAAACAAGGCATCCCGGCGGGAGTCCTTGTCCAAACAGTAATGGGCTGTGAAGGTATGAACCGAGGCCCAGGTGGTGGCTCGACAGATCTGATCTATGGATACAGAGTGAAGATGAGCCATACAAGTGGCCATGGCTCTCACATTGTGAGCTGTGACATGGCCTTCCAGAGAAATGATTTTACTCTGGTAAGCAAAGGAAATACACTGAGTAATCCAATTGGAAAGTCTACGTTTGGAGACTGGAAGTCCCAAATGAGAAGGATCAAAAGCCACAAAAAGTTGGGAAGACTTTCGATGTGGCTGAGTCCTGTTGAGGTAAAAGGCAAGAGCTCTTTTACAATCTAGAGTATGAAGGTTCCTCTCTGCACTGGATGCATGAGGAGCCGGGAAAAAGACAGGTAGATATACCTCTTGATTAAGATGAAAAGGCGAGACCACTTTGGGCATAAAGTGGGATTCGTCCTAAGGACCACCTTATCATGATGAAACCTAGTATAAGGTGGATGAGCCACTAAGGCCTGTAGTTCACTGATGCGGCGAGCCGAAGTGACTGCAATAAGGAAAAGGACCTTCCATGAAAGAAATTTCAAGGAGGTAGAAACCAACTGTTCAAAAGGTGGCTTCATAAGCTGACCTAGAACTAGGTTTAAATCCCATGCTACCAGAGGAGGTCGGATGGGAGGCTTAGTTAGAGTCAGGCCTCTCATGAACCTCGCAATAAGAGGATGAGAGGAGACAGGTTGTCCATTTAGAGGTTTTAAGGATGCTGCAATAGCGCTCAAATGGACTCTTACTGAATTCGTCTTAAGGCCTGCATTAGATAGATGCAGGAGATAGTCTAGTAGAGAATTCAAAGGAAGTGCTAGAGGGTCAAGACCCTGCTGAGCACACCAAATGGAAAAGCGTTTCCATTTGAAAGCATAGGAACGCCTCATGGAGGGTTTCCTAGAGGCATGAAGGATATCTTTCACTGGTTGAGAAAGATTGAAGTCATGAAGGCTTAGGCCTTCAGTAACCAAGCTCTGAGGTGTAAGGACTTGGGGTTTGGGTGCCACAAAGTCCCCTCCTCCTGAGACAGAAGGTCTGGCGCAGCTCCCAGGTCCAGGGAGGGTCCCTGGGAGAGATGCAGAAGTAGAGGGAACAACACTTGGCGTGGCCAGCGTGGAGCTATGAGGATCCTCAACCCGTGATCCCTCTGGAGTTTGAACAGAGTCTTGGGAATCAAAGGAATGGGTGGAAAGGCGTATAGGAATTCCTGACCCCAATGCAGGAGAAAGGCGTCGCTGGCCTGAGCTCCCTGACACGGAGTCCTGGAACAGAACCGGGGAAGTTTGGCATTCCACGGACTTGCAAAGAGGTCTATGTCCGGGGTTCCCCATTCCTGAAAGATTTTGAGTATCTGGTCCAGATGTAGGGACCATTCGTGTGGAAGCAGAACTCGACTGAGTCTGTCTGCCCGAGAGTTTTGAACCCCTGGAAGATATACTGCCAGAAGATGAATTTGATGCTCTCTGGCGAAGGCCCATAGTCTGAGAGCTTCGTTGCAAAGCGACAGAGAGCCTGTCCCTCCTTGTTTGTTTAGGTAGAACATGGCCACCTGATTGTCTGTATGAACTAGGACGGTCAGGTTGACAAGGAGGGTATGGAAGACTTTGAGGGCAAGGAAGATTGCTCGCAGTTCCAGGAGGTTGATGTGAAGGGTGGTCTCCTGTGGAGACCAAGTACCCTGAGTGGAGAGGTGTTGAAGATGGGCTCCCCACCCTGTTTGGGAGGCATCTGTTGTGAGGGTTGCTTGGGGCAACAAAGGTTGGAAGGGGGCCCCCAACGACAGATTCTTGGTGGATGTCCACCATTGGAGGGACCAAAACAGACGTTTTGAGGTGAGTATTTGGTCAGAGAGCGCTCCTGATGCTTGAGTCCACTGGGTGGCCAAGGTCCATTGAGCTGCTCTCATATGAAGATGAGCGTAGGGCACCACGTGTACCGTGGAGGCCATGTGGCCCAGAAGTCGCAGCATTTCCCTGGCTGTCAAGTGAGTGCTGGACTGAGCTTGGGAGGCCAAGCACACCAGACGTTGGACCCGGACCTGAGGAAGGTAGGCCCTTGCAGTGGTGGTGTCCAACTGGGCCCCTATGAATTCCAGAGACTGAGTAGGGATGAGCTGAGATTTGGGAAGGTTTACCACCAGTCCCAGATACTGCAGAATGTGCCTCGTGCGGTCCAGGGAAATCTGGGCCTCTGACTGAGATGGAGCTCGGATGAGCCAGTCGTCCAGATATGGGAATACAAAAATTCCCAGACCTCTTAGAAATGCGGCTATAACTGCCATGCATTTGGTGAACACTCTTGGAGCAGAGGCTAGACCGAAGGGAAGTACTCTGTACTGGAAATGTTTTCCCTGGAACAGAAATCGTAGATATTTTCTGTGTGATGGGTGGATGAGTATATGTGTGTACGCATCCTTGAGATCTAGAGAACAAAGCCAATCCTGACTCTGAAGGTATGGAAGGAGAATGCCCAGAGAAAGCATTTTGAATTTCTCCTTGTATAGAAATTTGTTCAATTCTCTCAGATCTAGGATAGGTCTGAATCCCCCTGTCTTCTTTGTTATGAGAAAATAAGGGGAGTAGAAGCCTGTCCCTTGTTGAAGAAGAGGAACCTCTTCTATTGCCCTTTGGGCAAGGAGGGAAGAGACTTCCTGACCCAACAGGGCCAGGAGAGATGGGGGAGAATTGAAGTGCCTCACCATGGTATGTGGAGGAAGGTTGGAAAAATGAAGTTTGTAGCCCTCTCTGATGATAGAGAGGGTCCAGTGCTCTGATGTAATTTGCTCCCATCTGGGAGCAAAGTGAGCTAACCTTCCGGGAATGGTGAGGGGCTCTGGTTGTTCTAGAGCCAGAAAGGTTAAGTTCTCTAGGGGCAAGTCAAAACCCCTGAGGGGGTTGAGCCTGCTGAGGAGTGGCAGACGCTGCAGACTTTGACCTTGCCTGTTTAGGTTGCTGACGCTTAGCAGCAAAGCGCGGCTGAGAAGATTGTTGGCCAGTATTTGTGGAAAATCTGGCCTTCTTGTAGTAAGGCCTCTTGAAAGACTTTTTCTTGGCAGGAGTAGAGGTAGACTTAGAAAGTCTATCTAAGGTAGCATTTTCTGCGTCCATTTGAGTGGCTTTAATTTGCCAGTCTTTACCAAATAAGTTCTCACCTGTACAGGGCAGATTCCGTAAGCCATCCAGGACCCAGGGTTCTAGGTCAGAGGCCTGGAGCCAAGCAAGTCGTCGGGCTGCAATAGCAATGCCCGAAGCTCTACCGGCACCCTCAAAGGAATCAAAGGCTGCTCTGTTGGAGAACTTAGAAACATCTAGAAGTTGTTTCACCAGAGAAATGAACTCCTCCTTTCTATCCTCAGGGATAAAGGAGGCAAAATGCCGTACCTTTAGGGCAAGTTCCCTTAGAAACATGCCCATATACAGACTGTATGAATTAATCCTGGCTATAAGCATACTAGCCTGGAAGATTTTCCTACCAAAAGAGTCTAGGGTCTTACATTCTCGCCCTGGAGGGGTAGAAGAGTGCCTTTTGGTACTCTTAATCTTTTTCAGCGCAGACTTCACCACAATGGAATGGTGAGGCAGCTGAGTTTTCTGAAAACCAGGAGAAGGAGGGACCCGGTACATGGTGTCCAACCTACGGGAATGAGGAGACAACGTTAAAGGAGCCTCCCATAGGTCCATCAAGTGTTCTTGAAGGATTTCATGGATAGGCAGGGTGACTGCCTCTTTAGGAACTTTAGGGTATCCTAAAATATCCAATTTCTTTGATCTAGGTTCTTTTTCAGAGGATGTAGTAATAGAAAGTCCTTTAGCTAGTTCTATAATGAAGTCTTGAAAGGACAAATCCTCTGGTGGAGACATTCTCCTCTTTGGGGAAGAAGGCTCTTCAGGAAGAACAAGAGACAGCTCATCAGAGTCATCAGAGGAGTCAAAATCCTCAGAAGAATCAGAGTATCCTCTATTTGCTTCCAACGCACGATACACATACCGCTCGGTATCGACATCAGGCGTACCGGGTATGGGATCGGTATCGGGCGAAAACCCGGATCCGGCATGCGGAACCGATCTGCGTTTGGAAGACGATGGTCTCGGTTCCGGTATGGGGGACGGTACCGGAACCGGACCCGGAACCGCTGGATGCGGTACCGAGGGCGTCGCAGCTTTAATAAAAGCCAAAATGGCCTGCTGCATGGTCTGAACAGTATTGTCCATAGACGCCACTGCTGCCTGGATGTCGGTACCGGCATGGGCCGGTACCCCAGAGCAGTCTAACAGGTGATCGGTCGAGGCCGTGCCATCGATGTCAACCTGTAACCCCATAGATGGAGCTTTGGAAGCAAGAGCTTCCCGCCGGGGTTGTTTGGCTGGGGCAGGGTCCTCCGACTCAAGATTGAGGGCCTCTCGATACTTTGAAGGAGATTTGCCTTTTGAGGACCTGCCCGAAGAAGGTTTGGTTACCTGAGATCCATCCGGAGAGGAAGACCTGGATGACTGTGATGCTGGATTATCTGAAGCAAACAGTACATGGAATTTGTTGGCCCGGTTCTGCAAACCACGTTTAGACATCTGGGAGCAGGACGGGCAGTCCGGAATGGAGTGGTCAGGCCCCAAACATTTAAGACACCAGTCATGGGTGTCTGTAACAGAAATAATAGCACTACACTTGGTACACTTTTTGAAACCAGGGGCTGGTTTCTCCATGAGGAGAATTTGTGTAGGCCTGAGGCCTAACCGAAGTCACCAAGTTGTGCTAAAATAAAAGTTTTTTTGGGTTTTTTTTGAAAGAAAAGAAAAGAGAGACCGGCAGTACCGGTTTCGGTATGGGGAAGGCAGGTACGCGGTCTAAAGAAACAAACTAAAACAAGAATTTCTTCAGCGGTGACAGGAACACGACCTGCTGGCTCCGCGGAAAAAGAGAAACTGAGGAGAGCTGGTCAGGAAGGCGGGAAGGCAGCGCGCATGTGCAGTGGGAGGCCCCAAAAGCTTCCTTTCTAGGAAGCTGGGGAGCTTTCCCGTGCGGGCTCCGTCGGTTCCGACGTACCCATATGTGAGGACTTATTCCTGCTTGTTCCTGGAGATTATTCATTTTAGTTCTGCTGAATATCCCGCAGAGTGGCTTTTACATATTTGAAGGTCTGCAAATCATGCAAATGCCTTTGAATATTCCCCTTAGTGTTTAAAATTAGTGATAAGCTCTTAACCTTTAGGGGTGTACAGGCCAAAATATTTTGTACTGCTTAATTTGTATTGTTTAGTTTCCTGTGTCATTTGCAGGATTTTTTCATTTTGTTTTGTTTTTATACATTTTCAATTCAGGGCAATTTTGTTAATTAAGAGGTGGCTGTGGCTGCTGCCCAAATAACAGCAACAAAACAATGGCTGAAAGGTTACTAGAGGATTCCAGTCCAATAAAAAGCCCAAAATTTGTTTTTCAATTTTAACAGCTATCATGGGCTGACCTCAAATATGTGCCCCTCAGATTGAAAGGAACTGATCTTCTGGAAGGTGCTATTACATCTCCTAGGAGGGGGTGGGATGGGTCAGGCTCTAGCCAGCCTATCCTCAGCTGTGTCTTGTATTTCTGGTAATATTAGTTCCTGTTTGGACGAAAGTTTTTCTTGGTCTTGAGTTCTGTGGAAAATCTTCTCTAGTTTTTTTGCCTTGTAAATATATTGATTCCTGTTCTAGGATGCATGTTTTTACTAAAGTGCATTAAGGACATGAATCAGCATTTTAGAAGGCCCATATTGGAAGAATCTGGGATGTCCAGGGCATACATCTGAATTTCAGGGGGAGCAGTGAAAGAAAGCATGTGCAAGTGCCTTCTGAAATCACTCCATCTGTGCTCCGAAGGGTTCATGTCCTCGCAACTGAGTCTGGAGATGGGCCTGTGCATATGGCAAGGCCAGGTATGTGTACATTTGCAAGCAAGTATAGAAATGTGGATGCCCCAAAATACATGGCCGCAGAAACAAGTACATAGTCAAGGTATTTCAGAACAGGGAAGTTGATGCCATCCCTGCTGGCCATTTTAGATCTGTAGATGTGCAGTAGTGAGACAGTAAAATGAATGAATTGTTAATTAATATGCAGGTTTTTTGACTCGGTGTAATTTAGTGTGGCAGTGAGAGCATGTTTGAATCTTACCTTTAAAAGTGTTGTTGCCATGAAATGAGCACTTTTTGCATCCTATTCATGGTCAGGAGCAGATGATATGGATGCATCAACAATTGGGGACAGATGGGCTTGGTCCATTCTGAAATCACGTGGCAACATGCATCTCTGTAGCACTTCCCAAGCCACGCCTCTAACACGCCCCACTGTGACTTGGATGTGAATGCATTGGGAATGTCTACATACCTGGCTTTCTAAAATAGTTTTGGGAATGTCTTTGTGATTTACATACACATCTGAATCACCATTTTCAGACATCCAAATCACAAATGCAAAATGCAATGTGTAGCTGTTAAAATAACTTCCTTAATGCAGACTTTATGACATAGGCCCATGCTAACAGTTACTATATTAACACCTACCATATAGTAAAAATACCCTGGTGGTAAAAAAAAACCATGCTAACCTCCTGACATAGGTTTGGGCTGGATTGGGGTGAATTTGGAGTGGAGAGTGGGTGTGGTGAGGTTTGGGCTGGATTGGGGTGAATTTGGAGTGGAGAGTGGGTGTGGTGGCTAGTGACAGCACATGAGGTGGCACCGCACACTAGCTGTCACAACTGCCAATAGCATGGTTGCACCTGGCACCGGCTCAAAAAGTAGCAGCAAGTACAGCCACACTTTCAGCAGTCTGGTATCTTAACAACTGCCACGCCGAAATTACCCCAGAACCCTCCCCCCCCCCAATCGCATCCTTCCAAAATTACCCCTCCAAACTGATTACTCCCACACAACTAACTCCCCCGATATTTGATCCTTCACCTGTATTCAGTCACTCCTCTATCCCAACAGCTACTTCCTTCCTTTCAGTACCCCACCAGAACAACAATAGATTTTGAAGCTGACATTCCCTGCACCAGATTCCCTTCATGATCAAGACCTCCCCAAATAGAAACTCCCTCAAAAAGGAATCTTCCAAAAACAGACCCCCCAATAAGCACCCCCTCCCCCCAACTATACATCTTCCCATCCAACCCACCTCCGGAACTTAACCGAAAGATTCATTGGTGTCTAGTGGTGTTGGGACAGATGCGGTTCTCCTCCGCTCATGACTCGGTTGCTACAGCTTTCACCCCTTCATTCATTAAGATACTTTATAGCTGCCTTATCAAACAAACATGGCTCCCCAGCACACGTTTGTATAAGTTATCTTAACATGAGTTGGAAATCTTTTGCATGAAATGATGTGTCATATATTTAGTTTTAGCTCACTTTTTTTTAGTGGTGGCTGAAAGTGAACTACATTTAGGTACACCAATATTTATCCTGTTCTCAGAGGATTTACAATCACAGGCTGGAAATCTGGAGGCCACCTGAACCTTCAGTGGCCCCTATCTGCCTGAACTGGGCCCCCCCAATACTGCCACCAGGCCAAAAATAATAAGAATAAATGAATGGCAATCCAGTTTAATCTGAAAATGGACCTTCTTTTAATTCAGTCCCAGATTTACTCTGAAGTCTATTCTCTCCACAGTTTGCATGCTATTAATGCACTTTAATTTCAGGGGGTTTATAAAAGGTCATATCTATCCAGAAATATTATCAACTTAAAAACTTAAACTTGTAATATTTGGTGAGGTTTCTGAACACAAAATCAAGTTAGAATGTCAACTGATTTTCACTGTAGCAAGAGACTGAATGTTATGATAACTTTTATTGGATCAGCATGAATAATTTCCAAAGATGTTACTATACATGAGTTTTTGGGATTGCATAGGTTCCTTGTTCAGATGATTGCTACAAGCCAAGTTAACATTAATCTTTTTCACAGATAGGATATGGTTATCCTTTGTACCCTGTTAGGGTACATACCACTCAGAATGCAAACATAGTGGAGCAAGGCTTGAAAGACTGGTGGTTTATGGTTTCTTTAAAATTTGCTATACTGCCCTTAAAAGATTTACCATGACAGTATACAAATTTGGCTAAAAAAATGATTGAATAAAATTACAGGGGAGTGGAGGAGTAGCCTAGTGGTTAGAACACTGGCTTATTAACCAAGCAACCAGGGTTCAATTCCCACTAGCACTCCTTGTGGCCTTGGGCAAGTCACTTAACCCTCCATTGCCTCAGAAGAAAGGCCTGGCAATCTACTTCTGGTGAAACTGCCAAGAAAACCCAGGAGTCAGGACTGACTCAAAGGCACACATTACATTTTAAAATCACAGGAGAGAGATACTAGGGAGGGAAAAGTAACAGGACATCCTAGATAGATAAAGTTTCTATATGAAATAAATGACTGCTTCTTGGAGCAACTGGTTCATGTACTGTACCGATAAGAGGGGAAGCTATTTTGGACCTAGTCCTTAGTGGAACACAGGATCTGATGAAAGAGGTAAGGTTTTGCAAAGAGATCATACAGACCTCCAGAACTGAAGTGTGCCTGTAGCTTTCTGTTTCATTTCAAGGCTTTCTAGACCAGTTTTCTATACCACCTTATCATTCAATCAAAGCAGTTTACATTACGTAATTACTACAAGCAGGTGCTAGATACATTCCCTTGTCCCCAAGGGCTCACAATCTATATGTACCTGAGGCAACTGAGGGTTAAGTGGCTTGCCCAAGGCCAGGGGCGGCCCAAGGGGGGTGCGGGGCCATGTGCGGAGACTCGGTGCGGGGCCCCATTTGCATAAGTGGCCTTGCATAAATATTTGCATAATGTTACCATACACTAACTTTTAGTAAACATGTCTCTTAATGAGGGTATGGATAAAGAAAGACTAAAAGATTTCTACATTACTATAATCCAGTGCCAACCGCCAGGCACATTATGAACTACTACAAACGCTGCCCATTTAGAACCCATAGCAAACCTGCCATATCCTGACAGCATTACCAGGACTCACAAAGCACCATACCCTACCTATCAAAAGGCAACACTGCAAATATTAAACCAATACATTTCAGAGAATACTGGGGAAAGAGAACAAGTGGCAATGTCAAATAGGAATTACCGTATTTTTCGGACCATAAGACGCACTTTTTCTTCACCAAAAAGTGGGAGGAAAAGTGCCTGCGTCTTATGGTGCGAATAGAAGAAGTTGCAGAGCGGCAGCAGGTCCCCCGGGACCTTCCGTGTCCCTGGGGACTGCATCATCCCTCCCCCGCCCCGTGTCCAAGCTTTCAGGGCCGCGAAGAGAGTAGTATTTTCCCTCTCGCGGCTCTGTTAAGCCTGCCGGGGCTGATGGGAATTCCCATCAGCCCCGGCAGGCTTAACAGAGCCGCGAGAGGGAGATCACTCTTCTCTTCGCGGCCCTGAAAGCTGCCGCTGATGGAGCTCAGAGGATGCTTTGCCGGGCAGATGGGAAGGGGCTGCGGGACAGTTGATTCTGCTGCTGCCACGGCAGCGGCAGCAGCAGAAGCCCAGGGTTTGTTTTTCATTTTTAAATTTACTTGGGCTGATGGGGGGGAGGGGGTTAGGACTAGTAATGGGGGGGGGGGTTAGGACTAGTAATGGGGGGGGGGGGGTTAGGGCTAGTAATGGGGGGGGGGTTAGGACTGAAAAAAGGGTGATGGGGGATAGTACTGAAAATGGGTGATGGGGGTTAGACTGCAGGTGGTCTGATTGGGGGGCTAAGACTGAAAATGGGGTTATGGGGGGGCTAAGAATGAAGATGGGGCGATGGAAGGGTTAGGACTGGAAGTGGGCTGTTGGCGGGCTTAGGACTGATAATGGGCTATGGGGGGGGGGCTAGAACTGGTAATGGACTGGGGGGGGTGCTAGGACTGGAAATGGGCCAAGTAGAAGGGGGAGCTTGAACTGCAAATAGCTGATGGGGACAGGGTATTGGAATGGAAATGGGCTGATAGGAAGGGTGCTTGGAAAGGAAAAGGGCTGATGGGGAGGGGGGCTTGGAAAGGAAATGGGCTGATGAGGGGGGGGGGGCTATGACTGGGAAATGAGCGAGTAGAAGGGGGAGCTTGAACTGCAAATAGCTGATGGGGACAGGGTCTTGGAATGGAAATGGGCTGAGTGGAAGGGGGCTTGGAATGGAAATGGGCTGATGGGGAGGGGGGCTTGGAAAGGAAATGGGCTGATGAGGGGGGGGGGGGTTACGACTGGAAATGAGCCGAGTAGAAGGGGGAGCTTGAACTGCAAATAGCTGATGGGGACAGGGTCTTGGAATGGAAATGGGCTGAGTGGAAGGGGGCTTGGAATGGAAATGGGCTGATGGGGAGGGGGCTTGGAAAGGAAATGGGCTGTGAGGGGAGGGAGCTAGGACTGGAAATGGGCTGATGATGCGGGGACTAGAAGGGAGCGGATGCTGGGTGGGGCAGGAGCTAGAAGGGAGTTGATGTTGGTGGACGATTAGAATGGGATGGGGCTGGGAGAGTGAAATGGAGAGGGGAAATATATTTTGTGTGGGAGGGAAGAAAAATCTACAATTGGCCGGGTATTGGGAGAGTAAGTGGGGATTGAGGATGGAGGGGTAAAATTTGAGTGGATGAAATAGGAATGAGGAAAGAGCAAAAGGAGAATGATTAGTATGTTAAAGCAGATGTAGAGAGAATGGAAAAAAACTAGGAAAGAAGAAAGGACAAATGGACAGCAGACAATGTAGCGTTAGCAGAAGACAACGAAGAAACCAGAAGAAAGTGGCTGGAACAATTGCAACTGAAAATAAAATGCACAAAAGGTAGAAAAATATCTCTTTATTTTGAATTTATTAACTGAAATATGTCAGCTCTTGGAAATGTGCATCTTTAACGTCTGCACTTTATTTAATACAAGAGGAAATCAATTTATAGTTTTATTTCTACAGTGTTGTACATTCTAAGTTTGGCTTTTGGGGTTCCCAGTTTAATTGCCTTAGATGGAAGTGAAGACTGTATTTTATACGAAGACAGCGAAGAAAGTGATGTCAGTGATTGTGACCAAATGAGCTTCATGAATTCTGACTCTAGCGAAGAAGAGTTCTTGGGGTTTTCCGAAGACTAGAGTACTCAAACCTTTGTCTTTATGTGTTATTGACAGTGATAATGGTTCTTAATGCCACTGTTGACTGCTGTTCAGTTTATATGGTTCAAATATTATTCTGTTATACTTTATTAAATATTTTATTACACTATTTGGTTCAGAATATTTTTTTTCCTATTTTTCTCCTCTAAAAACCAGGTGCGTCTTATGGTCGGGTGCGTCTTATGGTGCGAAAAATACGGTACATAAACAGAATACCTCAGCTCAGTTACACATGCAGAACATAGACCATCATCAAACAAGGAATCACAATTTAGAAACAGGAAGGCAATAATTAAACTGGGAACCCCAAAAGCCAAACTTGGAATGTACAACACCACTGTAGAAATAAAACTATAAATTAATTTCCTCTTGTACCAAACAAAGCGCAGACGTTAATGATGCACATTTCCCAGAGCTTTCATATTCCAGTTAATAAATTCAAAATAAAGAGATATCTTTCTACCTTTTGTGCATTTTTTTCAGTTGCAATTGCTCCAGCCACTTTCTTCTGGTTTCTTCATGTTTTCTGCTAACTCTCCATCGTCTGCTGTCCATTTGTTCTTTCTTCTCTCTTCTAGTTTTTTTTTCCCATTCTCTCTCTCTACATCTGCTTTAACATACTAATCTTCTCCTTTTGCTCTTTCCTCATTCCTATTTCATCCACACAAATTTTACCCCTCCATCCTCAATCCCCACTTACTCTCCCAATAACCGGCCAATTGTAGATTTTTCAGCCCATGTCCTGTCCTAGCCCCCCCCCCCATAGCCCATTATCAGTCCTAATCCCCCCATAGCCCATTACCAGTCCTAACCCCCCCATCACCCCATTTCCAGACAGCCCCCATCAGCCAAACAGCCCATTACCAGTCTTAACCCCCCCCATAGCCCATTACCAGTCTTAACCCCCCATAGCCCATTACCAGTCCTAACCCCCCCCAACAGCTCACAGCCCATTACCAGTCCTAACCCCTCCCCATCAGCCCATTTCCTGTCCTAGCTCCCCCATAGCCCATTATCAGTCTTAACCCGTTCATAGCCCATTACCAGTCCTAACCACCCATCACCCAATTTCCTGACAGCCCCCATCAGCCCACTGCCCACTACCAGTCCTAACCCCCCCAACAGCTCACAGCCCATTACCAGTCCTAGCCCCCCCCAGTCCATTATCTGTCCTAGCTCCCCCGCAGCCCATTACCAGTCTTAACCCCCCCCAGCCCATTACCAGTCTTAACCCCCCATCACCCCATTTCCAGACAGCCCCCATCAGCCCACAGCCCATTACCAGTCTTAACCCCCCCCCCCGCAGCCCATTACCAGTCTTAACCCCCCCCCCGCAGCCCATTACCAGTCTTAACACCCCCCCCAGCCCATTACCAGTCTTAACCCCCCCCCCGCCCGCAGCCCATTACCAGTCTTAACACCCCCCCCAGCCCATTACCAGTCTTAAACCCCCCCCCCCCCGCCCGCAGCCCATTACCAGTCTTAACACCCCCCCAGCCCATTACCAGTCTTAACACCCCCCCAGCCCAGCCCAGCCCAGTCCAGCCCAGCCCATTACCAGTCTTAACACCTCCCCAATCCAGCCCAGCCCAGCCCAGCACCAGTCTTCACACCCGCCCAGCCCAGCCCAGCCCATTACCAGTCTTAACACCCCCCAGCCCAGCCCAGCCCATTACCAGTCTTAACACCCCTCCAACCCAGCCCAGCCCAGCACCAGTCTTAACACCCCCCAGCCCAGCCCAGCCCAGCCCAGCCCCAGTCTTAACACCACCCCCCCCCCAGCCCAGCCCAGCCCAGCCCAGCACCAGTCTTAACACACCCCCCAGCCCAGCCAAGCCCAGCCCAGCCCATAACCAGTCATAACACCCCCCCAGCCCAGCCCAGCAGAGCACCAGTCTTAACACCCCCCCATCAGAGCACAGCCCATTACCAGTCTTAACACCCCCCAAGCCCAGGCCAGCCCAGCCCCAGTCTTAACACCCCCCCCAGCCCAGCCCAGCCCAGCACAAGTCTTAACACCCCCCCCAGCCCAGCCCCAGTCTTAACACCCCCCCAGCCCAGCCCAGCCCAGCACCAGTCTTAACACCCCCCCCAGCCCAGCCCACCCCAGCACCAGTCTTAACACCCCCCCCAGCCCAGCCCAGCCCAGCCCAGCCCCAGTCTTACCACCCCCTCAGCCCAGCCCAGCCCAGCACCAGTCTTAACACCCCCCCAGCCCAGCCCAGCCCAGCCCATTACCAGTCTTAACACCCCCCAACCCAGCCCAGCCCAACCCAGCACCAGTCTTAACACCCCCCCAGCCCAGCCCAGCCCAGCCCAGCACCAGTCTTAACACCCCCCCAGCCCAGCCCAGCCCAGCACCAGTCTTAACACCCCCCGGCCCAACCCAGCCCAGCCCAGCCCAGCACCAGTCTTAACACCCCCCAGCCCAGCACAGTACAGCACCAGTCTTAACACCCCCCCCAGCCCAGCCCAGCCCAGCCCAGCACCAGTCTTAACACCCCCCAGCCCAGCCCAGCCCAGCCCAGCACCAGTCTTAACACCCCCCCAGCCCAGCCCAGCCCAGCCCAGCACAGCACCAGTCTTAACACCCCCCCAAGCCCAGCCCAGCCCAGCACCAGTCTTAACACCCCCCCAGCCCAGCCCAGCCCAGCCCAGCCCAGCACCAGTCTTAACACCCCCCCCAGCCCAGCCCAGCCCAGCACCAGTCTTAACACCCCCCCAGCCCAGCCCAGCCCAGCCCAGCACCAGTCTTAACACCCCCCAGCCCAGCCCAGCCCAGCCCAGCACCAGTCTTAACACCCCCCCAGCCCAGCCCAGCCCAGCACCAGTCTTAACACCCCCCCAGCCCAGCCCAGCCCAGCCCCAGTCTTAACACCCCCCCAGCCCAGCCCAGCCTTAACAGCCCCCCCCCCATTGGCTTATGGCAAATTTAAAATTTAAAAAAAAACCTGGCCCTGGCTGCTGCCGCCACGGCAGCGGCAGAATGGAGTGTCCCGCGGGGCCCCCTCTCCTCGCTGAGCCTCTCTGCAAGGGCTTTCAGATTCGCGAAGGGAGAGTGTCTCCCTCGCGTCTCTGTTAAGCCCGCAGGGGCTAATGGGAAATTTCCCATCAGCCCCTCGCATCTAAAGGGGCAGATGGGAAATTTCCCATTAGCCCCTGCGGGCTTAACAGAGACGCGAGGGAGACACTCCCTTCGCGAATCTGAAAGCCCTTGCAGAGAGGCTCAGCGAGGAGAGGGGGCCCCCGGGACACTCCATTTTGCTGCGGAGGCCGCGGCAGCAGCCAGAGCCAGCTTTTTGTTTTTTATTATAATTTTTTTAAAAAAGCAGAATGTTCTTTGCGCGGGGCCCCCTGAAACGCGGGGCCCTGTGCAAAGAACATTCTTGCTCAATGGACGGGCCGGCCCTGCCCAAGGCCACAAGGAGTGCCTATAGGACTAGAAACCCCAGTCCCTCCAGCCTGAGATTGCTGTTCCCAGGTGGGACTTGAACCCCCAGCCCTCCAGCCTGATGTACCATGTCCTCACCACTAGACCACGCCTCCTTTTTCTATGCCTGGGTATGGGCACAAACTATCATATATGCACAACTCTCACATGTACTGTCTTCTCCTGCCATCACCATGTGTGCTGCCATTCCATTCATGGCTCTTAGAACTGCACTTTGTGTATTTATGACCCTACCTGTTTATCTTTTAGTTATGTTGTATTTCTGCTACCATCAGGGCCCCTCATGGTGCCTACATCTCCATGCAATATCCCCTGCATATCTTTAGCTGCACACACTCACAGTTGTATGGCCCTTTAGCCTTATATTCTGATCATTGCTGCAGCTCTGTAGATCTCTATCTATGTTGCGGGTGTTTGCAAAATGATTATGTTTCATTTCCAGCTAGTTCTATTTTTTTTGTGCTTTATTTTAGGAATTAATAATTTTTGTGTTACTTTGTCATTTCAAGTCAATGTTGTTTACTGCAGAGGTAGCTGTGGCTGTTACCCAAATGTTTAACATAACTGACGGATTACTGGAGTTTATTGGCATATAAACAACTAGATTGTCTTTTTCCTCATAGTCAGAAGATGTATTTGAACCTGTGACCTTTGGATAAGAAAGCAACCATCTTGTGGAGGAATTATCACAGCTCCTTTGAGGCAGAGTTTAACCTCTTGTGTTGCTAGTGATCTTCTTTCCTACTTCTTGACTGGCTCTAAGGATTTCTGTTCTGGAGCTCAGTGGAACATGCTGAGGGACCTTTTGTCTTGTGAATTTAGTGACTCCTGCTGTAGAGATGTACTCCAAAGTATTTTCTTTGACCATATTGTAGTGCTGGATATTCTGTGAAGCCATGTATAGTATACTATAAGACCGCCCAGAGGAAGCAAACATGCTCACAAAGGCCAAGAGATCATATAGCAAAGATAATAGAGATCTACTAGCAAAGAGATCTACTAGCAAAGATAATAGAGAAGGCTGTACAATGACAGATTCAGGAGCACATTGACACTAACGCTTCCCTTGACCCAAGCCAACACGGATTCAGAGAATCCCACGGTGTCGAAACGCTTCTCACCACTCTCATCAATACACTTATCACCGGGATTGACAACATTAAACAAGGGTATGCTCTTATTTTCCTAGACATCGCAGCAGCCTTCGACTCTGTGAACCACGAACAACTCCTGGTGCGGCTTCAAGATAAAGGGATAACTGAATCAGCTTGGCGCTGGTGCAAATCCTATCTAACTGACAGGTGGCATCAGGTCAGAACATAAACCACAACCTCCCAGCCTTTCCAACAACAGCATGGTGTACCCCAGGGCTCGTCTCTCTCTGCACTCCTATTCAATATCTATATGCAACCTATTTGCGAAATAATACGCTCATTTAACATATCATGCCTGCTCTATGCGGACGACGTGCTGCTCTTTACCCCATTCACGATTGAAATCCGGACTTCACCCAACTGATGAACTGCTTTGATGCCCTAACTGACTGGCTCATCTCCCAGAGCCTCAAGATCAACTTTAACAAGACTGACGTACTATTTGTCACTAGAAACCAGTCCTTCTTGCCTCCGACAACCATAAAGACAAGAGATACAGAACTCTCAAGCAAACCCAACATCCGCTACCTAGGTGTCACATTAGATCAACAGCTCAGTTTCAAAGATCACATCAGCAACACCATCAAACAAATCTACCATAAGATACGAACTCTATGACATCTTCGACCCCTACTGCAACCTGAGGACTTCAGATCAGTTTTCCAGGCACTGGTGATCCCACACTTTGATTATGCCAATGTAATCTTTCAGGGCCTACCCAAAAAAACCTTAAACCCCCTACAGTTAGCCATGAATGCCGCCGCACGTGTTCTGAGTGGAGCCGCTAGAGGTGATCACATCACCCCAGTCCTTAAGGACTTACATTGGCTTCCAGTATATTGTCGGCTATCCTATAAGGTAATCATCATAACCTTCAAGGTTATCAACAAATTATCCCCTACTGCCCTAATGGAACTTGTCCACCCCATGTCAGCAAACAGAGAAAGGAGAACATGCACAGCCAACACCCTACAGATCCCTAGCGAAATAACAAAATGCACTAAGACAACAAGGAACAGAGCATTTAAGTTCTATGCCCCCAGTTGCTGGAATGCACTCCCAACATCCATCCGAGCCATAACAGATCTAGCCCAATTCAGAAAAGCGATTAAACACCATCTCTTTTTCTTGCACTACTCGCAACCCTCCAACCTGACTTCATCCACCATGCACCCAACCTTGAACACATGACTCACCGTCCAAGGATACACATATTGTAAGTACAGAATGTAGATACTCGATTTTGTAGTACATAGTTTTCCCAGTTGAAATACAAGTTTAATTTCCTGTTCATTGTAAGTGCCTAAGATTCACCTACCTGGCACAATACAGTTGTATGTAAACCGTGCTGATTTTTAAGAGTGCGGTATATAAGAAAAATAACATAAATAAATAAATATAGGGAGTGAGGTGAAGAAGCACAAAGGGATATAGTATAGTATTTATTGAAGCACCTATTGTCCCACCAAATGTCTTCATCAAGGGTGTAGGGATCTCAAACAGAACATGTAGATGCACATTCTGGTTCCCGCATGTCCACCCGCATTGGCCGGGCAAAAACTGGACATGCAGGAGATGAACCCGATTCTGCCACCATGGGGCCTGGATAGGCACTCTCTGTATGCTGAAAAGATTGCATACGGGGAACTGTCTGTCCTGAGGCCAGAATGCCACAGCTGGGGCATGGAAGCTGTGGCGTTCTGGCACCATGGCAATGAACTGTCTATCTGATGGCTCTAAAATCCATTGCCATGTCCTTCCCACGCATACTGCAATCTTGCTGACAGTGGAGACCTGGATCGCGACTGCAGGAGCACAGCACGACTGGCGGCATGGTGTGTGGGAGTATGCGGCACCATACAGTGGGGACCCCTGGGGCTTATTCTACCTTCAGGCTGGAATAAGCCAGATGGGCATCCAGGTGTCAGGGAATGTACATTCTGGCAGCTGGGCCCTCACCAGCTCTGACCCTGCTCCATCCAAGTGCTGCCCTCTCTCACCCTTGTCCAGTGCTCCCCGCACATATACTCTATACATGCGGGAAGCGCAGGAGACAGAACTGGCTTTGGGGACTCTGCACGGGTTGGACATTTGGGCCATATGTCCAACCTCACTATTCGTGTTTTGGAACGCTGGCCATAATGTATCTTAGAACACAAAATGTACATAAAAAGGCCCATTAAACATACAGTGGTATTAAATAATAATAACATATTTAAATGAATAAATACATATTCTGGGGAGTAACTCCCCACAACAGGAGGGAACTGAGTGAAAGCTTGGCCCACTCTGACAAAAGAAATGAGGATGACCTGGAGTTAGGAGGAGACTGGCTTGAGATAACTCCCATGGGGCTACAGTATGATGGCTCTTCTGCAGGGTACCTGTCTTATAACCAAGATTATTAGCTTGAGGGCAGCTTGTGGACAAAATGGGAGGGGGGGGGTAAGCTATTCCTACAGGACCTAAGAGACCACATAAACCCTTCTCAGCCTAACATTCAGTGGTACTAACTGGTTTGTACTGATGAACACGCTATAGACAGCCTTGCAAACATCTAGTTAGTTTTGGGTGGTTCCAGTAACTATCTGGTTAGTGGTGATTTTAGCTGCTAATCTGATAGGCAAAATGCATAAAGTTAGAGTAGGTCAATGGCTTTCCTAACTTTGTGGTATGTTTACTAAACGGTGCTACGTGACATTATTGCACAATAATGGTGCATTACTGTGCGAGAACGCCACGTATCGCGCGATAATGTCTGCGGCGGCATTAAGGTGCACAGAGGGTGGAGTAAGGCTTCCCAGAGGGTGGAGTAAGGCTCCCCAGGGGCAGAGATAAGGGGTCAATGGGTGGAGAGTGGATGGGGAGAGGCCCCATGCACACTAGCACCATGAAATGAAGGTCTGAAAATTAACGCCAGTGAAAACCTTGCACTAGAGGCACATTTGCAGGGGAGAGAGACCATTTCAGTCAGCAATGTGCAGCAAAGGCAGGAAAACAAAAAAAAGTGATAGTAGTGATACATGTGCAGCAACATCACAGTGCCCAAGTACGAGAGGGCACTACGGTGAGGCTGCAAAAGGGGTATAGGGGGCTGCAGGCGGGACATGCAGTGGGGCAGCTGGGCACAGGGTGGACTAGGCAGATGCCTAGGTGACACATAGGAATATAGAAGCAGAAAACTAGCAAGACAGCAACTGACCAAGGACAAACATGTCCATGAGTGTGTGTCCCACAGTGTCCCAGGGGACAGTACCCAGCAAGTACCCGAAAAGGCACATAACATTGACAGGCGGTGCCGGGGGGAAGCGTGGATGTCTATGCAGGCACCCCTACCCCAGATCCCACACCATAGGCAGCCGCCTACCGGCACACTGGAAGACCTGGGACTGCGCACCACCAGTACAACCGGCATAAGGGCATGACAGCATGGTGGCAGAGGGGTACTGGTGGTGGAGGGTGCAGTGGAATCTGCCCACAGCACACCAAGGCCAAGCCCTGTTCAGGTGGGTGGCGTGCAGTGTAACAGACAGGGCTGTCCGATGAACAGTAATGGTATCCCCAGGGAATGATCTGCTTCTGTGGCAACAGTTTGATGCAGTACACACAGCCAGTGTGTTCAGGGGCAAAAGGTCACAGGTTCAAGCCCCAGCTGTGCCTCCTGCAAACCATGTCCCTATATTTTACCCAGTACTAAACCGTGGTAATAAAGACGGAACCATTATTGCAGATAAAATAAACATGCCATAAACACCTATAATTTACCCTAAGGAGCACAGACACCATAAACATGTGCAATCCCTAGAGCAGTGATGGCTAACCTTTTTGAGCCCGAGTGCCCAAACTGCCGCACAAAACCAAAGAATTTCCTCAAAGTGCCAGCACGTCAATTAAACTTTAACAACAAGATTTTAGTATCTAAAAACTCTTTATAAAGTTGCCTGAACTATGTAACATCATTTGTAAAGGTTGGAATCTTTGTATTGTCAGAGAATCAATTTGATTCACAATCCTTTGGTTTTCATTTCAATTTATTGGCAATTTATAATGTTTTAATGATTTCATTCAATTTAGAAACAGGAAGGCAATAATTAAACTGGGAACCCCAAAAGCCAAACTTGGAATGTACAACAACACTGTAGAAATAAAACTATAAATTAATTTCCTCTTGTACCAAACAAAGCACAGACGTTAATGATGCACATTTCCCAGAGGTTTCATATTCCAGTTAATAAATTCAAAATAAAGAGATATTTCTACCTTTTGTGCATTTTTTTTCAGTTGCAATTGCTCCAGCCACTTTCTTCTGGTTTCTTCATGTTTTCTGCTAACTGTCTATCGTCTGCTGTCCATTTGTTCTTTCTTCTCTCTTCTAGTTTTTTTTTCCATTCTCTCTCTCTACATCTGCTTTAACATACTAATCTTTCTCCTTTTGCTCTTTCCTCATTCCTATTTCATCCACACAAATTTTACCCCTCCATCCTCAATCCCCACTTACTCTCCCAATACCAGGCCAATTTTAGATTTTTCATCCCTCCCACACAAAATATTTTTCCCCTCTCCATTTTACTCTCCCAGCCCCATCCCATTCTAATCCTCCCCCAACATCAGCTCCCTTCTAGTTCCAGTCTCACCCAGCATCCATTCCCTTCTAGTCCCTGCATCAGCCCATTTCCCGTCCTAGCCCACCATCAACCCATTTCCAGTCCTAGCTCCCCCATCCATTTTCAGTCTGAGTCCCCTTCATCAGCTCATTTCCAATCCTAGCCCCCATCAGCCCACTTCTAGTCATTTCCTAGCCCCATCATCAGCCCATGTCAAATCGTAGCTCCCCTCCACTCAGTCCAATTCCAGTCCAAGCCCCCCCCCCATGAGCCTACTTTCAGTTCTAGCCCCTCCATGAGTCCATTTCAATTCAAGCCCCCACCACAGCCCATTTCCAATCTTAGCTCCCCCAACAGCCCATTTCCAGTCCTATCCTAGCTGCTCCATCAGCCCATTTTCAGTCCTAGCTCCCTTCCCTCACAGCCCATTTCCATTCCAAGCTCCCTCCCCATCAGCTATTTGCAATTTAAGCCTCCCCTTCCACTCAGCCCATTTCCAGTCATAGCAACCCCCCAACCCATTACCAGTCTTAGCCCCCCATCAACCCACTTCCAGTCCTAACCCCCCATCACCCCATTTTCAGTTTAAGCCCCCCCCTATAACCCATTACTGTGTGTGAGAGAAAACGGCAGCCAATCTGAGCACTTTTCAAATCATTTAGAATCCCTTCAGCAAAGGCTTCAACGATCCTGTGAGCAGTGACTGAGAATCAGCTGTGCCTACGTAGTTGGGAACTGTGTGTGAGAGAAAACTGCAGCCAATCTGAGCACTTTTCAAATCATTTAGAATCCCTTCAGCAATGGCGCGCCCGCGCCTTGCGGGCCCGCGCCTGAGGGCCTCGCAAGAGGGCCCTTTGGCGTGGCCCTTAGGCGGTGGACCGTGCGGGACCCACTATCTGCTGCTATATGCTTATTCTATATGCTCATTCTGTTCAGCGGTATGCTGTTTGTAGTTAATGTAAGGTAATGTAATGTAAGTTATGTACTGTGTTCCCTGTTTGTACTCCTAGTGTTTTGTTGTGATGTAATGATAATGCAATGTATGTTTCCCTCACCTTTGTTTAACTCTGTGCTGTATTAACCGCTTTGATTGAAGGAAAAGGCGGGATACAAAACATGTTAAATAAATAAATAAATAAATTACCAGTCCTAACCCCCCCATCAGCCCACTTCCAGTCTTAACCCCATCAGCCCATTGCCAGTCTTAACCCCATCAGCCCATTGCCAGTCCTAACCCCCCCCATCAGCCCACAGCCAGTCCTAACCACATCAGCCCACCTCAAGTCCTAACCCCTCCCCATCAGCCCATTTCCTGTCCTAGCCCCCCCCATAGCCCATTATAAGTCCTAACCACCCCCCATAGCCCATTAGCAGTTCTAACACCCCCATCACCCCATTTCCAGACAGCCCCCATCAGTCCACAGCCCATTACCAGTCCTAACCCCCCCCCCCAGCCCATTAGCAGTCCTAACCCCCCCCAGCCCATTAGCAGTCCTAACAGTCCCCCCGCCCATTAGCAGTCCTAACAGCCCCCCCACCCCCCCCAGCCCATTAGCAGTCCTAACCCACCCCCCCAGCCCATTAGCAGTCCTAACAGCCCCCCATAGCCCATTAGCAGTTCTAACCCCCCCATCACCCCATTTCCAGACAGCCCCCATCAGTCCACAGCCCATTACCAGTCCTAACCCCCCCAGCCCATTAGCAGTCCTAACAAACCCCCCCAGCCCATTAGCAGTCCTAACCCCCCCACCCCATTAGCGGTCCTAACCCCCCCTAGTCCATTAGCGGTCCTAACCCCCCCACCCCCCCTAGCCCATTAGCGGTCCTAACCCACCCCCCCTAGCCCATTAGCAGTCCTAACAGCCCCCCCGCCCCAGCCCATTAGCAGTCCTAACAGCCCCCCCGCCCCAGCCCCAGCCCCAGCCCATTAGCAGTCCAAAAAAAAAAAGCTGGCTCTCTGGCTGCTGCTGCTGCCGCCGCGGCAGAATGCAGTGTCCCGCGGGGCCCCCTCTGCGCCGGCTGAGCCCTCTGCCCGGCTTTCAGATTCACGAAGGGAGAGTGTCTCTCCCTCGCGTCTCTGTTAAGCCCGCAGGGGCTAATGGGAAATTTCCCATCAACCCCTCGCGTCTAAAGGGGCTGATGGGAAATTTCCCATTAGCCCCTGCGGGCTTAACAGAGACGCGAGGGAGAGACACTCTCCCTTCGCGAATCTGAAAGCCGGGCAGAAGGCTCAGCCGGCGCAGAGGGGGCCCCGCGGGACACTGCATTCTGCCGCGGCGACAGCGGCAGCAGCCAGAGAGCCAGCTTTTTTTTTTTAATGTAATTTTGAGGAAAGCAGAATGTTCTTTGCGCGGGACCCCTGAAACGCGGGGCCTTGTGCAAAAAACATTCTTGCTCAATGGACGGGCTGGCCCTGGACACCAGCACACTCACCTCCCGCCGCGCCGCATATCTTAATTGCGGACCTTCCCGCGTGCCAGCTGCAAGGCCTTTGCGTGCCACAGCTGGCACGCGTGCCATAGGTTCGCCATCGCTGCCCTAGAGCATAGTTTCCCAACTGCAGTCCTGGAGGGCCAATCACCATTCAGATTTCATGCTGGCCCTAATAAATATGCCTGTGCTGCATTTGTATGCACCGCCCCCATTGTATGCAAATGTATCTCATGCATATTTATTAGGGACAGCATGAAAACCTGAACCGTGTTTGGTCCGTCAGGACTGGAGTTTGGAACCTTGCCCTAGAGCAGCGGCCAGCAGGGGCACAAACACCCACACCCACAGGCTCCACTATCCAAAGCTTCATGGAGAGTCAGGCTGTTGGGCCCCTTGGGGAGCAGCAACTCCCAATACTAGCACCTGCATACCTTAGCAATGCTGTCCTAAACTTGGGAACACGTTCCACATATATCAAAAGGTTGCTATGATTAATGTCAGATAACAAATCCTAAGTTAAACACAATTTGTTGACAGAGATTCATCATAGCAACCTTTCTGATATCTGTGGAGTGTGTTTCAGTTTTTGTTTCTGACAGTGTTTACCACCCCGGGGAGTGACCCCAACAGTATTGCGCACCATATCAATGCCTGTACTGTGCCCAAGACTGGTGTGGCAGCCAGGACTGCCAAAAACCTCTATATTTGCACAATGCTGGCATAGGTGTGGGATTGTGTGTATGTCTATCCAGTGTTTTGTGGCTGCCTACACCTTAATGAGCCCACACTGTTTGCACTGTTTCCAGTGTTAGCCTGCCAATGTGCATAATGAGGAACAAGGTACTGTGGGTATGGCCCGGACAGAGTGGCCTGGGCAGGATGCATCTGAACAGGGCATAGGGCAATGGTTGGGACATTGTAGTGCCCGACCACCACCTGCACGGACAGGGTGGCCACAGCATGTCATGCTGGGGGGAGGGGGGGTGGTCACTCTCACCCTGACTGTTCAGTGACCATGGCATGGCTAGGTCCTCCCATAGTGCTATTTAGTGTTATTCTTAAGTGTTATCTGTGAGTTTCCTTTTCTGGGGCCTAATCACTGACATACCTGCTTGGTGTGTGTGCACATAGTTCCTCCAAGAACATGCACTATGTGCTAGTTAGCAGATTGTCTGCAGTTAGCATGTGTATGGCTCGAACACCTTGCAGGGTGCAGTTGGTAGGGGCTGACTGTGCCCTCTTCTGGTGAATGTCAGATAGTGGTGGGGGGAAGCTGAGCTTTTTCCGGGCCTACTGCCAGTGCCCTATGTGGTGCATACAGATCTGCATTGACTGCCCTGTAGGGTGCCTATTCCCCAAAAGGACTGGGGCTGCTGGTCCCCTCTACTGCTACCATTGCAGAGATGTAGAATGCAGATCTGTTGGTGGGGGAATCCTGTCCCTCACCCTGGCAGGTTTGGTGGTGCTACATACTCTGCTTTTGGGTCCAACCACCTCCCTTCTCTTATAACATGTGACCATGGCAGCAACACAGGATATGCACTATTCTCGGTGCATCATAATCCATGAGGGCTAAACATGACTGGAAAATATAGATGGACACAGGTGTATTCTAGGTGTGTCAACAAGGATTACCTATCACACACTGACACTGCTGGGGACCTGCAGCACAGTCTATCTCAGCCAGGCCAGGTGCTGCGGACCTGGTGCTGGGTGCCCCACCTCACCCTCAGGGTGAGCACAGGAACTGCATAATGTCACGGTCTGTAGCTACTCTGTGCCAGTAACACACACGGTCAGTTCCCCCTACCAGGCCAGGGTGCTATAGAGGCACATACCCTATCTTGTGATCAGATGTAGGCTGCTGATCTGCATGTGCAGTGCATCATGGGTACGGGTGAGTTTACCCTATCCTGGTAACCACAGCAGACAGTATGTGTGGTGACCTGCAGTCTTTCTGTAGCCAGACAGCAGTGGGTTAGATGCTATCAAGATCTAGCCCACTGGTACCTCAATGACTGCAAAGGCAGAGGTCATGGGTTTGATGCCACAGTGGTGTTATTTAATAAGGCTGTCTGAGGTTTTTCATTTTAATTTATGTCAGTGCTGCCAGCAGAAACACCCTCACAGTGCCGTAGCCTAAGGTGCCTCATAAGCCACCCTATAGGGCATCCTATATGGCACCCTATAATGAGCCCTATAAAGCGCCCTATAGGGAACATTATAAGGTGCCTTGGTGGACAGAGCACTTTATAATGTGCCCTATGGAGTGCCTTACAGGGCACCTTATGCGGCACCTTAGGTTATGGCACTGTGAGGGTGTTTTTGCTGGCAGCACTGATTTAAATTACAAAAAGGAAATGCCTCAGACAGCACTAATCTAAATTAAACAGCAATGCCTCAGACAGCCTTCTTACATAACACCACTACAGAATCAAACCCATGACCTCTGCCTCTACATTCATTGCAGTAACCAGTGGTCTACATCTTTATAGCTTCTAATACTGCACTGTCGTGAACTTAGGGATAACGCACGTTAACGTGCCACGGCGCACACTATCGCACGATACAGATTCTTGCTACCTTGCTGCCAGAATGCCCACTCCTTATATGGCATCCTTCACATTATCGCTGCAACTAGCGCCGGTAACATTAAGACGGTTTAGTAAACATACCCCTTTGTGTTTATGGTAACTAGTTAACAGCTGAGTATTGCTACTAACTGAATAGCCAACACGGTGGGTGGCAAAACCAGATATTCAGGACTGGATAGGCTTTGATGTTGAATATCCAGTTTAGTTTTTTACCACAGTAGCCAGGTGTTTGAGTGATGGTGACCGCCATGGGCTGAATATTGATCCTATATATATATAAATACATATGTACTGGGCTGTACCTAGAGCTGTGCAAACAGTGTGGCCTCGCAGGGTGCAAGTACGGAAGGGATGCAGATTTCATCACTGGGCTTCCAGGAAGCCCGATAAGAGTAAGTGCTTGAATGCAGCTGGGAAGGGAAGGGGCACTGGGTTCATGAGTTGCAGAGAGTGCATTTCTAGCTTGTTACAGGCCTTTATATACAGTAGATAGATAGATAAATACAGTCAAACCTCGGTTTTCATGATTAATCCGTTCGAAAAAGTCTGACTAAAACCGAAACGTATGAAAACTGAAGCAATATTTCCCATAAGAAATAATGTAAATCCAATTAATCCGTTCCAGACACCCAAAAATATTCACAAAAATACATTTTATAGAGAATAACTATATTTTTACATACAGAAAACAATGAGAAATAAATATAAATGACTAATGAAATGGATAAATGAACATTTAACATCACTGAAAGCAAGCTAAGTACAGTACTGTACAGTACAGTATGTTAACATCTGGCCTTAGCCACCCCTGACAAGCTGCTGTGCCCAGCTCTCTTCGGAATCACATTGAATTCAGTCCATTAAAATACCTTTACATTATCTGCTCAATGCTTCAGAATGGCAGAAAATCTTAATGATATAGCTTCAGACGTACCCTGCAAGAGAAAGAACTGCCTCCCACATTCATGCAACATCTCCTGCTTACGTTGACAGCTTTTCTTCCCTGCTACCGGGACAAAATCTCAGTCAAAAGACGTTGAAAACCGAAGCAATGCATGAAAACCGGGACAAAATCTCAGTCAGAAAAGACGTTGAAAACCGAAGCGTATGAAAACCGGGGCAAATGAAAACCGAGGTTTGACTGTATAGATTTATAGGGTTATTTTTCCCTATGGGGGTTATTCCAGGTGCAGAATAGACCGTTTGCATTTGCACGGGAGATGGGTATGTAGTGAAATCATCTACAAACATATTCTGGTACCTGGTGGCTGTGGGCGTTTATCTTGTCGCATGGGGATGTCCACATGTGTCCACGAAGGGGCAGAATGGGGGCATAGCCACCACAGAGCGGTGTTCACTGTATTCCAGAAAGCCCTGTGCACGTTTACAGTATTTGCCACAGACGTGCCCATTATTCCTGCCTGATACATGGAACAAAGCCAGGACTCTGCCAATTTTCTGCTGCATTCTAGGATTCATGCATGCAAGTGAGAATGTGTGTATGCACAGTAAGGTTGGAGGGTTGCACAGGAGGAGTTGGTGTTGGGATCGACAAAGCATGGAGGAAATGAATGCCTGGTTTGCAATAGCCATGCACATATAATGAAGATTTGACCAAAGGAAACGGAAGCTCAATTTAAAGCACAAATCAAAATATATTTAGAAAAATCATTGATGCACCTTAACATCTGCAAGCCACTAAGTTGTAGGATTTCTGCAACCTGTGGCCCTTCAGGCTCTGCGACTATGGCATTGGATACTTAGTGGCTTAAAAGCTAAGTGCTATGTTTTACAACATTACATGTGATAAGTCATATCAATACTTTATTTCCCTATGTGGATCACCCTCCTGAGCTGGAGCCTTCCCTGCGGATGTTTGAAGTCGTGGTCATGTGGCCAAGGTTCAGATTAGCTCTCTCAAGATGTCATCCTCAGGTAAGTTTTCCCATAAATAAATAAATTATTATACTAATAATAAATTAAAATGATTGATAGAGAGAATTAAATTTAAATTATTAACAATTATTTATTAAGAAAACATAAAGCAATCAATTATTTAAATAATTCAAGTTTCTCCCTTTAACCTGAAACCCAGATACCTTAAAAGTTTTGAATTTCTTTACAGATGATCAACATCAACTCAGTGGATATTTGCTTTAAATCATCAAAAATAGATAAGTCTTGACTCTTTATCCTCAGAAATGATCTTATCATATTGTTGTTGTTGTTAAGTGCGGTCGAGTTGGAGTCGACTCATGGCGACCCTCTGGATAGCTATTCTAAATTGTGTTCGGTCTTGAGTCAGGCGGCTCAGTGTTGACAGACTGGTACTGTCAACAGCTGCTGTTATTGTATCGATCCATCTCATTGCTGGCTTTCCTCTTTTGCGCTGACCTTCTATCTTGCCAAGCATGATGTCTTTCTCTAATGATCTCTCTCTTCGCATGATGTGTCCAAAGTATGAAAGTCGAAGTCTTGTCATCTGAGCTTCTAAAGAAAGCTTAGGTTTGATCTCCTCTAGTACCGACTGGTTTGTTCTTCGGACAGTCCATGGTATCTTATCATATTAAGCAGTTGCTATCTTCAAACATTAAGTTTTGATTCCTTGTGATTATTTCTCTCTCAGGTATTCATAAGAACATAAGAGCATAAGATATGCCATACTGGGTCAGACCAAGGTCCATCAAGCCCAGTATCCTGTTTCCAACAGTGGCCAATCTAGGTCATACGTACCTAGCAGTTTCCCCAAAAGACACAGGCTCCTCAATGCTTTTAGTGGGTCAAGCATTGATATGTACAAACTTCCCTATATCAATTTTAGTTTGTTCCCATAAATCACTCGTATATGCATTCAATGGCACAGTTCATACCACTGGCCAGGGCCTTGACATTGGTGCACAGTTACCTTGTTGTCTTTTCTCTCTCTCTTCCTCTGGATTTAATGGCAGCTTGTTTCCTTCTTCTCTTGATTCCAGCCGAGGCTCATGTGTAAAACCTACTAACCTAACTTTAACTAAAAGAAAAAGGCAAAACTCTTTCTGGCCTATTATGAGGTTTATATTTATTTCATTAAATATTAAGAACATAAGATATGCCATACTGGGTCAGACTAAAGTCCATCAAGCCCAGTATCCTGTTTCCAACAGTGGCCAATCTAGGTCAGAAGTACATAGCAGTCTGCCCAAAAGACACAGGCTCCTCAATGCTCGTATTGGGTCAAGCAGTGATATCCTAGGTCCCTTTTAATAATGGTTTATGGACCTTTCCTCCAGGAATTTGTCCAAACCTTTTTTAAACCCAGCTACACTAACAGCTTTTACTACATCCTCCGGTAACAAATTCCAGAGTTTGATTACACGTTGAGTTAAAAAATATTTTCTCTTATTAGTCTTAAATAGGTTACCCTGTAGCTTCATTGCATGCCCCCTAGTCTTTTTATATTCTGCTGACGTAAACAATCGATTTACCTGTTCCACTCACTTCATTAATTTATATACCTCTATCATATCTCCCTCAGCCGTCTCTTTTCCAGGTTGAAGAGCCTTAACCTTTTTAGCCTCTCTTCATAGGAGTATCCTTCCATCCCCTTTACCATTTTGGTGGCTCTTCTCTGTACCTTTTCTAATAACGCTCTATCCTTTTTAAGATACGGCGATCAGAACTGCACACAATATTCAAGGTGCGATCACACCATGGAACGATAAAGAGGCATTATAATATCCTTTGTTTTATTTTCCATTCCTTTCCTTATGATACCTAGCATTCTATTTGCTCTTTTTGCCACCACTGCACACTGGGCGGAGGGTTTTAACATGTTATCCACGATGACGCTTGAATCTTTTTCCTGGGTAGTGGTTCCCAATGTGGAACCTTGCATCGTGTAACCATAGTTTGAGTTGTTCTTTCCTAGGTGCATAAATTTGCACTTGTCCACATTAAATTTCATCTGCCATTTGGATGCCCAGTCTTCCAATTTATCAAGATTGTCTTGCAATTTTCCACAATCCTCTTGGGCTTTAACAAATTTAAATAATTTTGTGTCATCTGCAAATTTGATAACCTCACTCGTTATTCCCTTTTCCAGGTCATTTATGAATATGTCAAAAAGCAGAAGACCCAGCACAGATCCCTGCGGTACTCCACTATTCACCATTTTCCATTGGCCATTTAGCCCTATCCTCTGCTTTCTATCTTTTAACCAGTTCTTGATCCACAATAGTACACTGCCTCCTATCTCATTACTTTTTAGTTTTTCCAAAAGTCTCTGATGAGGGATCTTGTCAAAGGCTTTCTGAAAGTCCAGATACACTATATCAACCGACTCACCTTTGTCTACCTGTTTATTCACACCTTCAAAAAAACATAACAGATTAGTAAGACAAGATCTTCCTTGTCTAAAGCCATTAAGCCATGACTATTTACATGATGAGTAATTTTGTTCTTTATGATGGTTTCTACCATTTTTCCTGGTACTTATGTCAGGTTCACCAGTCTGTAGTTTCCCGGTTCACCCCTTTTTAAAAATTGGCGTTGCATTGGCGATTTTCCAATCTTCAGGTACTACAGATGATTTTAATGATAGTTCATAGATTACTAATATCAGGTTTGCAATCTCATATTTCAGTTCTTTCAATACCTTTGGATGTATACCATCTGGTCCAGGTGATTTGCTACTCTTCAGTTTATCAAATAATAGTACTACATCTTCCCGGTATATTGATATTTCTTTCAATTCTTCCACAGTATCACCTTTAAATACCACTTCAGTCATGGGTAACATCCCTACATCTTCATCAGTAAAGACTTAAGCAAAGAATTCATTCAGTCTCTCTGCTATAGCCTTGTCCTCTCTTACTGTCCCTTTTACCCCTCTATCATCTAATGGTCCAACTGACTCTCTCACAGGTTTTTTGCTACGAAAGGATTTGAAAAAGTCTTTATTATGTGTTTTTGCTTACATAGCAAGCTTCTTCTGAAATTCTCTCTTTGCCAGCCTTATCAATGCTTTATGTCTAACTTGCCAGTGCTTGTGCTGTTTCCAGTTTTCGTCATTTGGCTCTTTTTTCCATTTCCTGAAAGATGCTTTTTTGGCAACAACAGCCTCTCTGACCTCACCTTTAAACCATGCTGACAGTTTTTTGGACTTCCTTCCACTTTTCTTAAAGCGTGGAATACAGCTTATCTGGGCTTCCAAGATAGTATTTTTCAACAACACCCAAGCTTGATGTAAGTCTTTGACCTTTGCAACTGCTCCTTTTATTTTTTTTCTTAACTATTTTACTCATTTTATCATAGTTTCCCTTTTGAAAGTTAAAAGGTAGTACTATGGATTTCCTTAGCATCCCTCCTCCATTAATTAAATCAAACGCGATCATGCTATGATCACTATTGCCAAGTGGCCCCAACACCCTTATCTCTTGCATCAGGACTAAATCCAAAATGGCTTCCCCTTTGGTCAGTTCATCAACCAGCTGCTCCAAGAAGCAGTCATTTATTTCATTTAGAAACTTTATCTCCCTAGCATGGCATGCAGTGACACTGATCCAGTCAATACCGGAGTAATTGAAATCACCCATTATTACTATACTGTAACTTTTGTTAGTTTCCCTGATTTCTTTGAGGATTTCATCATTCATTTATTCATTCTGGCCAGGCGGTCGATAGTACAGCCGCACTGCCATCGCCTTCCCCTTTTTACATTTATTTATTTATTTATTTAACAATCTCTTATATACCGCAGCTTCCTAAGATCAGCTGCGGTTCACAAATAACAACAGGCAACAAATCATGGATTTGTTTTACATATAACGTCATATAACTATAACCAATGTACAGTAAACAGAAATGTTGAACAGATAGCACTGAACAGTGCAACACTATATACATTATGTACATTAACATTATATTATTAAATACATATACAAGTTATGAATTTCAATCCATAGAGATTCTACAACAAATTTTGTTTCCTGCAAAACTTTAATCCTTTGTGACTCATTGCTCTCTCTGACATAGAGTGCCACCCCTCCACCAATTTGATCAGCTCTATCATTATGATATAGTTTGTACCCAGGTATCACAGTGTTCCATTGGTTGTCCTCCTTCCATCATGTCTCTGAGATACCAATCATATCTAACTTCTCATTTAGTGCTATATATTCTAACTCTCCCATCTTATATTTTAGACTTCTAGCATTTGCATACAAGCATTTTAGAGACTGTATTTTATTCATATTAATCTGGTTATCGGTAGGCAGGGGCAATTTGGAATCTTTAAGCTCTGTCTGCTCTGTACTCAAGAGCATTTGGGCTACCTTTGTCTTTATTGGAACCTCTCTGCTGATGTGCCCTTAACTTCATTTTTTTGGTAGTATCCTTCAAGGATACATTGTTCCGAACCATATGCTTTTGGGTGACTGTTGGCTCTCCCCTGTTATCTAGTTTAAAAGCTGCTCTATCTCCTTTTTAAAGGTTAATGCCAGCAGCCTGGTTCCATCCCGGTTAAGGTGAATCCCATCCCTTTGGAAGAGCCCCTCCTTTCCCCAGAATGTTCCCCAGTTCCTAAAAAATCCAAAACCCTCATTCTTGCATCATTGTCTCATCCACGTATTGAGACTCCGGAGCTCTCCCTGCCTTTTAGGTTCTATTGAAGCCTGCAGCCTTCCATCTATCCTGCTTATCCTGAGAGGGGGAGGAGCCTGCTCCATTTAAACAGCAGCTGCCTTCAATCAAGGTACAAGCTAACTGCCATCTGCTTCTTGCTCTGATTAGGGTTAAGCAGCCTGCAGCCTTCCATCTATCCTGCTTATCCTGAGAGGGGGAGGAGCCTGCTCCATTTAAACAGCAGCTGCCTTCAATCAAGGGTTAAGCAGCCTGCAGCCTTCCATCTATCCTGCTTATCCTGAGAGGGGGAGGAGCCTGCTCCATTTAAACAGCAGCTGCCTTCAATCAAGGTACAAGCTAACTGCCATCTGCTTCTTGCTCTGATTAGGGTTAAGCAGCCTGCAGCCTTCCATCTATCCTGCTTATCCTGAGAGGGGGAGAAGCCTGCTCCATTTAAACAGCAGCTGCCTTCAATCAAGGGTTAAGCAGCCTGCAGCCTTCCATCTATCCTGCTTATCCTGAGAGGGGGAGGAGCCTGCTCCATTTAAACAGCAGCTGCCTTCAATCAAGGGTTAAGCAGCCTGCAGCCTTCCATCTATCCTGCTTATCCTGAGAGGGGGAGGAGCCTGCTCCATTTAAACAGCAGCTGCCTTCAATCAAGGGTTAAGCAGCCTGCAGCCTTACATCTATCCTGCTTATCCTGAGAGGGGGAGGAGCCTGCTCCATTTAAACAGCAGCTGCCTTCAATCAAGGGTTAAGCAGCCTGCAGCCTTACATCTATCCTGCTTATCCTGAGAGGGGGAGGAGCCTGCTCCATTTAAACAGCAGCTGCCTTCAATCAAGGGTTAAGCAGCCTGCAGCCTTCCATCTATCCTGCTTATCCTGAGAGGGGGAGGAGCCTGCTCCATTTAAACAGCAGCTGCCTTCAATCAAGGGTTAAGCAGCCTGCAGCCTTACATCTATCCTGCTTATCCTGAGAGGGGGAGGAGCCTGCTCCATTTAAACAGCAGCTGCCTTCAATCAAGGGTTAAGCAGCCTGCAGCCTTCCATCTATCCTGCTTATCCTGAGAGGGGGAGGAGCCTGCTCCATTTAAACAGCAGCTGCCTTCAATCAAGGGTTAAGCAGCCTGCAGCCTTACATCTATCCTGCTTATCCTGAGAGGGGGAGGAGCCTGCTCCATTTAAACAGCAGCTGCCTTCAATCAAGGGTTAAGCAGCCTGCAGCCTTACATCTATCCTGCTTATCCTGAGAGGGGGAGGAGCCTGCTCCATTTAAACAGCAGCTGCCTTCAATCAAGGGTTAAGCAGCCTGCAGCCTTCCATCTATCCTGCTTATCCTGAGAGGGGGAGGAGCCTGCTCCATTTAAACAGCAGCTGCCTTCAATCAAGGGTTAAGCAGCCTGCAGCCTTACATCTATCCTGCTTATCCTGAGAGGGGGAGGAGCCTGCTCCATTTAAACAGTAGCTGCCTTCAATCAAGGGTTAAGCAGCCTGCAGCCTTCCATCTATCCTGCTTATCCTGAGAGGGGGAGGAGCCTGCTCCATTTAAACAGCAGCTGCCTTCAATCAAGGGTTAAGCAGCCTGCAGCCTTCCATCTATCCTGCTTATCCTGAGAGGGGGAGGAGCCTGCTCAATTTAAACAGCAGCTGCCTTCAGGCAGGCCCGCGCCTGGTGGGCCCGCGCCTGAGGGCCTCGCTAGAGGGCCCTTTGGCGTGGCCCTTAAGCGGAGGCCACCGACGGAGGTCACTCTGCAGCAGGCTGACATCGATCTCGAAAACGCAAGTAAATATTTACTCTCGCAAACCACAAAGCTGTAATCACCACAACAGTTAACCTGCTCTCACTGAAATACTGTTAAGTGGTGTTATAGCTTCTCATCCATCCTGTAAGCTCCAGTTAACCTGCTCTCACTGAAATACTGTTAAGTGGTGTTATAGCTTCTCATCCATCCTGTAAGCTCCAGTTAACCTGCTCTCACTGAAATACTGTTAAGTGGTGTTATAGCTTCTCATCCATCCTGTTAGCTCCAGTTAACCTGCTATCACTGAAATACTGTTAAGTGGTGTTATAGCTTCTCATCCATCCTGTAAGCTCCAGTTAACCTGCTATCACTGAAATACTGTTAAGTGGTGTTATAGCTTCTCATCCATCCTGTAAGCTCCAGTTAACCTGCTATCACTGAAATACTGTTAAGTGGTGTTATAGCTTCTCATCCATCCTGTAAGCTCCAGTTAACCTGCTATCACTGAAATACTGTTAAGTGGTGTTATAGCTTCTCATCCATCCTGTAAGCTCCAGTTAACCTGCTATCACTGAAATACTGTTAAGTGGTGTTATAGCTTCTCATCCATCCTGTAAGCTCCAGTTAACCTGCTCTCACTGAAATACTGTTAAGTGGTGTCATAGCTTCTCATCCATCCTGTAAGCTCCAGTTAACCTGCTATCACTGAAATAATGTTAAGAGTGTTATAGCTTCTCATCCATCCGTAAGCTCCAGTTTACCTGTTATTATTATTATTAAATTATAATACACTCTTATTCATCCACACATACATTATGGCCTTACCCTACATTATAACATTTACGTTCTACCTTATCACTATAGGAATATGTAATGTTACCAGCCTACACACTAGCCACAATAGAATACCAACAATCCACAATTACAGAAGAAAATGGACAGATACACCCTTCTTCAAATCTAGAGATTCTACCCAAACTTCCCACCATCATCTTCTACTCATCTCATTACAAAACAACACAAAAAAGAAACAAGAAGGAAATCCAATTCCCCAACATCTGAAATGTGCATTGATAAATGCCCGATCTGTGCGCAAGAAATGGCCTATCATCTCTGACTTAATATCACTACACAACCTTGACTTACTCCTAATCTCTGAGACTTGGCTTTCTTGTGATGACAGTGTATTAATCAACCAATTCCTGCCTTCCAATTTCTCCTTACATACATGTCATAGAAATGGCAAGAGAGGAGGTGGTGTTCTAGCCATCTTCAAATCTGACCTCCATTTCAACCTTAAGGAAACAACAAGTGCAACACTCCTAGATACTATCTCAATAGTAAATAATTGTTGTTCCTTCACTCTACTGTACCGCGCTCCTTCATCCAATTCAGATTCACTATCAATGATAATTGACTTAGCCTCCAACTCACAGAACCCCCATATAACAAGTTGGGTTCTAGGAGACTTCAATCTACCATCTCTCCAAGACTCCCATGTAACAGCTTTTCTTGAAGCTTTACAGGTTTTAGGGTTTAACCAATTAATTAAAGATCCAACCCATGTTAAAGGTGGCATATTAGACCTAATATTTACAACTGAAAAACTGTCAACTCACCATCCATCTTGGATCTATCAATCAACCCAGTTCCATGGTCAGATCACAAACTAATTATATTCAAGGTTCCCCTTCCCATATGTAACCAAAAGGAAGAAAATGGAGTGAATGGCATTACCAGTCCCACCCTGAGAAGATTTAAGCCATTTGACAAAGACTTAATCCTAAAAACAACACTTCCACTAACCAACTTACCAGAGTGCAGCCTTGATGATTTAGTTTCTAATTGGAATAATACGCTCAGTTCAATTGCCACATGTCCATCGACTAACAAATCTCAAAGCAAACGACACTCTGCTATCTGGTATTCATCTGAGCTGAAAGCCTCTCGCACAACCCTAAGGAAACTTGAGAGACGATGGCGACGCTCACACTCAGAAGTAGACAGAACTGCATATATCCTACATCTCACATCTCATCGCACAGCGGTTACTGACTCAATGAGACATTACCATGCGGTCACGTTAAAAAGATCTCTAAACAAGCCTCATGACCTGTTTGCCATAGTTAAGCGTTTGTAGAAATACAAGAACAATTGTTGGTCTTTCCGGAGTATTATAACTTATGTGAAAATCCAAAACGATTACTCCATTCGTAACTACTGGCTATTAATTAAGGAACTGTTGGTGTATTATTAGCTTAAACTTTTAATCTCACCCGTATGTAGTCTCAGATCAAAGCTGCGCTCTCGTGCACCTTATGGCAAACACCTTAACCGCGCTTGATAACATCAATGACTACTGGGTTTCCCCTGTTTGTATGTCTGATATTCAGTACATATGTTTCTTTTTTTGTAGTTTTTTGTTGCTTTTACACCTGTGTTCACTCCTTTATAATTTAATTAAATAACTGTGGTTTAAAATTCCGTAGAGAACAGTAAATACTGAAATTCTTTAAAGAACAAACTTATCTTCGTTTCTGTATATAAGCGCCCATCCAGTTCGTCTGAAGGAAAGTTTACCGTTTTCTCAATTCTTGCGGTTCCGGCGTAATTGTTCAGATAAATCTGACTTTAAAAAGAAGTCTCAGCAGCTACTTAAAGACTTCACGGTCAGAGGTTACCCAGAACAGATTTCAAAGAGGGCATATACGAGAGCACTGAACAATGATCGTGCCTGGTTACTAGAAACAAGAAACAAAAAGGGACAACAAGAGAAAGAGAGTGTAAATCTGATTACTAAGTTTTCCCCTCTTAGTTATCAAATTCAGAAGATTTTGAAAAAGCATCAATATCTAATTTACACCATTCCAGGCATGGCAGACAAACCAGTGAGATGTGTCTGGCAAAGACACAACAATATTAAAGAACAATTAAGTTCAACTAATACTAATCCCTCCTCGATAGCGACTATGGGTTCACAGGAAAGGGGACATACAGCATGCGGTCATTGTACTATCTGCCCAGTCACAGAAAATATTACAGAATTTGAATATTTAGGAAGAACCTACCGGTTAAACAAAGTGACTTCATGTGATACTATTTCAGTTATATACGCAATTAGATGCCCGTGTGCTAAATTATACATAGGCAAGACCAGCCGACCTTTTAAACGCCGGATTCAGGAACACAAGAGTCGATTACAAAATAAGGTAATGACAGCACCTATAGTTCAACATTGCACAGATATGGGGCATGACTATTCTCAATTGCGGTGTTTTTGCATCGATCGAATAACAAAACCGAGAAGGGGCAAGACCCTAGAAGAAACGTTAGTGTTCTATGAACAACGATGGATCTTCTTAGTTAATACAGTGCAACCAGCAGGTCTAAATGCCTCCGTTGAGTGACAATCATGCAGATAAGTAGTAGGATGGATCAATCAATCGTCAATAAGTATAAAAGAGCGCATGAGCTAATAGTTTGCATGCGCGGCGTTTTTTTGGACAGACAGAAATCAGAGAACACTTTAGAAAGACGTGGGCAGCATCTACTAGTGAGTACTAATAGTAGCTGACACATGTATATACCAATGAGAGCGGTTTTTTAATTGAATATTTTAAAGTTTCACGGTGGGTAAAAAAGTTTAATTTAGTTGGTGATATTTGTTTTTAGATTCTCCATGAGAAGACTGCTGTTGAGAAGTGCAACGCGAGGACGTCAAAAGTGTGAGGCGTGAGGAGAATTGTTTAGGAACTCAGATGAACAAACATATACAGAAACGAAGATAAGTTTGTTCTTTAAAGAATTTCAGTATTTACTGTTCTCTACGGAATTTTAAACCACAGTTATTTAATTAAATTATAAAGGAATGAACACAGGTGTAAAAGCAACAAAAAACTACAAAAAAAGAAACATATGTACTGAATATCAGACATACAAACAGGGGAAACCCGGTAGTCATTGATGTTATCAAGCGCGGTTAAGGTGTTTGCCATAAGGTGCACGAGAGCGCAGCTTTGATCTGAGACTACATACGGGTGAGATTAAACGTTTAAGCTAATAATACACCAACAGTTCCTTAATTAATAGCCAGTAGTTACGAATGGAGTAATCGTTTTGGATTTTCACATAGTTAAGCGTTTGACAAATGAACCCGCTTCGCAACTCAAATACGAAATCCACCCTCAATTATTTGCTAACTATCTACAATCCAAAATTTGCCAAACTGACAATATCTCAGCTCCTAACATAGTTCTAGATCCAGTAGATCAAGCTCTACTTACTATCTTCTCAATACCACCTAAACGACAAATCGAGGACACCATTGCTAGCTTAAACATGACCACTGCTCATACTGATCCATGCCCTGCGTTCTGGATCAAAGATTTACGAGCTGACCTCAGTCCCATCATATCCAGACTCATGATTCAATCATTTACAACAGGAACTTTCCCACGTATCCTTAAGCAAACATCCATAAGGCCATTACTAAAAAACAACAAGCTCGACCCTCTTAAACCAGAATCATATAGACCAATAGCAAGCATTCCTTTACTAGCAAAAATATTGGAAAAAGAAGTACAAAAACAAATTCAGGATCATATTGAAATTAACGCTCCACTAGACCCATGCCAGCACGGCTTCAGAGAATCCCACGGTGTGGAAACGCTTCTAACTACACTGTTCAGCAGCTTATTATCAGGTATTGATAACATCCGCCAAGGGTTTGTCCTTGTCTTCCTAGATATCGCAGCCGCTTTCGATTCTGTGAGCCATGAACGCTCCTAGAACGTCTCAAAGGGAAGGGAATTACCGATAAAGCACTCGAGTGGTGTAAATCCTACCTTTCGGACAGATGGCAACAGGTACGATCCAACGATACTTCATCAGATCAGTTTCATCAAAAACAAGGTGTCCCTCAAGGCTCCTCCCTCTCCGCCCTTATGTTCAATATATACATGCAGCCTATATGCAACCTGATACGATCCTTTAGAGTCAACTGCATGATATACGCGGATGATGTACTATTATATTTTCCTTTTACAACAGAGAACCCCGACCTCACTCCTTTAACAAACTGCATAAATGAAGTATCCAACTGGCTACAATCTCAAAATCTAAGGATCCAACACAAAAAAACAGAGGTGTTATTCATTACACGGAACCGAAATTTCACTGCTCCGTCCTTTTTGAAAGTAAAGGATGCTAACCTCCAGACCAAGACCACCATCAGATACCTTGGTGTCACTTTAGACCAGAACTTGGATATGAAAGCACACATAGGAAATATTGTAAGAGCAGTATACCACAAAATACGTTCCCTTAGACATCTACGATCCTTGCTATAGCCAGACAATTTTAGAACCATCTATCAGGCGCTAATCATACCTCATTTTGATTATGCGAACTCAATATTACAAGGTCTCCCTCAAGCCACATTACATCCACTTCAATTGGCAATGAATGCCGCAGCAAGAGTCCTTCATGGAGCATCCCGGAAAGAACATATTTCACCTATTCTAAAACATCTTCATTGGCTCCCGATATGAAATAGACTCACTTTTCAAACTTTACTAATTACATTCAAAGCCATCAAAGAGCTCTCATCTGCATCATTATCAGATATGATCCAAACAACACCCCTCAATAGGGATAGAAGGTCAGTATCACTCAATTCTCTGTTAGTCCCTAAATCAATAACACAATACACCAAAACTACTACTGACAGGGCTTTCTTTTTCTGTGCACCAAGGTGTTGGAACAGCCTTCCTCAAAACATCCGATCAATACCAGACCTTTTGCAGTTTCGAAAAGCTTTGAAACACTACCTCTTCCTCTTGTCTTATCCATTAAACAATCCAGATAACACAACCTACCCACAGGCCTTCCAAACATACAAATTCAATACAGACACCCCACAGACCTCCCATACACAATACTGAAGCCAGGATGAGATCATGTCTGTTATATTAATTAATTACCCTGTTATCCGAGTTGTATTTCCTGTTTTTTCTGTAAACACAAAGTACCGTTGAATTGTGTAACTCCTTGTTTATTGTAAACCGCGCTGATGCTGAATAGTGTGGTATATAAGAGACTATAAATAAATAAATATTAAAAGCTGGCTGCTACACAATACCCTGTCCTGTGCTTCTAAGGTAATCTGTGACTAATCTCCAGAGGGAGTTCCACAGCCCTTGCTTTGATAAAGGGAGTCTTGGGTTGTAAATTTAACCAGAAAGCTCTCTGCTGTGTTTTAAATTTAAACTGAAAACTCTTTGCTGCTACTAGGCCCTGACTGATTTAACATTTACACTGGGTTCACAGATTAATGAGCTTTAACTTAAAGAATTCTTTTTTCCCCAAGATTTAGAAAAATGCCCAGAAGTAAATACTTACAATTGCAGATCTTTCTCCAGAAGAAGCAGTCCCCTTTTGTAGTCCTTCAAGACCAGTTTCCATAAAACCTGGGTCACAGGTTCATTCTTCTAAACTTTTGCTAACTTAGGGATGAAACAAAAAGAATGGTAGGTTCCCTGGCTGTAGAGACCTTGTTTTTCTGTTATACTCTCTCATACTTTACACATGTACTTTGTCAGCCAACCATTCATTCTCTCTCTCTCTCTCATTGGAGCTTTATTCAGCAGAAATATTCATAGCCATGTCTTTGTATAGTGAATTAGCCTCTCACTTAACATTTCAGACTTGTACAGGTCTTGCTGGAACCTGGCTTTTATTAATCTCAGACTTTCTGAGTTTATGGAATTTTTCAGGCTTATCCCACCTGAAGTCTCTTTAGTGGGAATTATATTCCACCTTTACAATATCTGTGATGCTCCAGAATCAATTAAAATTCATTCAAACCAGTTTCATTCTCAGTCATAGTGGCAAAAGTATGCGGACCACTTTAATTACACATTCTCTCCTCATACACACCACTCACTCATAAACAGCTCTAAATTTTACCATTAGACCATTAACTTAGGCTTTTGAGAGGCCTGACCTCCCAGCCACTTAAACATAGGTCTGGTCACTTTTCTTCCCTGGTGGTCTCTACCTGAAAGAAGTTCAGGTATCCTAGGAAATACTTCCTAATTTTAGAACGTAACCAAGGGGTTTCCATGGTGTTTCCAGGGGAGAACCAATGGGGCGTCGAATCTCCACTTCCCACTAGGCTTGGGATTCCATCCCTAGGTAGTGATGAAAGTTGGCCAGTTTGAATTGCTACCATGGCATTACCATGGCAACTCCATTAAACTATATGAAAAAATCACCTTTATTTTGCGCTGTTATACATATTCCCAAATTGAGGTAATTTCCCTTTAAATTTTTAGGTAAACCCATGGCTCTTCTTAAAATCTCCTCTCATTAACCCAATCCTTAAAATGTTTTTCCAAAGTATCAATCTCACTCAGCCGAACTACCTCAAATAATTTGGACACCGTCACTTTAAATGTAAAAATAAACATAGAGTGATATATCCCTAAATCCCCTTACCTGAGCTTTATATTCAAAACCCTGTTACTTTTTAAATTATTTTCTACCTTTATTTATTTTTTTAACAGCATGGCCTCTTTAAATCAACTGGAGCTCAGCTCTCTGGTGTTTCATTTTACTTTGTATTTCCATCTGGTGAGGAGTTGTTACCTTCAGCTCCTCCCCAAAGCCTTATAATTGCCTGGCAAACCCCCAAATCGGATCCCCAGCACCCCAGGACACCCAGGGACCCAGAAGGCACCATTTCTTTTAACTTATGTGGGTCCCTGGCACTGCGTTCTATCGTGGCCTACTCTGGAGGCCTCATCCTGCCCCCGGGCTCCATTTCCTGGGCCCTGGACTCCTCAGCACCGCAGGACACCAGTTAACTTTATTTAATATTTCTACAGACTATCCACACCTGTAAGTGTTTTGTGTATGAGAAGCTTTCCATGCACAGCCTTTGGCATCACACACGAGCGATGATGAAGTAATGGGAACAGCGGTGGATATATAGATCGCCAGTAAAACCACCCTTTGAGTTCGGTGATGCCAAGGTCAAGGTCAGGTTAAGTTTGAATCATTGAATCATTGATTTTTCTAGATTTGTTTTTATATTTTGCTTTACATTGAACTGTAGTTATCTTTGGCCCAGTCTTCATTATATGTGCTATCAGACATTTGGTCCTGTTGTTTGAGTGTAGTGATATTTTTGCAAAGGCTAAGCTGCATGACGCAGACAGGTAAAGGAGGAGGGCATCAAGGAGGCTACTCTATCAGACGGTACCTAGGCTGAGAAGTCAGTACATGGACATTACTAATGAACGCTGTGCCCTGCTTCCACTTTGATAGAGCAGCCATACATCAGCTGTGCCAGGAACTGGAGCCCCACCTTAGTGCAGTGACACACAGGGACAGGCTCTGCCTTGCATCTAAAGGTGACAACAGCAATCGCTTTCTTAGCAACAGGTGCCTCTCAGTCTCTGCTGGCAGCCTCAGCAGTGTCCATGTGCATCACCCAGTTTCTGAGTGCTTTCCTGATGCGTGCCTCGGATTATATTGCATTCCCTCACACAGTGCAGCAGCGGCAACAGACAATGCTTCAATGTCATGAGGTGGCTGGGTTCTCTTCTGTGCTGGGGTTGATTGATTGATTGTACGCATGTGACCCTGAGGCCCCCTTGACAGAGGGAGGCCATATTCTGCAACCTAGAAAGCATCCCACTCTCTCAGTATGCAGGTAATGTGCAATGCACTGGGATAAATTACTGATGTTGCAAGCTTTTCTGGATCATGCCACAGTGTATCTGTCCTTACCCAGTCTGTTATCTACACAAGTGGTGGATTCTACGGAGGCTGGATACTGGGTAAGCTGCCATTGAGATCCCCCTCCTATGCCCACACGGGCCTGACCAGGGGAGCATTGCAACAAAGCAGATTGTGGGTTGTCAAGCAGGATTGCCCCACAGATAGGAGATGTATACAGACCGATATAAGTCAAGACAGAGAGTGGACATTTTATGGGACTGGTGTAGCCACATGTAGGGAGCTACTGTGAGAAATATCAATACTCAGATATGTAGGAAACAGATGCCATAGCAGGAAAGCCATAGTTCTTAAAAGAGCATACTTTTGTAGCTCAGCAAAATTTGTGAACTTGGTTAAGGTCCATACTTAGCATTTAAAATAGTATTTTTAGAGATGACCAATGAAAGAATGATTGAAGCATTTTTCTACTGACAAGTAATTTTTGATGCAAGGTATGTCATGAAATCTATGTTAATAATTACTTTATCTTATAATATATCAGAGTGCACTGAGAATACTTACTACTGTTCTGGGCATGAAAAAGACATCTGTATATATCTAGTTTGCATCAGCAAAATACTATCAGTGAGAACCGAAGTTTAGGAGATGCATGTTTGAACCGAGGAGGCGTGGCCGTCCGAGGCATCCTTGGATATATCACAGAGACGGGCACGATCGAAGGCATGCAGCTGTTCAGAATAACATGAGCACAGGGAGGTCCAGGACCATTTGGCCCGTGCCTGCACTCATGTGTGTTTCTCACTTTCAATACATGTACGATCTGGCTGAATTGCATGTTAGGCAGGCTGCACCAGTCACGTCCACTACCCAATTCCAGAAAAGCGGGTGCATCTATACCTGCGGATGTTGAATTAGGTTGGAATCGTGCCCATGCCTGATTTAAACATGTCCACGGTAGATAACCTGCCTATATCGAATCTGTCTCCAGGTGTATAACCTTTTCTAGATTCAATGTTATCAATTGTTTATAAGTTCTTTCCCATTGTTACAAAGTTCTCTTGCATTTCTTCACAATTTTATCATATTTTAAATACTTTAAATAATTTTGAGTCATCTGCAAATCTGATCACCACAAGCTACCCTAACCTGTCTATGTCCAACGTCTGTCCTATGTCCAAAGTCTGTCCTATGTCAAAATCATCAATGTTGCCTCCCCGGTGATGGCCCTACCCTTGTTCTTAATTCCCCCACCCCCTATGTAACACCGCTTTGACCCGGTGAAAAGCGGTATATAAATACAGCTAAATAAAATAAATAAATAAATAAATAAATGTATTACTCCATTTTGCTGATCACTGATGAATAAGTTAAATGACACTTGTCCCAGCACAGGTCTCTGGGGCACTCCACTATTTACCTCTCTTCATTGGAAAAACTAGCCATTTAGACATATTCATCATTTTCCTAGCTCTTAAAACAGTTATCAATCCACAATACAATATTGTCTCTTATCCCATGGCTTTTCAATTTCCTGAAGAGTCTGTCATGTGGGACTTTATCAAATACTTTTTGAAAATCTAGATGTGCTATATCAACCAACTCATTGTTACCTACATGTTCATTTACACCTTCAAAGGACTGTAACAGATAAGTAAGACATTTTCCTTTTGCTAAATCTCTGTTATTAAAAATGACAGAGGCAATTGGCACCTTATAGAATAACCAGGCTATTGAGACATGAGCTTTCAAGAAAAAAAGTCCACTTCATCAGATGCACTCCTGTCCTGTAAAGTTCATGTCTCAATAAATCAGCGACACCTGCCTCTGTCATTTTTGCTACTCCAGACTAACTGAGCTGCCCCTCTGAAAGTTTTCTTCTTTATTTTTAAGTTATTTAATAAATTTAATCTAATCTAATCTCCACCATACAAGCTCAGAGTTTGTTACAATACAAATAAAAAATTCTAGCTACAATATAACATAGGAGCCCTTTTCCTAAAGTAGTTAACCCACATTTTCAGTCATGTTAACTGTCTCTTGAGACCTGCAGTAACTGTTACCTCAGGGGCATGACACTTACAAAATGCTGATTCATGCACTAACTGCTGGGTGCTGAGTGGGGGGAGAGTGTACATGATCAGCACATTGCAGTTATCGTGGGGGACATATCACACGCTATCAATTTTGCTATTAGCATTGGTGCATCTAACATCACCTTAATAGTGGAGGTAAGTGTACCATGGTAATAGCGCCATACATTAGGGTACTTATCTATATGTTAACTATCGGTGACATGCTAGTCACACCCCTGATAGTTACCATGGAGGCTTTGTACTTAACACATGTTAGATTTTGTGCTAAGCGTGCATTAGGTGCAAAATAACATGGTAACCTAGTATAGTCACAGGGAGATTTTATGTCGTACCTCTACACAAAAGTGGTGACAGGGAAGAAGTGTCAAACTACAGGCCCGTGAGCCTTACCTCGGTGGCGGGAAAAGTAATGGAGGCGCTTCTGAAGGAGCGAATAGTGAACTTTCTCAAAACCAACAGGTTGCAAGATCCGAGGCAAAATGGTTTTACCGAAGGACGATCTTGCCAAACAAATCTTATTGAGTTCTTTGACTGGGTGACCAGAGAACTAGATTAGGGGCATGCAATGGATGTCAACTACCTGGATTTCAGCAAAGCCTTTGATACTGTCCCTCATAGGAGGCTTATCAATAAACTCAGTAGTTTGGGGATGGGTCCCAAAGTGGTAAACTGGATCAGAAATTGGTTGACTGATAGACGACAGAAGGTGATGGCAAATGGAGCTCACTCGGAGGAAAGGAAGGTGATTAACGGGGTGCCCCAGGGTTTGGTCCTGGGCCCGGCACTGTTCAATGTATTTGTGAGTGATATTGCTGAAAGACTGAATGGAAAGGTCTGTCCTTTTGCAGATGACATGAAAATTTGCAAGAGTGGACTCCCCCGAGGGAGTGCTTAACATGAGAAAAGATCTACAAAAGCTGGAAGAATGGTCTAATGCTTGGCAATTAAGATTTAATGCAAATAAGTGCAGTCATGCACTTGGGTAGCAGAAACCCAAGGGAAATGTACGCGATAGGGGGTGAGAGGTTGGTGTGCACGGATCAGGAGAAAGACCTTGGTGTGATTATTTCTGTAGATCTCAAGGTGGCAAAACAGTGCGACAAGGTGGTGGCAAAAGGCAGGAGGATGTTGGGCTGCATACGAAGAGGAATTACCAGCAGAAAGGAAGAGGTTCTCATGCCACTATATAAGTCACTGGTGAGGCCTCACTTGGAATACTGTGTTCAGTTTTGAGGATCGTATCTTGCAAAGGATGTAAAAAGAATGGAAACTGTTCAGACGAAGGCGACCAAAATGATTTGGAGCCTGCGTCAGAAGCAGGGCCGGATTTACGTATACGCCATGTACGCCATGGCGTAGGGCCCACAACCGGCAGGGGCCCACAAAAAATAGAACCAGGTTTTTTTTTTTTTCAACTCGATTAAAAAAAAAACCTGGTGGCTGCCGCCGCGGGGCCCCCTCTGCTGCCGCGGGGGCCCCGTCTACAAGATGGTCGGGTCCGGTCTGGTCGGGTCCGGTCGGGTCGGGTCGGGTCGGGTCTCGTCTCCCTCCCTCCCTCCCGGCTGCGAGAGACGCGAAGAGAGAGCGTCTCCTCGCGTCTGTGTTAAGCCCGCAGGGGCTGATGGGATTTCCCATCAGCCCCTGCGGGCTTAACACAGACGCGAGGAGACGCTCTCCCTTCGCGTCTCTCGCAGCCTGCAGCGAGGGAGGGAGAGAGACCCGACCCGACCCGACCGGACCCGACCAGCTTGTAGACGGGGCCCCCGCGGCAGCAGAGGGGGCCCCGCGGCGGCAGCCACCAGGGTTTTTTTTTAAATTAAATTTTACTTTAGGCCGGGGGGGGGGGGGGTAGGAGTCCTATCCCCCCCGGCCTAAAGTAAAATTTAATTTAAAAAAAAAACCTGGTGGCTGCCGCCGCGGGGCCCCCACGGCTGCCGCGGGGGCCCCGGCGACAAGCTGGGCGGGTGGGGTCCGGGCGGGTCGGGTCGGGTCCGGTCGGGTCTCTCTCCCTCCCTCCCTCGCTGCAGGCTGCGAGAGACGCGAAGATGCGTCTCTCGCAGCCTGCAGCCTGCAGCGAGGGAGGGAGAGAGACCCGACCGGACCCGACCTGACCCGACCGGACCCGACCAGCTTGTAGACGGGGCCCCCGCGGCAGCAGAGGGGGCCCCGCGGCGGCAGCCACCAGGTTTTTTTTTTAAAATTAAATTTTACTTTAGGCCGGGGGGGGGGGGGGGTAGGACTGGTAATGGGCTATGGGGGGGGGTAGGACTGGTAATGGGCTATGTGGGGGGGGTAGGACTGGTAATGGGCTATGGGGGGGGGTAGGACTGGTAATGGACTATGGGGGGGGTAGGACTGGTAATGGGCTATTGGGGGGGCGGGGGCTGGAAATGGACTGGGGGGGTAGGGCTGGTAATGGGCTATTGGGGGGCTGGGGCTGGAAATGGGCTGGGCTGGGGGGGGTTAAGGCTAGAGGTGGGCTGATGGGGTTAGGACTGGTAATGGACTGTGGGCTGTTGGGGGGGGCTTAGAACTGGCAATGGGCTTTGGGGGGGGTTAAGACTGGTAATGGGCTGTGGGCTGATGGGGGCTGTCTGGTAATGGGCTATGGGGGGGGGGCTAGGACTGGAAATGGGCTGGGGGGTTAAGACTGGAGGTGGGCTGATGGGGTTAGGACTGGTAATGGGCTGTTGGGGGGGGATTAGAACTAGTAATGGGCTTTGGGGGTGTTAAGACTGGTAATGGGCTGTGGGCTGATGGGGGTTGTCTGGTAATGGGCTATGGGGGGCTAGGACTGGAAATGGGCTGGGGGGTTAAAACTGGAGGTGGGATGATGGGGTTAGGACTGGTAATGGGCTGTGGGCTGATGGGGGGGGGTAGGACTGGCAATGGGCTATGGGGGGCTGACTGGAAATGGGTTGATGGGGTTAGGACTGGAAGTGGGCTGATGGGGGGTTAGGACTGGTAATGGGTTATAGGGGGGCTTAAACTGAAAATGGGGTGATGGGGGGTTAAGGACTGAAAATGGGGTGATGGGGGGTTAAGGACTGTAAGTGGGGTGATGGGGGGCTAGGACTGGAAATGGGCTGATGGATGGCTAGGACTGGAAATGGGCTGATGCAGGGACTAGAAGGGAATGGATGCTGGGTGAGGCTGGAACTAGAAGGGAGCTGATGTTGGGGGAGGATTAGAATGGGATGGGGCTGGAAGAGTAAAATGGAGAAGGGAAAAATATTTTGTGTGGGAGGGATAAAAAATCTACAATTGGCCGGGTATTGGGAGAGTAAGTGGGGATTGAGGATGGAGGGGTAATATTTGAGTGGATGAAATAGGAATGAGGAAAGAGCAAAAGGAGAAAGATTAGTATGTTAAAGCAGATGTAGAGAGAGAATGGAAAAAAATCTAGAAGAGAGAAGAAAGGACAAATGGACAGCAGACGATGGAGAGTTAGCAGAAGACACAAAGAAACCAGAAGAAAGTGGCTGGAGCAATTGCAGCTGAAAAAAATGCACAAAAGGTAGAAAAATATCTCTTTATTTTGAATTTATTAATTGGAATATGTCAGCTCTGGTAAATGTGCATCATTAACATCTGTGCTTTGTTTAGTACAAGAGCAAATTAATGTATTGTTTTATTTCTACAGTGTTGTACATTCCAAGTTTGGCTTTTGGGATTCCCAGTTTAATTATTGTCTTCCTATTTCTAAATTGTGATTACTTGTTTGGTGATGGTCTATGTTCTGCATGTGTAACTGAGCTGAGGTGTTCTGTTTATATAATTCCTATTTGACATTGCCACTTGTTCTCTTTCCCCAGTAGGTCATGTAATGTTGTTCACTGAAATGTATTGGTTTAATATTTGCAGTGTTGCCTTTTGATTGGTAGAGTATGGTGCTTTGTGAGTCCTGGTAGTGCTGTTAGGATACGGCGGGTTTACTATGGGCAGTGTTTGTAGTAGTTCCTAATGTGTCTGGCAGTTGGCACTGGATTATAGTAATGTAGAAATCTTTTAGTCTTTCTTTATCCATACACTCATTAAGAGGCACGTTTACTAAAAGTTAGTATATGGTAACATTATGCAAATATTTATGCAAATGAGGCCCCTTATGCAAATGAGGTCCGCACCCCCCTTGGGCCGCCCCTGCTGGGGGCCCACAATTTTTGTTGGCGTAGGGCCTCACTCAAGGTAAATCCGGCCCTGGTCAGAAGCCTTATGAGAAGAGACTTGAAGACCTAAATATGTACATTTTGGAGGAGAGGAGTGATAGGGGAGATATGATTCAGACCTTTAAATACTTAAAGAGAAATAAGGAACAAACAAACCTCTTCCAAAGACGGGGAAGCTGTAAAACGACATGCAAGGTGGAAAATTGAAAGGCAATGTCAGGAAATACTTTTTCACTGAGAGGGTGGTGGATGCTTAGAATGCCCCCCCGATGGAGGTGGTGGGGGTAAATATAGTGACCGAATTCAAAATGGCATGGGACAGACACAATGGATCCATTTATAGCAACAGAATAAAATCAAAATAAATTGAACCATCTAACTTCTCAACAAATAGGGGTGTCCTGCATGGAGCTTTGGGTTCACCCCTAAACAAAGACATGGGGCGAGGTGGCCTGAGGGGTGGCCTGCACAGAGTGGCACCTACTCCTGCCATCTTACTCCAGCTATCTTACTGGGCAGATTAGATGGACCATACTGGTCTTTATCTGCTGTCATTTACTATGTTACTATGACGGCAGATAAAGACTAGCATGATCCATCTAATTTGCCCAGCAAAGTGGTAAGAGTAGGTACACCTGCCACTCCATGCAGGTCATCCCTCCCCATGCCTTTGTTTAGGGGTGTACCCACCGCTCCGTGCAGGTCACCCCTATTTGTTGAGATATATGAGATAGTTATGTTTATTTTGATTGTATCCTGTTGCTATAAAGCAGAGGTTCCCAACTCCAGTCCTGGAGGGCCAAACACCATTCAGGTTTTCAGGCTGTCCCTAATAAATATGCATGAGATGCATTTGCATGCACTGCCCCCATTGTATTCAAATATATCTCATGCATATTCATTAGGGACAACCTGAAAACCTGAATGGTGTTTGGTCCTCCGGGACTGGAGTTGGGAACCTCTGCTATAAAAGGATCCACTGTGTCTGTCCCATACCATTTTGAATTCTGTCACTGTATTTGCCCCATTGGGAGGACATTCCAAGCATGCACCACTCTTTCAGTTTACCCCCTTGCACTTTCTTGTTATGCCCTCTAGTTTTACAGCTTTCCTATCTTTGAAAAAGATTTGTTTCTTCATTAATACTCTGTCAGTATTTAAAGGTCTGTATCATATCTCCCCTGACCCTTCTCTTCTCTAGCATATACATATTTAGGTCTTCAAATCTCTTCTCATTCTCTTCTGGGGCAGGCTCCAAATCATTCTAGCTGCCTTCTTCTGAACCATTTCCAGTCTTTTTATATCCTTTGTGAGATTTGGTCTCCAAAACTGAACATAATATTCCAAGTGAGGCCTCACCAGTAAGTTGTACAGTGGCATTAGTACCTCCTCCTTTCTGCTGGTAATTCATCTCTGTATGCAGCCCAGCATCCTTCTGGCTTTTGCCACTGCCTTGTCACTGTTTTGCCACCTTGAGATCTTCAGAAATAATCACTCTGAGGTCCTTCTCCTGGTCCATGCACACAAACCTCTCGCCCCCTATCACATACAATTGCCTTGGATTTCTGCATCCCAAGTGCATGACACTGCACTTCTTCACATTAAATCTTAACTGCCAAGAAACCTAACACAATTTTGTAAATGGGCCCCATAATGTCAACAATTTCTCAATAAGTTTTTTTTCCACAATTGCAATACGTACAGTGTCGTGTCCTATACACTGTGCAGTACAGAACAATGTTTGAAAAACAGCTGCCATTAGTGAAGCATTGATTTGAAAATACATTGTTTGTCTAAATAAATATTACATCAAATCATTTTTATTTCTTATACATACTGCTTTTTTTTTTTTTTAAAGAAAATAAACAAAGTACTGGTACTCAGAAACAGGGCTAACTTGGAGACTATCTATGGTTCTACCACCACAGTATCCATGCCTTCAAAGTACCCATATCCCCTGCAACCAGTCACAGAGCATATGAAATGGCAGCATTGCAAATATAGCACCAGTCCCTAGAAAACCAACATACTTATTAGGAAAACAGAACAAACAGGGTTCCTTACACAGAAACTACATGTCAGCAGAATATATCATCTTGGTTATATAGATGCAGAACATGGATAGAGCCTCACCAAATACAAAATAAGTGATCATAAATTAGAAAGGAATTCATAATCTCCCCCGACACTGCTCCTTAAGGAAGGAGGGCAGGCAAACCACCTGGTTCACATGAAGGGAGACAGCACGTTAGGAAAGAATGAAGGCACAGGCCAAATGGAAATGGCTTCCTTTGAAAAAGACAGATAAGGAATTCGGAAGGACAGAGCATTCAGCTCGGAGATCTTCCTTGCAGAACAATCGCGACCAAGAAGACAGACAGTCTTGAGTGCCAAATACTTTATGGTAGTGTGCTTCAGTGGCTCAAGGAGGCTGCCATCAGTGCCCTGAGCACCAGACATAGATCCACTAGACCAGGGGCTCTCAACCCAGTCCTCAGGACCCACCTAGCCAGTCGGGTTTTCAGGATAACCACAATGAATATGCATGGTGAAATTTGCATGTAATGGAGGCAGTGTATGCAGATCTCTCTCATATATATTCATTGTGGTTATCCTGAAAACCCGACTGGCTAGGTGGGTCCCGAGGACAGGGTTGAGAACCTCTGCACTAGACTGTGGTCTTTTTGGTAGCCATAGGAGGTGGGAAAATTGGTTCAGTTCCATGGTCATATCATCTAGGACCTGCCACTGAAATAGTGTTTGCTTTGTTCTGAACATAAGATATGTCATACTGGGTCAGACCAAGGGTCCATCAAGCCAAGTATACTGTTCCTAACAGTAGCTAACCCAGCTCACAATGAGTGGAGAAGTAGTCTAGTGGTTAGAGGAACAGCCTACTACCCAGGAGATCTGGGCTTGATTCCCACTAGCACTCCTTGTGACCTTGGGCAAGTCACTTTATCCTCCATTACCTTGAAAGAAAAGGCCAGACAATCTATTTCTAGTCATAGCTTATCAAGAAAGACAGGGGCTGCTGGATCACCAGGAATCAGCATTGACTTGATGGCGCTTCAAAAAAGAATTAGAAATGTGCAGAGAAAAACCAAACTGGAGACCCCAAAGAGCCAGATTCTAATGCAAAGCTGAAGCAAATTGTCTTCATTGGTACCATTTTTGATTAGTACATCTTGTTGAATTGATGTTGGTTTATGTGATGATGTAATAATAGTATGTTGTTTGATTGTTAATAAAAGAAGTTAAACATAGAACATATGAGGACAGACTTTAGGATCTTAATATGTGTACTTTAGAGGAAAGGAAGGATAGAGGAGATATGATTGTGACATTTAAATATCTCCATGGCATAAATGCACAGGAGGAGAGTCTCTTTTGATTTAAAACAAGCTCTGCTATGAGGGGACATAGGATGAGGGTGAAAGGGGATAGACTCAGGAGTAATATGCGGAAATATTTCTTTACGGAAAGAATGGTAGATGCGTGGAATGGTCTCCCAGTAGAGGTGGTAGAGATATGGACAGTATCTGAATTCAAAAAAGCATGGGACAAACACAGAGGATCTCTAAAGGGAAAAAGGGGACTGTTGTGGTTGATATGGAAGGTCAAATTAGATAGGCCATGTGGTCTTTTTCTGCCGTCATGTTTCTATGTTTCTGTTTCTACCTTTCTTCCTGTATCCAGCCTTTCCTGATTTATATGGGCACAAACACAAGCACTTCATTAATGTTGCTGCTGCTTACAGAGATGTAGTTTAATGAGTCCCATCATCAGGATACAAATATAATAATATCAGGCAGAGCAGACTAATCTGTTCTGCGAAGATAGGACACAGAGAAAAAGAGAGGCATGGAACTGAAGTGCTTGTATCGTCTATAAATCCAGAGTTATTTTCAACAAGTCTTTTTTTAAAGGAAAATGAACATAAAAAAGATCACTATAATAAAAAACAAAATATACATATTTTTGGCCAGCTTTCACAAGACGGTCTACTTATCTTCATAAAACAGCACCTTTCTATTGTACCCTGTTATAAAATGACCATCTTGGTATCTATTGCAAAATGATGCCCATGAAGCAGCCCAAACTGAGTGTATTTTGTTGGATTAATATGAGTTAGAGGAGACCCAATGACAATGATGAACATCAGTGCTGATATTGGATTTATTAACAAAGAAGATCTCGATGGAGTCACAATTAGGTTCATCTGTGAAAAGCCTCTTTCACACTCATTTGAGGAAATTGGAATGATGTCAAGAGTGTGTCTCTTAGGGGCATGTTTACTAAAACGTCTTAATGTGCGCTCTGCGATATTATCGCGTGATAAGGTACTTTATCGCGCAATAATGGCGCTTTATCAGGCGCACAGGTACCTTAGGGGCATGTTTACTAACAGGCCGGTAAAGTGCGGGTCACGGTAGAGTGAGTGTGCCGTATAAGGAGTGGGCGTTCCGTCCTGAAGAAGAAAAGCCGTGATTGACAGATGCGCTAAGGTGCGCGGCGCCCGTGTGCGCTCCGCACCTTACCGCAAATGAGAGCCGAACGGGAGGCATATGTGTCGTGCTGATCAAACAGAAGGACAGAGCCACAGCACAATGGTTGAAGCACTGACCAATGGTGCAGGGAGCAGGGGTTCGAAACCACACAATGCGCAATGGCTTGCTGAGGTGTTAGTTTATGAGGCAGAGGAATACTGGGCCAAATAAAGCAGCCCGCTGAGTTTTGTTTTGGCACACATCAAAACTGGACGGGATAAGGAGGCGCGCTGATGTTTTTATGCGACATTTGAATGCTGGGCGGCATAAAGCGTCGCGCTGATGTTATCTGGCGGCATATTACTACTGGGCGGCAGAAGGCGGTGCGCCGGTTACGGCGGCAATCGCATAATGGAAGGTATAAGTGGGGCGCTGATGTGCAAACAGAAACACAGAGCCACAGCACAATGGTTATAGCTCCCACCAATGCTGCAGGGATCAGGGGTTCAATCCCCACAGTGACTAATGCAGACTGCTGTTTGCTGTGTAATGTTAGGAGGCTGATATATAATGGGTGGCATAAGGCGGTGGTATGCTGGGCAGAGAGCGTTGCGCTACTGTTTTCTGAGTCATGTCAATACTGAAAGGCATAAGTGACGTGCTGATGTGCAAATCAGAGAGCAAAGCTGCAGCACAATGGTTACCACACCAACCAATGCTGCAGGGATCAGGGGTACGATACCCAACAGTGCAAAATGAAGATAGCTGGCTGAGGCAGTAGCTGTTAGGGGTAATATTGTTTTAGGAGTACCGTATTGTATATATGTAGAATCATAACTGATAGCAAATACACTCGCAAAGCAGTGTAACAGAACGTCGCCCATAGGTTAATGCAGAGGGCACATGTGAAAATGCAATGTCCGCCATGGCACCCTACAATGTTGGTGAAAGTGTAGCCAAGTGTGCTATATGAGGCAGGGTAAGGTGAGAGCACTGTCCCAGATGGCAGCAGTGTGCATTGTAACGTATGGGAAATGTAAGTCGGTGTGTTGACCAAGGTCTGCCATACCTGATTTGGCAGGGAGGGGCTGCAGACAGGGGCAGGCGACTGATATGAACAGGGGATTAGAGTGTATCTTATCTTGTAAACTGCCCTATTCCCGTTGGAGTACTACAGCTCCATTAAACTCATGCTCTGGGGAAGAAGCCAATACTCCTCTGTTGTGAATGCTGACAACTTGTGCAGATAGTGAATGATGGAGGGGTGATCATGGTTTGAATGTTCCAGTGAATAAGGTTGGCAGAGGTATGTCAATTGTCTGTGTGCAACTGTACAGCAATCTGTGATGCTGTCTCAAAAGAACTACCCCCTTGTGCCAGATATTAATGCACCTTTTATGGTGTTTCAGAAGGCACACACGTTGCTAGGAAATGAAAACCTCATTCTCCACAAAGGCCATGTGGAAAGGCTGTCAACTCCCAAGACACTATTGTATGTAACCCATAAGCTGTGTCAATCAAAGGCATGGCAAAAGATGCCCCAAGGATGTAGAGATGAACCCAGAAACGTAACCCACTAGCACTAACATACCTCAGTTGGAATGGCAAAGGAGGTATGTGGCAAACCCACACGTAACACAAGCACTGCACAGAGCTAAAACACAAAAACAATACAAAATTAAAAGAGGGATGAAGATCAGTTGCTGAACTGCAGAAATCATCCCCAACCCATGTGGCACCCATTAAAATGGACAACCCAGTTGAGGGTACAATATGCTCACAGCACACATCAGTACATATATGACCCTCAAACAAATGTTAAACACCTTTTATGGAAAAGCATACAAATATAAGACACCACAGAGGAAGCACACTAATGACCACTACCACAAATCACAATGGCTAAACCGGCATGCCACACCAACAATGTGAGCTCCTTAGCAAAGACTGCAGAAAGAAAGAGTGCAGTCCATTAAACAAACCGCCTGCTGACTGTCAGGACAAGCAAACACCAAAAAGTAAGCATGATGAAATGCACATGCAGAGCTGCTAATTACTCATACAATTGCAGTCTGTATTTGTGATGTGGTGCACATGTGCACACAAAATGAAATGTTCTGCAGTGGATACAGCATGCAAAAGAGGGGAAAAATATACCACAAGGGCAACAGAGGACGGTATGTGGAATATGTTAATAATTTGGATCAGGACATGAGAAAGTTCCACATGTAATCAGGTGTAACACACAACACCTGAATCACAGAAAACCAAAACCCCCTGCTGTGTTGCCATGTAAACACCCTAAAGTGGGACACCTCTGAAACGAAATAATATGTGATGGCTAAGCAGCACACAGGATGCACCTTGACGTACAGTGAGGAGAGAGAAGGGTGTATGTAGAGGTGAGGAACCTGCTGTTACCTCATGGTACAGTCAGCAGATTAGAAAACAAAGGATATAGCACATGTGCTAATCAAAACAAAAAAATACAGAGTAGAAACACATGACTGTAGCCACTCCCAGAAACAGTACACTGAGTACACAGTAACACACTGAGCACACTGAGCCAAGCATACTAAGCACACTGTGTGGCAACCGTGAATACCCAGTGAGGTTACATGTGTCTGCCAGATACACAGCTGTCACTGTACAAGGATGCGAGCACAGGTGGCACATGTACATGTGTGGCAAATGGCCCCAGACAAGTGTTAATGTGATCAAAGAGAGAAGGACTAACCTACTGTTAACAAAATGGCCTTGGACCCAAGCAAACACTGATCAATTCCCACTAGCACCCCATGTGGCCTAGGTCAAGTCATGTAACCCCTCATTACCGTGGAACAAAGACCAGTTAATCCTCATCCAATGATATTGACAAAATAAACAATGCAGTCCCTGGGTCACAAAGACGCAGGACTGAGAAACAGGCAATGCAATGTGTGCCTTTGTATCACCCTGCTCAATCACCAAAAGAGCCACATGTATGTGGAATAAATATCTTTATTTGGTATACACATCACAAATAGTGTAGTCAGTGCCATCATAATATGAAGGTGAGTGCATCTCTGATGGAATATTGAAACCCCTCTAATAGGGCATAAATCTAACTCACACAGAAAAGTTAATTCAACCACCACAAATGAAGAGCATGAGATATAATGTGCAGCCACTGCATACAATGCACTGGGCAGCAGACCCCCAGCCCCTACCTGATTCTGCATGCTGCAAAGGTGTAATGCACATATGAGTGCATGTAGAGAGTTGGCGCTGCATATTGAGGACACAACACACATCATGTGTCCCTCAAACCATATCCATCTTGCAACACAGGAGACAACCAAACCAAAAAAGCCTATGTTGAGAAAATGTTTTATTGTGAAAATCACGCTGGGAAAGTAATGGTTGTGGTCTCACATAATGTCTGAGCTAGGAATCAAAGCTGCAACAATGTAGACACAAACTCTCCTCAAAATCACAATGAGTATATGCAACAGGTAGGACAGGCACATGAACACAAACAAAATACAAACTCAACTACCTTCCCATACCTATACATATACCACCATGAAGGAGGTGGCCCTGCAACCTTTTCAGAGTAGACAGTGTTTGGCCACATATAACATAATACATGGAATGCACAATTGACGAAGTGCAACGGTGACCCACATTGCCACAATGCAAACATCATGTCGCAATGTGAGTGTCCCTACCACAGGGCATAGCCTGGACTGTGCACATGGGAAATGCAAGGTGTTGACATACATGCAGACTGTCACGTCTGCACATCCAACAAACACAATAAGCAGCATCTGAACAAGGAAATGAGGGCCAAACATCCTATACGGAGCCACAAAGAAGTCTGAGGTCCACATGTTTTGTCTCACAAACATAGTCCGTCATATGCAAAAGCACCATCCACAGTGCAACATGAGACAGTGATGCCACACATGCACGTAAACACCCTTGTCACATTGACCACATTAATTAAAGATGGTCGTGTGTCCAAAATCATTGTTGAGGTAACACTTGTAGCATGTGCATGTGGAAAGCAGGTGGACATACACAATAGGAGTGCTCCATCGTTGGCTGTATGGCGCAAACATGGGTGTATGCTTGATTAGGAAGAAAAAGATGAGGGTATCCTGGGTGGCATGTCACACCCAGGGCCAAAACTTAACAATACTAAAACTGTGTTCGAATGGATCAGCTGCACTATCCATGTCATTTGCTGCTGCACACGGGGGGAACACTGCCAAAAGTAACAATACTATGTGCAATCCAACAGGTGAGGTTAATAGTGTTCCACCAAATATGGCTAGGAATAGTCAAGCGTGACATGTCAACATTCCACTGTCTTTGAAAGTTCATGTGTGTTCTCAACAATGAGCAGGACTCCCTGCAGAAACATCACACAAACAGTGCAGAGAACACCTCTGTAATGGAGAATTAAGTAGCTTAATAGTAATACTGTCCATCGCAGTCATATGTCTCACTCGCAGAGGTAAAACATCCAATGGGCCACTTTCTGGTGTAAAATGTCTATGGTGTTGTTTCTTCAAAAGGTGGGTGATGGTGACACCAGATGCACTGTAATAGATGTGTCCGGTATGTACTCAGCCCTGTGTCATGAGAGGATACGTATGTTCTTGTTAGCCACCTATGAAAAAACACCACACAATGCACACCGTTACACCTTTGCAAATGCACAAGAAAGGTATGTGAAACCACACAGTACATTACTCAACAAAACATTGGTGATGACATCATTAATCCGAAAACACACACATGGGTAAAACATGGGTATGGTCATGTCCATGCTCGTGTCACACAGGTGTGTCACAGCTACACACGACATGCATCTGTTTATGTGCACATAGAGGAAACATTATATGCATATAAGACAATTATGATTCATCAACAGGTAAACATAGATACAAATCTGCAATTAACAAATGTGCAACTTACCTTGTGTGTGCATCAGGTGTATGTCAGCAATCCCATGAACCACTACACAGCAATAAGAGGTGACAGTGAAGGCAGAGAATCTCAGCAGTCCGTGTACAAACAAAAGGTCAAGCCGCTGCTGATGCATGTCCACATTATGGTCATATCTGAAAATAAATAAAGGTGAACATCAGTGGTGACTCAGAACACAAGACACATTTTGTCGCACACCACACAACACATGTTGATAATACGCATAAGGTAAACAGCACTACGGAACACATACCACAATCACAACTGCCCCCAGGTGCACAGTCCCCTCACAGTACATGATAATGTACTATGCCTGAAGAGTGTCTCATCACACAGGCAACCTGTAATCACCCACACACAAAGTATGCATATTTCTGCATTCCAGCTGCAACACATGGCCTGTATGTGTCCAAGTGGACCTTTAGACATATAAAGGCCCCGTGAACCGGCAATAATACCCTGTTGTTGGCTTATGGTACAATGTTGGGGTAGGGAGCAAGTGCAGGCAAACCAAATACAAACCTTAAATACACACACATGCAGATATGCTGTAACTGTCACATATACAGTGTGGCACAGGACATGCTGAACACAAACACATGGGGATATGTGTGACAACAGCAAGGGATGGGTGATGGAGCCTGAAGTGAAACACAAAACAACACACCATCTGCCCAATATGATGGAGCAATGAAGATATGTTTTCCACATGACCCCAGGCACACACAATCTCCCTGTACATCCACCTACCCCAACGCAAAGCATATTGGGTGATGTTCAGTCACATGCAAATCAAACACATCAACAGCATCTGAATAAACTATGTCCTGTGCATTGGGAAACACAACAGTAACAAACATGTCATGTTCTACAAGAGTATCACACACTGCACCTTCCTGTCCACAACTCTCATACCCCACACCATCACCTAATGTCTGACTGCTCCCTATCACAATGTATAGATCTCTCACATGTGAGAGGCAGCACAGAGTTGTAGGAGGCTATCCTCAGGTGTCCATAATCAATCCTGTCCCCATCGTACCTCTGTGTTGTTGTACAGAAAGATCAACAGACATGTCAGAAACCACCATGTTTGCACCTCATCACAAAGTACAGACGAGTCACACAGATCCACTATATTGGCAAACAATGCCCCCTATCTTTGTGTAGGGGTGTGTCAATGTTGAATGCAAAGTCGCTTACAATTCTGGAAACACATATGGAATATGCACGAGTGTCTCATGTATGCAGGGAACAAATACATATCCTGGTGTGTAGATGTCATACCTTGAATCATAGTGACAGCTATTTGCTGATGATCTCCACAGATAGCTGTAAATGTGTGCGTCATGTCATTAAAACACCAATGGCATGTATATTTTTTACGCAAACCATGATGGCTGCATGCCATCACACTGTGTGTCATTGAGAATGTCAACGCATGGATAGCCAATATGTGTACCTCAGAGAAACAACTCTCACATATGTCTGGGTTTCCTTGCCAACATAATCCTCCCCTTCCCTGTCCGACTATCTATGCAATCTATGTAATGTGGACTGTACTATCCTACACTGCTCACATACCCAGCCTGTAGCTGAGGCATGATGGCATATGTTGAGAATTTATCAGCAAGATATGCCATGTACTCCCTGAGAATTCTGCACAACCATAAGCCACCAACACATTCTGTGCTCATCCTGCCCACTGTAACGCACCCCTCGCTGATATGGGGTAGGTTATCCTCTGTATCTGTGTACATATGTAGCACTGTACCTAAGGTCAATTCACCTACATGTAAATGTGGCAATACTACCTCTCTGGCTGGACAATGCTCAGATCCCCATCCTATAACATGTCCATGTCATGGCTTTCTGGTGCAGTATACATTCCGACACACTGTAGGGTGACATTAACACCCTACACATAGATACCCTAATATCCGCAGAAACTACTACTAAGCATCTGTCCTGTGATATGTATGTCCTGATACGGCCATAATAACAAAGCAACACATAGCCAGCTGACAGGAGTGTAAGAACCAAATGTACACCCCAAAGGTGAAACATATAAATTCAACCCACTGGACTAATGTCCCCAAACGTGGACTGGTCTCACACTGTGAACATCTCACCATATGGCTAACACTGTTATCCACCCATATCATCACAAAACATCATTTGTGCTCAACAACAACAACAGGTGCTAACACAGGCAGCCACTAACTGTAATTTTAACCTTAAAAATCACACACAGCCGTATGGAGCAACCACCCAAAATCATCTGGCACCAAATGCTTGTTGTGTACTGGCCACATTGTTTGTGCCTCACACATGCCTATGTGAGTTGTGAATTAGCACTAAAATACTAATGTGGTGTCGCATACAAATCATATCCTGACATAAAACTGTAACTGCTGTAAACATAACACACATAGGATTAAAAAGCTGTGTGGGTAGGTAATACGCACATGAGAAGATCTCTCCAATCAACCTCCGTCTGACTGCTGTGCCATCCTGTGTGTCACCACTGGCACGTACAGGGGGGCACATTGGATCTTGCTCCAGATCCTCATTAATCTCTGCAGGGATATTGTGCCTGAGAGCAATGTTGTGCAGGATGCAACAGGCTATGATTATCTCTGCAACAGTCCTTGGCTTATACTGTAAGGCCCCGCCTGACCTATCCAGGACACCTGAAGCGACTTTTCAACAACGCCAAAGGTACGCTCGATGACTGAGCGGCTGGAGGCATGGGCCTCATTGTACCTCCGCTCTGCACGTGTCCGTGGCTGACGTACAGGGGTCAGCAGCCAGGGGCGACACCCATATCCTGCATCACCTTGGAAATAAAAAGAAATGTGCGTGTCAATATTCAACATAACTGACATATGTTAAGATGTAGTAACCCTACACAAAACAAATCCTGACATCAACATATAACCTCCGAACAATTAATGAGCTGTAAAAAACACATATGCTGTTAGAAAAGGAACACATAGCCTAGAAAGTAAGTACACTCATGGGAAATACCCCAACAGTTCCATCTATACTGTAACATATTGTGTGTGTGTGTGCGCGACATGGGTATTGTAATGCATTGACTGTCCACATTGGCACCCCTGCCAATGAGAGACGATAGTAACGATTCACGTGTCACATGTTCATATTGTATGTCTGAACAGTAACCTAGGTAAAATATGCTGCCATGAGAGGGTGGGAAAAAAAACAGAACATGTATGCCATGGAGGCTGGTGATAATGTGAACCATATCACCTAGATGCATCCTGTCCTGTACGGGCAACATATCTAGATCTCATACTCTGTGTCCTTATGCTGTATATTGCTAAACATAAATTGTTTAAATACCAATCCTGTGCACTGTGTCTATCCTGGGAACATCCCACTGAAGGTGGGTGGGTCTGCAAACCTGCACACTGTACTACTCATGTCTTAACCTCATAGAGATACACATCGGTACATTACCGTCATGTGTAGCTGAAAACAATACAACTCTGTATGCACACACATAGCCCACAGCTTCAGGCATCCCCTTTCCAATATGTTAAACTACATGAGGATCACTGGCCAATATGTGGCCTAAATCATGATCATCTACAGTAGGCCAAGGTACTAGCACCAAATATACTTCGTTACACCCCTGCTGTGACATAGGCCATATGCGTGACCATACATATCCACACGAGTGCTGCTAGCTGGAAAGGGCAAAAGCATACATCAGATATTCCCAAAAAAACCCCTCATATTATATACTGGCTCCTGGGTAGCAACAACAGTCCAGAGTGAGTGTGTGAACCCCACACACACCATGAGAAGGGGTTACCTGTATGGATGAGCAATTATCACAAGGTTAAATGACATACAAGCATTATTTGGCAATGACCCATCATGATACGTGCATATGAGGGCCAAACCCCCCCCCCCTCAGAATGTGTTGCAGTTGATATTACCACACACTATGAGGGATTGTGCAACAGGCCTAGCCACATGCACAGGGGTGTTGTCACCTGCACACCATGTGAATGTTCTGGATCATATAATGCTAGGAGTCTGATGGTCTATGTTTGTTTGTAGCTGCTGTATGTGTACGTCTATACCCCTGTAATAATCTAAAGATACAACAGTCCCCAAACAAAACATTGCTCATATGTTGATCTAAGTTTATGGTTTTAAACGAGTTTGCTAGCTATGTGAGTAGACATAAAGAAAGTTACAAACACATACATACATTACGACACATGACATACCCAGCAAAATACAGTCCCCATAACGTCCGCCCTCAAATTGTGTGAAGATTGCCGAGTGATGCAGGATATAGGAGTCATGGGTGGACCCTGGAAACCTAGGGACCACATTCTGAATATGCAGATTAGCATCACATACAACCTGAACATTCAGGGAATGGTAGTGTTTGCGGTTGCGAAACGCCACCTCCCTGTCACTAGGCGGGACCAGGGCAACATGTGTGCAATCAATAGCTCCCATCACGTGTGGTATCCCTGCTAATGTCTCAAAGGCCTGGTTCAGGGTCCCCATTGTTGCCTAGTGTGGGGAATGGCTATGTAATTCCCCACCCGGCTGACCATGGCACGCAGTACGTGGTGGAGACATCGTGAGAAGGATGGGCGGCTCATGCCACCCACTGCAGCCAAGATGACTGGAAACAGCCAGAGGCAAAAAAAAATGTAAAGCAGCAAGGAGCTTGACTAAACATGGTATTGCATGGGACCGATCATTCAGGGGCTCGAGGTCAGGTCTAAAATCCTCATAAAGCTCCCTAATAGCCCTTGTGCTCAGTCGGTACAGGGAGATGACCTGGTCCTCACGCATGCCCTGGAGCTGTGCCCTGGGCCTGTAGAGGCGTGGCTGCGAGCCTGCACCTCGGCACGCCGTCTGTGCCGTGAACGCACAGCACATGGCTGGACCACCTCCACAGCTGCAGGTCTGAGTTGCTGCGGGACTACACCCATGCCCTGTGCTGCAGCCCCGTGGACACCATCTCCCCTGTCCGGCAACCGCCGCATCTGCCCCCCACTCAGGACACATGCATAAGCATTATATTGCTGCCATAAACTCCTCCTGTCCCACTACCGAAACACACTCTAACAACCACACAAACTCTAACAAACACACAAAACACACTATACAGTATCCAAAAGTAAAAACAACAACTGACAATACACACACAACACAATAGAATAAGCAATACAAACCACCAATACAATCCGCTAGTACAACTGCATAGACGTTCGTTCTTCTCCACACCAACACCCACACTCCTCCCTGCTCTTCCTCTACAACCCTCAACGTGGGTAATGTTGTGATGGTAATATATGTTATTCTGGGGTGTGTGGTTTGCGCACACTGCGCATGCGCAGTTGATCGCATGCGATGGCCCGTTGGTGGCGCGCGTGCGCCACTCTACGCTATGGGCGCTCGGTCAGTGCGTGCCCACACGTATGTGCGCCGGCGTGAACATGCGCACAAAACACAGACACCCATGCGGTAGTCGTTGTAGTGGCGCATGCGTACTGCGACACATGCGCAGTACAGTGTCTCAGGGCGCATGTGCGTTTGTCCGCGTACGGCCACCCATGCGTTGGCGAGCACGCGCCCAACGCACGAGCGTCACGCCCGCCCAATTGCGCATGTGCAATGGAAGACACATGGCAATACACTATAAATAGGCCTGCACACGTGCATCACGGTGCGGGTTGAGAAAGGAGTCACAGTTAGAAGCAGAGAGGGTGTCACCTAGATAAAGTCTGAAACAGAGGGACAGTGGGTGGGGCACTACTGCACAGGAAAGAAAGCACAGTGAGGGATAACAAAATCTTAGGTAGACGAGGCTGTGGTGGGGAGTTAGTCCAGCAGGAAGGAGGGGAAGAGAGTACAGTCCAGGGAGTACCGGACAGCGGGGAAGAGAGGTCAGGGTAAGATAGTCAGGAGAGCAGAGGTAGATTCTCTCACCCTTGTGCTAAGATAATATTTCTGTTCCCTTTGTTAATGTTTGTCCTTTACGTTGTGTTCCTGTACTGGTAACATTCGTAAGTCTGTAATTGCATGCTGTGTATTGTTTTCTGTTTTGTTTAAGTGAGTGGCTGTTCTGTTGAAAGGAGCATTTAAAACCATACAGAGATGGAGAGAGAGAGGGAGAGAGACGGTGAGGTGAGTATCGGTGAGGGGTGTTGGAGGATGTGTCACCAACCTGTGGTGGGTGACTACACCGACGCTACAGACTGGGGGGGGCACATCCTAGGGTGCCCAAGTGGACATGCCCAGGTACCCATCTTTTGGGCCACAGCCTGCACAATAGGTCCCAAACTGGGAAGAGAGAACAAAAAGGGTACCTGTGCCTGGTCCAACAGCGGGAAACAAGAGCTCTACCGCGTTCATGTGATAGAGAGTAAACTCTATATCCTACTCTCGCATGTAATGTGAAAACTATGACCTCTTATTGCTGGCAGCGCCGCTCAGGCAGTTCGCATCAAACAGTAGAGTGGGTCCCACCCGTAATGCGCAGTGGGTGTATTTAGACAACGGCCGGAGTATAGTTAGAGATAGGAACGAACGGTTAGAAGAGGGAGAGGGAGGTGCGTGCTGCCAATTGCCAGGAGGCAGGGTGGGGCCCCACAACGGGATGTTGAAAAGCATCAAAAGATGGTACTCGGCAGATAAAAAGAGGGGCGTGGTGCGCCAGCACGGTGGCTGACAAGCCCACAACATGCGCATGGCACAGGTCGGTGGGGGCCCCTTTTATCCCATCACTCACACCATTGGGAAACAAGAGTCTGGCAACACGTTTTGGGCCACACTCTATCTCCGTTGGAACTGCCGGAGGCCCTTTGACACCGGCAACATCCTGAAGCAGGTATGTATAGTGTTAATTGCCAGGTTC